>CM077161.1:161744074-162118673 GCA_039583875.1 Platanthera guangdongensis
AAGAGAGAGGTCTCAGGTCCAGGAGATGTCAGGCCATAGTTGATGATGGCTTTCACCCTGGGCCTGTAGTAGAGATTCTTCAGGATGGAGCTGAAGAGAATCCCCCCCCCCTCTCCTATGAGGAGCTGATGGAGAGGGCGGCGAGAGAAGTTGACGGGGAGGCATCAAACCCCGAGTTTGCACGGAAGCTGGCCAGGTGGGCCACGGAGGAGGAGAAGGAATCAAGAGGCGGGAGAGGACAGGAGGAGAGGAGAGCCCGGGCAGAGGGAGCAGAGATAGCTCTAGGGGCAGCAACAGCCTAGGGTGGTGGCGTCAGGAGCCCGACCGTCGGCTGGGCTGGAGGCCTTAGTGGCAAGGGCAGGGGCCACAGAGAGGATACCAAGGAAGGGATCGCCATCAAGGGGGGCAAGATCAGTTCCACCCCCCTAGGCTAGAGGCAGGCCCAGAGGCCCCGACTCCCCGATCAAGAAGAGGCTATGACCATAGCGATGGGGGAGAGGAGGAGAGTAGCAAGGAGGAGGAGGAGAGAAGTTAGGGTGGAGTTTCTCTATTGATACTTTCATCAGGATGAGGGGCACGCCACAGCTACGTGCCCGGAGTTCCTTGAAATGAGAGGGAACAGGGAACAGCAGCAGCAGCAGGGGCGCCAGGAAGTGAGGATCGAGGAGGTCCTGCCTCGGGCAGAGAGGAGGACCGTTGCGAAGACCGGGTGGACGTTTGGTCCCGAGGAGGGATCGGAGTGATCCACGGGGGGGGGGGGGGGGGGGGGGTCGAGCTTCCAGGAAGGCGAGCCTCCACTCCATGTATCGTTGGAGCGTTGCCTCCACATCCCAAACCCCACCCCAAAAGAGAGGATCACCTTCTCCAGGAGCGACATGCTAGATCACGAGGATCCATTCTGTGATGCGCTGGTCATCAAGACAGCCATCGAAAATTTTACAGTCTCTCGGATCCTCGTTGACAATGGAAGCTCTGTCAACGTCATCTTTAAGAAGGCGTTTGATGTGATGAAGGTAGAGGCGAAGAGGGTGCTGGCCTTGGATGGACCCTTGTTTGGGTTTTCGAGGGAGAGGAAGGAAGTGGACGGAGGAGTCGGTCTCCATATCACCCTGGGGGGGGGGGGCAGTCCAGAAATTGCAGGTTCGTCATCGTGGATGCCCCAGCAGCTACAACGTCATCTTTGGGAGGCCCCTTATAAGCGTCATCCGCTGCGTCCCCTCATCATTCCATCAGTGCTTGAAGTTTAATGCTGAGGGGATTCAGGTCAGGGTCAGGGGGGACCCTAAGGTGGTGCGGGAGTGCTATGTCACCGCTGTGAAATCCATCTCTTGGCAGGAGGGAGCCGAGTAGATGGGGCGAAGGATGGAGGAGGCTGAGCAGGAAGCTGGCAGGGAGGAGCTGGAGGTGGAGAACTGCGCTGAGGAGGAGGCGGCAGGAAGAGATCAGGAAGAGACGGCCGAAGTGATGGGCGTGGAGGAAGAGGTGGAGGTGGAGGTCCCCATCCCGGAGGAGAGGGATGCTGAAGGATAGGGGGAGCAGTCCAGGCTGGAGGCTGCAGAGGAAGTGGTGGAGTTGGAGGTCCTCACCCGTGGAGGCAGGGTGGAGAAAGTCTGTGTTAGCGGGGGGCTGACCCCGGAGGACCATGGCAAGATGCTGGAGTGCATCCAGAAGAATGTGGACGTCTTCGCATGGAACGCCGCGGAGATGTCGGGGGTTGACGCAGATGTGGCCTGTCACCGCCTCAACCTGGACCCGGGAACACGCCCCGTCCAACAAAGGAAGAGGTCCACCCGCGGACAAGATGGCAGAGCCCATCAGAGAGGAGGTGGCAAAGCTTCTCAAGGCCGGCTTCGTGTCCGAAATCCAATACCCCGGCGGGTCTCCAATGTGGTCATGGTCAAAAAGGGAGATGGCCGGTGGCGAAGTGTATCGATTTCTCTTTACTTAATAAAGCTTGTCCTAAGGACTGTTATCCCTTGCCTCGGATCGACACGCTGGTTGACTCAGCCGTTGGTTTTTCTGTAATGAGTTTTCTAGATGCTTTTTCAGGTTATCATCAAATCAGGATGGACCCCCCAGACGTCAAGGATGTCTCATTCATCATGGGGGATGGATGTTATTGTTACAAGATGATGTCGTTCGGGCTAAAGAACGCAGGGGCGACCTACCAGAAGATGATGGATAGGGTCTTCAAAGAGCAAAAAGGGGGGAAACCTGGAGGTGTACGTGGATGACCTCATGATCAAGAGTCAAGATGTGGACCCCACCTCCAGGACCTAGAGGAGGAGACTTTGCTACCCAGCGCAAGTACAAGATGCAATGAACCCTGAAATGTGTCGTCGGGGCTGCTAGCAGGGCGGGGAAGTTCTTGGGCATCTCCTCACCCCTGCGGGGGGGTCGAGCCGAATCCTGACAAGGTCAGGCTATCATGGAGCTAGGGTCGCCACGGATACTAAGGAGGTGTGGCGCTTGACAGGGAAACTGGCAGGGCTAAGTAGGTTCCTCTCCCGGGCTAGGGAAAAGTGCTCCCCCTTCTTCAAAATGCTAAGGGGCGGTCAAAGGTTTGAATGGACCAAGGAGTGCGAGGAGGCATTCCAGGCCCTCAAGATGCAGTGACCCAGCTCCGCTGCTCCAAGGCCCAAATGAGGGAGGAGCCTGTTTTTGTATCTCGGGGTCGGGGCAGAGGCCTTGAGCTCCGTCCAAGTTCGGGAAGAGGGGAAGAAGTAGCTCTCTATTTACTACGTGAGTCGGGTCCTGAGGAAGGCCGAGCTCCGGTATCCAATTTTGGAGAGGCTGGCTTTCGCCCTGATCATCTCGGCCCGAAGGTTGCGAACTTATTTCCAGGCACACTCAATCCGAGTGGTGACTGACCATCCTCTCGGCAACATCTTCGAGGGGGCAGAGCATTCTGGCCTGCTGGACAAGTGGTCGGTGGAGCTGAGTGAGTTTGACGTTTCCTTCGTTCCCCGCCTCTCGATCAAAGCTCAAGCAATGGTCGACTTCTTGGCTGATTATGTGATTGAGGTGGCGGAGGAAGAGCTCACTCGTCCGACTCCTTGGAAGGTGAAGGTGGATGGCGCCTCAGGGAGGCATTCCCTAGGAGTGGGGGTAATCTTGGAGAGCCCTCAGGGGACTAGAATTGAGCAGACAGTGGTGGTGCACTTTCCCATCACCAACAATCAAGCCGAGTATGAGGCCGTGATAGCAGGGCTGCACTTGGCTAGGGAGCTGGGGGTGTTGGACGTGGAGGTCCTTACCGTCTCCATGGTGGTAGCTTCCCAGATCAACGGGGAGTTTGAAGCAAGAGAGCCTACCCTGCGGTTATACTTAGCCAAGGTAAATGGGGTAATCGACACGTTCCAAACTTTTTCCATCTAGCACGTGCCCCGGGAGGAAAATGAGCAGGTCGATCAGCTCGCAAAGCACGGTCCTCGGGTGGGGGGTACCATCACCGACCTATTCTGCCCCTCCATCGAAGAAGGAGAGCTTATAGAGATAGACCAGCGGCCTTCATGGATGGACCCAGTTGTAACTTTACTTTCCACGGGAGAGTATCCGGAGGGGCAGATAAGAAGAAGCTCAGGCATAAGTCGGTGCACTACCTCCTCCAGGATGGGCAGCTGTACAGGAAGACACTCTCGGGGATGTTGCCTCGTTGTATAGCCGAGGGGGAGGTACAAAGAATCTTGGAGGAAGTCCACTCCGGAGAGTGTGAGAGTCACTCTGTGAGTCAGACCCTGGAAGGGAGGATTGTCAGGCAGGGGTACTTCTGCCCCACCCTGGGCCATGATGCAATAGAGTTCGCAAGAAGGTGCCACAAATGCCAGCTGTTTGCCCCCCTCCAGCTACAGTCGGCTCAGCGACTCAAAAGTATCACAGCCCCCTGGCCCTTTGCCATTTGGGGAATGGATTTGGTTGGACCGTTCCCCCAGGCCAGTGGGCAGAGGAGGTTCCTCCTAGTGATGATTAATTATTTCTCGAAGTGGTTGGAAGTAAAGGCGCTGGCCAAGGTGACCTCCCAGGTTATCAAAAACTTTGTTTGGGGGGAGATCATCTGCCGTCATGAGCTTCCCCAGGCCATTGTCACGGGCAACGGTCCCCAGTTCTCCAGCACTGAGTTCATCAGTTTTTGCGAGCAACTTGAAATCGACCTCAGGTTCGCCTCGGTCCATCACCGCAGGAGCAACAGGCAGGTGGAAGCCGCAGACAAGATCATTGTCAACCTCCTGAAAAAGAAGGTTGAAAATCTGAAGGGGAGCTGGGTGGAGCAGCTTGCCGCGGTTATCTGGGCCCTGAGAACCACCCCCAACATAGCTACAGGAGAGACCCCCTTCAAGATCTCCCATGGGTGCGAGGCGGTGCTCCCCGTGGAATTTGAAGTTCAGACACCTCGAGTCGTTGCGGCCGAGGAAGGCAGGGAAGAATGGCAGGAGGAGAGCGAGGAAGAGCTGCGGCTTTCCCTCGACATGGTGGAAGAATTGCGGGACCTTTCCGCCGTCCGAAAAAAAGAGGTGAAGATGAGGATGTCTAAGTACTTTGACAAGCACGTCAGAGTAAAGCAGTTTACAGAAGGGGACTTGGTGCTAAAGAAAGTGGATGCAGCGGGAAGGTCGGCAACCGTGTGAAAACTCAACCCTAACTGGGAGGGACCATTCATTGTAAAGGAAGCAGTAAGGTCAGGAAGGTATCGACTCCAAAATGTGGAGGGCGAGGCCCTAAGTCTCGCCTGGAGTGGTGACGACTTGAAATGATTTTTTTCCATAAAAAACATGTAAGTGGTTCTCTGATTTTTAATAAAAGTTCTTTAAACACGCCAATGTTGTCGCAATGAGATCGCATGAAGAAGTGAAACGAATTTGGACCCCGAGCAGATACCTCTGTCAGGCTCTCACCTAGCTAGCAGGGCTGGAAGTCACTCGGTGTCATCCTTGGGCCTCGAGCAGATCCCGCTGTCAGACTCTCACCTAGCTGGCAGGGCTGGAAGTCACTCGATGGTGTTAGTAGTGGACCCCGAGCAGATCCCGCTGTCAGGCTCTCACTTAGATGGCAGGGCTGGAAGTCACTCAGTGTCATCCTTGGGCCTCGAGCAGATCCCGCTGTCAGGTTCTCACCTAGCTGGCAGAGCTGGAAGTCACTCGATGGTGTTAGTAGTGGACCCCGAGCAGATCCCGCCATCATGCTCTCACCTAGCTGGCAGGGCTGGAAGTCACTCGGTGTCATCCTTGGGCCTCGAACAGATCCCAATGTTAGGCTCTCACCTAGCTGGCAGGGCTGGAAGTCACTCGATGGTGTTAGTAGTGGACTCCGAGCAGATCTCGCTGTCAGGCTCTCACCTAGCTAGTAGGGCCGGAAGTCACTCGGTGTCATCCTTGGGCCTCGAGCAGATCCCACTGTCAGGCTCTCACCTAACTGGCAGGGCTGGAAGTCACTCGATGGTGTTAGTTGTGGACCCCGAGCAGATCCCGTTGTCAGGCTCTCACCTAGATGGCAGGGCTGGAAGTCACTCGGTGTCATCCTTGGGCCTCGAGCAGATCCCGATGTCAGGCTCTCACCTAGCTGGCAGGGCTGGAAGTCACTCGATGGTGTTAGTGGTGGACCCCGAGCAGATCCCGTTGTCAGGCTCTCACCTAGCTGGCAAGGCTGGAAGTCACTCGGTGTCATCCTTGGGCCTCGAGCAGATCCCGCTATCAGTCTCTCACCTAGCTGACAGGGCTGGAAGTCACTCGATGGTGTTAGTAGTGGACCCCGAGCAGATCCCGTTGTCAGGCTCTCACCTAGTTGGCAGGGCTGGAAGTCACTCGGTGTCATCCTTGGGCCTCGAGCATATCCCGCTGTCAGGCTCTCACCTAGCTGGCAGGGCTGGAAGTCACTCGATGTTGTTAGTAGTGGACCCCGAGCAGATCCTGCTGTCAGGCTCTCACCTAGCTGGCAAGGCTAGAAGTCACTCGGTGCCATCCTTGGGCCTCGAGTAGATCCCGCTGACAGGCTCTCACCAAACTGACGGGCTGAAGGTCACCCAGGGAAGTCATGTGTAACACCTCCCATGTAATGACCGTATAATATGGGTCTGGCCGGGGCCCCACAACATACGGACGCCACAGCTTTAGTATTATAAGATGATATAACTACTCATACTCAAAACTCTTTGCACAAAATAGCGGAAACATAAACAAGACCAGAAGTTATCCACCACTAAAAGAGTAATAACAATGGCCTTATGGCCTTACAACACAAATGAGTCCAAAACTCAAAGAGTACAACGGTCATGAAAGTGCTTAAGCACTCCTAGTCTACCTCGGCATGCAAGCCGGACAACATGAGTCTCAAACATACAACATCATATAAGTAGAGCTACAAAAGAGAGGAACATTTCATGAGACTTAGGCCTTTCTGGCCGGCGATCTAGCTCCTGCTTGCGATCCTTGCCCTGTAAAAGTTATTAGTAACGTGGGTCAGCAAAGGCTGACCTCAAACTGTGTAACAAACACATCTCCTCCCGGCCGCCCTAACGGACCCCGGGGAACCCTCCAACCTGCAAGTCAGCACTTCGTATGCAATATATATAAATATAAAAAGAAGTGCATTAAGAACAAGCTTGGATGTCTCATACATCATACACGTTCTCTACTGGTTGAGCATATAATAAAAAGGGATCTACTTATGCAACATGAATGCAACACCCGGGCTTCACCCAAAGCACCCTAAAACGTATGCATCTAGCACAGCATCACACCAATTGGGACTCATCGCTTCCCCATCAGCATAAAGCCACAAATAAAGGGGTATCACAATTCCCCCCAACGGCGCACAGGCCGCCACAAGGAACCCTTGCTAAGGCCCCACCCGCTTATGGTCTTAGACTCGGGCTTGCCTGCAAGCTTTGATGTCTCAAGTCAGTATTCCAACAAACACAAACTGACCGATTCTAAGAAGCCTTGCCGGACCCCGCCCGCTCATGGCCTCATTGTCCGGGCTTGCCCCCATGCTTGGCATTCTCGTCAATCTCACAGAAGGGGACTAGTCTCACCGGGACACTCTCCACACATGACGTGTATGTCACGGGATAGCCAGCCGACCACGGAGACATAGCCACGCCTTGGCACATCACAAACCAAGACAATTCCACTCTAGTCCCTCATTTGTACTGCAGCGTTCCCGCGCACCAAGGAAACCATCTACCAACAGTACGGAACTAACATTGTCCACCAAGGAAACCATCTACCGCCATTGAGGAGCTAACCTTGTCCAGTTCTGACTACACGTACTCACTTGAGGAAAAGGGTAAAACATCACCACATCACAAATGGCATCTTACCGCAACGGAATCTCTACAAATCCGTAAAGTTCGTATGCAACATCACCGAGCCGGACTAACGGTCGCGACTACGGCTTCACCCACCATGCCTAATCCACTAACGGAGCGGATCTCTAATGCAAAACATGTCGGGGACGGACTAAATCGGCCCGGAGGTTCCTCTTGAACCTTGGCGACCCAAACCCCTCTCATTTGAGTGTTTGGTGCCCAAAACTAGAAAAGGAAATGATGCTAAGACATGCATCCTAAAACCGAGAGGAGAAGTGTCGTTACCTTCCGACTCCTCTTCCTAGCCATGGCAAAATAGCCGGATGAAAACCTTCGCAAAGCTCTAGCCTCCACGGATCTGGATTCGGCTCGCGATTTGGAGCACCGAAGCCTCTCCTACAGCACAAACCCTCCTCCTCCTTCTTCCTTGCTCTCACTTCTCTCTAGAACTTAGTAAGAGAAAGCTTGGAGAAGAATGAGGGTTTCCAACCCTATTCTCGGACTTAACTCCCCAAGAGATGTCCTGAACCATCAGATCCCAAAATAAGGGAAAGAATGGCCACGATCCGTCTGAAAAATAAAACACCTGGGCCGAACACGGCCTGGCACACGCCTGTGTCCAGGGTCGTGTTCCTCATTCGCCATCTCAAATCGACGCGTCTGGAACAACACACGGGCATCCCACACGCCCGTGTTCGACCCGACACGCCCGTGTCCCGACTGATACGAACGTGTGGTCGGTCGTGTGCCTCCATCGACACAGCCCCGAAAACAACCCGAGAAGGACACGGCCTGGGACACGCCCGTATCCCAAGCCGTGTGCGAAGTCTCGACACTCGTCGACAGCCTTTGTGTCGACACCGCAGAAAAACGTCGAGCGAAGTTCGTCGACCATGCGGGGCACGCCCTGTGACACGCCCGTGTCACAGACCGTGTGCCCCTGTCTCGACACTCGACACTCGTCGAGTGAACTTCGTCGAGTGAACTCTCGACACTCGACTGACACGGCCTTGGACACGCCCGTGTCCTAGGCCGTGTTCCTTGTCTCGACACATCGTCGAGCGAAAATCGTCGACTCCCCGGACCGATCGTCGACACGGGCTCGACACGCCCGTGTCTCAGGCCGTGTGCCTTGTCTCGACACATCGTCGAGCGAAATTCGTCGACCTCTCGACCAAAACGTCGAATGGAGCCCGGCACGCCCTGGGACACGCCCGTGTCCCAGGCCGTGTGCCCCCTGCCAGAAACCAAACTTGGTCAGAAAACGCTGGTGGACCCTCTCTCAAATTTTGGGATGTTACAACCCCCCCCCCCCCCCTTAACAGAATTTCGTTCTGAAATTACAAAGCAAAAGGGAACACAATTTAAATGGTACCTAAAATGAAGAGTTCTGGATACTCCTCTAGCATGGCTTGTTCTCGTTCCCAAGATTGCTCTTCACGGCCGCAGTTGTCCCATCGGACTCTCACGAGTTTAACCTCTTTATTCCGCAACTGCCGAGGCTCCGAATCCTCTATAGCAATTGGACGGACTCGCGTCCTCAAGTCTTCCTCTATCGGCACCGATGCCGGCTCAATCACCACACTAGCCTCCACCAAAGCTTTCCTCAAGACGGAGACATGAAAGACGTCGTGCAATCCACTCAGCTCCGCGGACATCGCCAACTGATAGGTTGCTTCTCCCACCCGTTCAACAACTTCAAAAGGTCTCAAAAACCTTGGACTCAACTTCTTGAGTCGGCGAATCCATGAGACGCCTTTGAACGGCTTGATCTTCAAATAGACTCAATCATCTACCGCAAATTCCAACTTCCTGTGACGAGCATTAAAGTATTTGGCTTGCCGGTCTTGCGCCACCTTCATACGCTCTCTAATGGTCCGCACCAACTCACAAGCGTCAACTACCACCTCTTTTCCCAAAATTTTGGTGTCTCCCGCCTCTGCCCAAGACATCGGTGTTCGACACCGTCTCCCATAAAAAGCTTCGTATGGCGCCATTTCTATGCTTGCTTGATAACTATTATTGTACGCGAATTCCACCATGAAGAGGTGATCTTCCCACCTCTTGTCGAAGTCAAGAATGCACATTCTCAGCATATCCTCCATAGTACGGTTCGTCCTTTCGGTTTGCCCGTCAGTTTGAGGATGGAACGTCATACTGAACTTTAGCTTCGTGCCCAAACTCTTTAGAACCAGTCTCCAGTCCTTGGACGTAAACCATCCATCTCGATCGCTGACTATACTCTTTGGAATCCCATGCAGTCGCACAATGTTGCGAACATACAACTCCACCAACTTCTCTACGATGTCCTCTTTCCGATTTGGGATGAAGTGGGCCACCTTGGTTAAGCGGTCCGCGATCACCCAAATAGCATCATTACCCTGCTGCGATCTAGGCAAACCATGTACAAAGTCCATGGAGATGTCATCAAATTTCCACTCAGGGACTGGAAGGGGCTTCAGGAACCCGCCCGGTTTCTGACATTCGGCCTTCACCAAGGCACAAGTTTGGCAACGATTCACATACAAAGCTACGTCCTGCTTCAGCCCCGGCCACCAAAAGGATTTCTTCATATCCAAGTACATCTTTGTACTGCCCGGGTGAATGGAGTACTTTGTGAAGTGAGCCTCAAACATCAACTCCTCACGGAGTTTGCCGAACTGCGGTATACAAACCCTTCCGTCCTTCCTCAGAATCCCATCAATCATTTCCCAGGCGCTGCTCTCGCCCTTTTGAGCCTCCATCACAAAAGGTTTAAACTCCACATCCAACCAAGTCGCTTCCCGAATGCGATCGGACAAGTCGTTCTGTATTTCAATCCAATTCAGCTGAGCCACGCTGGACTCGCCTCTCGCAACACATTCCAAACCAAGGGACTCCCATTCCCGTACCAACCGCTCATCATGAGCTTCGATCCAATTCCCTTGCCCCGAGTACTTCCTACTCAAAGCATCCGCTACCACATTGGCTTTACCTAGCGTATACTAAATCGCCACTTCGTAGTCTCCAAGAAACTCAACCCACGTGCGTTGCCGCATGTTCAAGTCCTTTTGATCCAAGAGATACTTCAGGATTTTATGATCCGTGAAGATCTCCATCTTTGCACCGTACACATAATGTCGCCATATTTTCAACGCAAAAATTACCGCCGCCAACTCCAAGTCATGGACGGGGTAATTCCACTCATGAGGCTTCAGCTGTCTAGACCCAAGAGCTATCACCTTGCCATGTTGCACCAAAACGCAACCCAAACCGCATCCCGATGCGTCACTGAAGATCTGAAATCCCTCGGTCCCTTGCGGTAGACTTAGGATTGGAGCCATCATCAGTCTCTCCTTCAGTGCTTAAAATGCTTGACTGCACTCTTGAGTCCACACAAACTTATGATCTTTACGAGTGAGTGAGGTGAGGGGTAGAGCTATCTGCGAAAAATTCTCTACGAATCTCCTATAATACCCGGCTAGTCCAAGAAAACTTCAGACTTACGCCACGGTCCTCAAGACTGGCCAATCTCTGATGGCCTCCACTTTTGTTGGATCCACTGCCACCCCATCCCCACTAATCATGTGGCCCAAAAATGCCACCTTCTCCAACCAAAACTCGCACTTTGAGAACTTTTCATACAATTGATTCTCCCTCAACACTTGCAAGACCACTCTCAAGTGGGTCTCATGCTCCGCTTCCGATTTGGAATACATCAAGATGTCATCAATGAATACAACCACAAAAGAATCCAAGTATTCCCGAAATACTCGATTCATAAGATCCATGAACACAGATGGTGCGTTCGTCAGCCCGAACGACATCACCGTAAACTCAAAGTGTCCATACCTTGTACCAAAGGCAGTCTTGGGTATGTCCTCATCCCGAATTCGCAGCTGATAATAGCCTGACTTCAAGTCCAATTTTGAATACACCACTGACCCCACCAATTGGTCGAATAAGTCATCTATCCGAGGAATCAGATACTTATTCTTGACGGTCAATTTATTCAGCTCTCGGTAGTCTATGCATAGTCGCATGCTACCGTCTTTCTTCTTTACAAACAACACCGGTGCGCTCTACGGTGAAGAACTGGGTCTAATATACCCTTGCTCCAACAGTTCCTGTAGTTGTACTTTGAGTTCGGCCAATTCATTTGGTGCCATACTAAACGGAGGACGTGACACCGGCCTAGCCTCAGGCACCAACTCGATCGTGAAGTCGATCTCCCACCGAGGAGGCGCTCCAGGAAGTTCATCCGGAAACACATCCTTGAACTCTGCCACTACGGACACTTCCTCAACAGACAACTGGGAGAGACGAACCTCCAATAATGCTACAAGCGCTACACCCCCCCCCCCCTGGTTAACCGCCCACATCAATTGCATAGCCGAAATCAGGGAATAGGCCACTCCACAAAGGCCCTCAAATTTGACCTATGCCTGCCCTTTGCTCTTTAGGGTCACCACCTTAGATAGGCAATCAATACTGGCACGCTGCTCTGCAAGCCAGTCCATGCCCAAAATGACATTGAACTCAACCAAAGGCAAAATCGCTGCTACCAAAATGAAGTCAACTCCGTCCAGCTCCCAACAGATGCGCCCTTTGGCCCCGGTGGTCATGGATGACCCATTAGGCATGCGCACTTTCAGCTCCGCGTCCGCCGAGAAAGACTCAACTCCTATTCTCCGGATGAAGCTCTCCACGAGAAAGGAGTGCGATGCTCCTGTATCAAACAATACCCTAGCGGGGTATCCGGAAACTAAAACGAAGCCTACAACATAGACATCACACAAAAAGGTCTAAAAGTATGAAGCACAAAGTTTAAACTTAAATTTTCTTCATACCTGTCACCATATCGGTTTGGCGGATCGCTTCCTGCTGTCCAAGGTTGTAGGCCCTTGGTTGCACCGGTTGGAACCGAGAAGCGCTTGACTCTGCCATCTTCCCTTTCTCCGTGGCACTGGGGCCGAAGCGTACAGTCTGCTCCTGTCTTGCCTCTTGCTCCGCTCCTCCTTGAGGACAAGCACAAGCTATGAGCCCCACCTTACCGCAGTTATAGCACGTCGACGGTCCCCTAGAGTGAGAACCTCCAGACGTCCACTTGCTCTTTTCACCAGATCTGGAAGTGTGAGGCTTCTTCCTCTACCTACTCCCTTCAGATTTTCCCTGAGATTGGGGAGGCTTCCATTCCCCTTGCTTGGGAGTGAAACCCTTACGACGCTGAGTTCGCTCCAGATCACTTTCCAATATCCTGGCAGCCTCAACTAATTCATTGAATCTCGCTCTCTTCATGGAGATGATGGGTTGCCTCAGATTCTCCCTCAGCCCCTGGTAGAAGAGGTTATCCCTCTCTACATCATCTGTCATCGTCGTTCCCGCATAACGACCCAAACGGGTGAACTCCTGCACATACTCGTCCATCGTCATGTCCCGCTACATTAAGTGCAGAAACTGCCTCTGAAGTGTCAACCGTGTAGAAACGGGAATGTACCTCTTCAGAAAAGCATCCCCAAACTCCTCCACTGACGGGGTGCGTCCCGGGAATTGGAGGCCGCTATGGCTCACCCACCACAACTTGGCGTCTCCTTCCAACATGAACGCCACATATTCAGATTTCTTTTCTTCTGGCGTCTCTGCCGCCCTCAAAAGCTCTTGAATGCGAACCCACCAATCCTCCGCATCCGTTGGCGTACCAACTCCCTTGAAAGACGGGGGATGGAAGCTCAGGAAGTACTTCAAGTGCCGGTCTCCATGTCCGACAACTACCCTTTCCGCCAAGGGCTCTACTCGCCTGGCTTCTCCGCCTGGCACGGCCGTCACCGTATCCGGTGTAGCAGGGGTTGCTACTTGAGCTGCCGCTGCAGCTTGGGCCGCCACCATCGCTTCTGCAAGCATGTGGCAGAAATCGGCCGGGTTAACACCCGTGCCCAAAAGACCTGGAGCAGTAGCACTGCTTGCCGAAAGCTCTTCTCTTGCTCTCGACGTACCCGCCTCGTTGCTTGCACTCTTCAAGAAAACAAGAAACAAGGAATCAGTCTCTAAACTCAAGACTTAAACATAAGGACACTCATGGTCCCGCATTACTCTTATGTGGATAACTTCTCTACGCATTGACCTTGAATCTAACCTCTCTCTGATACCAAATTGTAACACCTCCCCTGTAATGACCGTATAATATGGGTCCGGCCGGGGCCCCACAACATACGGACGCCACAGATTTAGTATTATAAGATGATATAACTACCCATACTCAAAACTCTTTGCACAAAACAACGGAAATATAAACAAGACTAGAAGTTATCCACCACTAAAAGAGTAATAACAATGGCCTTATGGCCTTACAACACAAATGAGTCCAAAATTCAAAGAGTACAACAGTCATGAAAGTGCTTAAGCACTCCTAGTCTACCTCGGCATGCAAGCTGGACAACATGAGTCTCAAACATACAACATCATATAAGTAGAGCTACAAAAGAGAGGAACATTTCATGAGGCTTAGGCCTTTCTGGCCAGCGATCTAGCTCCTGCTTGCGATCCTTACCCTGTAAAAGTTATTAGTAACGTGGGTCAGCAAAGGCTGATCTCAAACTGTGTAACAAACACATCTCCTCCCGGCCGCCCCTAACGGACCCCGGGGAACCCTCCAACCTGCAAGTCAGCACTTCGTATGCAATATATATAAATATAAAAAGAAGTGCATTAAGAACAAGCTTGAATGTCTCATACATCATACACGTTCTCTACTGGTTGAGCATATAATAAAAAGGGGCCTACTTATGCAACATGAATGCAACACCCGGGCTTCACCCAAGACACCCTAAAACGTATGCATCTAGCACAACATCACACCAATTGGGTACTCATTGCTTCCCCATCGGCATAAAGCCACAAACAAAGGGGTATCACAATTCTCCCCAACGGCGCACAGACCGCCACAAGGAACCCTTGCTAAGGCCCCACCCGCTTATGGTCTTAGACCCGGGCTTGCCTGCAAGCTTTGACGTCTCAAGTCAGGATTCCAACAAACATAAACTGACCGATTCTAAGAAGCCTTGTCGGACCCCACCCGCTCATGGCCTCATTGCCCGGGCTTGCCCCCATGCTTGGCATTCTCGTCAGTCTCACAGAAGGGGACTAGTCTCGCCGGGACACTCTCCACACATGACGTGTACGTCACGGGATAGCCAGCCGACCACGGAGACATAGCCACGTCTTGACACATCACAAACCAAGACAATTCCACCCTAGTCCCTCATTTGTACTGCAGCGTTCCCGCGCACCAAGGAAACCATCTACCAACAGTGCGGAGCTAACCTTGTCCACCAAGGAAATCATCTACCGCCATTGAGGAGCTAACCTTGTCCGGTTCCGACTACACGTACTCACTTGAGAAAAAAGGGAAAACATCACCACATCACAAACGACATCTTGCCGCAACGGAATCTCTACGAATCCTTAAAGTTCGTATGCAACATTACCGAGTCGGACTAACGGTCGCGACTACGGCTTCACACACCATGCCTAATTCACTAACGGAGCGGATCTCTAATGCAAAACATGTCGGGGACGGACTCAATCGACCCGGAGGTTCCTCTTGAACCTTGGCGACCCAAACCCCTCTCATTTGAGTGTTTGGTGCCCAAAACTAGAAAAGGAAATGATGCTAAGACATGCATCCTAAAACCGAGAGAAGTGTCGTTACCTTCCGACTCCTCTTCCTAGCCATGGCAAAATAGCCGGATGAAAACCTTCGCAAAGCTATAGCCACCACGGATCTGCACTCGGCTCGCGATTTGGAGCACCGAAGCCTCTCCTACAGCCTAAACCCTCCTCCTTCTTCTTTGCTCTCACTTCTCTCTAGAACTTAGTAAGAGAAAGCTTGGAGAAGAATGAGGGTTTTCAACCCTATTCTCGGACTTAACTCCCCAAGAGATGTCCTGAACCATCAGATCCCAAAATAAGGGAAAGAATGGCCACGATCCGTCTGAAAAATAAAACACCTGGGTCGAACACGGCCTGGCACACGCCCGTGTCCAGGGCCGTGTTCCTCATTCGCCGTCTCAAATCGACGTGCCTGGAACAACACACGGTCATCCGACACGCCCGTGTTCGACCCGACACGCCCGTGTCCCGACTGACACGGCTGTGTGGTCGGCCGTGTGCCTCCATCGACACAGCCCCTAAAACAAGCCGAGAAGGACACGGCCTGGGACACGCCTGTGTCCCAGGCCGTGTACGAAGTCTCGACACTCGTCGACAGCCTTTGTGTCCACACCGCAGAAAAACGTCGAGTGAAGTTCATCGACCATGCGGGACACGCCCTGTGACACGCCCGTGTCAAAGGCCGTGTGCCCCTGTCTCGACACTCGACACTCGTCGAGTGAACTTCGTCGAGTGAACTCTCGACACTCGACTGACACGGCCTTGGACACGCCTGTGTCCTATGTCGTGTGCCTTGCCTTGACACATCGTCGAGAAAAAATCGTCGACTCCCCAGACCGATCGTCGACACGGGCTCGACACGCCCTGAGACACGCCCATGTCTCAGGTCGTGTGCCTTGTCTCGACACATCGTCGAGCGAAATTCGTCGACCTCTCGACCAAAACGTCGACTGGAGCCCGACACGCCCTGGGACACGCCCGTGTCCCAGGCCGTGTGCCCCCTGCCAGAAACCAAACTTGGTCAGAAAACGCTGGTGGACCCTCTCTCAAATTTTGGGGTGTTACATCCTGCCCCTCCAGATAGTGCCTGACAAACTTGGCCCTTCCAAGAGAGGAGAGCTCGGCATGGGCGAGTTCAAGCTCGCTACTTCAGTTCGAACTCGGCAGAAGATCGGCAAGCTAGGGCCTTGGACCTCGCTAAGAAGAGGCTGGTCCCGCCAGGCCACCTCGTCCCCCCACTAGGATTTACTCAGGAAGATTTTGAGAATTTGGTCTCACATCAATAAGATGAGGACAGCTCGCGAGCAAGCTGGGGCGAATCCTGAGAATTGGCAAGCCAAGCCCTGGGACCTTGCCAAGGGGAGGCAGATCCCGCCGAGACGCCCCGCCCCCGCTTTATTTTACTTGGACAAATTTAGTGAGTTCAATTTTTTTATTAAAGAAGGCCAAGGACAGTTCGCGAGCAAGCTGCGGCGAGTCCTGGGAATTGCTGAGCACTCTAGGTACCCTCTCGTGGGCGAGTCCTAACGACTATCCTACTCGCAGTACCTGTCTATGCGAGGTCTCCTGGGGAAGGGCTCGCGGATATACAGAACACAACAAAAAGAGATGGAAAAAAATGGCACGGATGTGATCAAAAATCTTTTTCATTAAATAATGATATTTACAGGTGGAGCTCGCCTCGGCGAGAAAACAAAAGAGAATCATACACATTTAGGCCTCCACCCCCCCCCCCCCCCCCCCCCCCCCGTCGGACTGATCCTCCTCTTCGCCTGACTGATCCTGGAAACCCTTCCCGAACATCGCGTCGAGGCTATCTTCCTTCTCGATATGAGGCGTCGCCGGGAATAGGCTCGACATCAGATCTCGAGCCGAAATCTCCTCGCATCCCTCCACCAGCACCCCCGTGTCCTTCATCATTTGGAGGGTGCATTTGGCAGCTTGGATGGAGTTGATCCGCAGCCTCTCGGCGAGGTCGGCCTCGCCAAAGACACTTGGCCTTTTGTAGGGGAGGGTCGGATCGGCGCCGCCGGGCTCTAAGAAGATCTTCGCCTGACGGCGGACCTCACGGGTGAGATTCTGGTTCTCATCCTTCAGCTTCGTGTTCGCCCCCTCCAGCTCAGCAAGCCGGACGCGAAGTTGGCTGATCTCCTCCTCTTGCTCGGCATTGCGAGCCCGCAGCTCCCCGGCGGCCTTGGCATCCTGACAAAAGAAAAGTTCATTAGTGTTGGCGAAAAAGTTTTTCAAAATAAAAGAGAGAAGGTGAAGCCCGATACTCACCAATCCGCCGGCAGCCTGGGCAAGGAGACCCTCAGCGATGCCGAGCCGCCTCGACTGGTCGGCGACCTAGTCCTTGGCGACATCGCGAGCCTGCTTGGCTTTTTAGAGTTGGTTGCTGAGGATGAAGCTGCGGCGGGTCAGCATGTGGTGGAGCTCTATGGCCCGCAGATGGGCCTGCAGACCCTCATGGCCGAGCTGTCGCAGGGTCATGTTCTTGTAGGCCTCGGCATGCTCGCGGCCATAGAGGCCGAAGCCGAGGGTGTAAGCGTGGCTGGTGGCGGGCTCACGATCGTGCCAGGAAGGATGTAGGGTGGAGATGGAGACCCGATGAGCCAGCTCGTCCCACTGCACTATGGGCTCGCCCGCCGAGTCCTTCCACCGCCCCCCGAAGCTGAAGAGGGGATGTTGTTTCGGCGCCCCGCGCTCGCGAGCTGCCCTCTTCGCCGAAGGAGGTGGGGAGATCGTCGCCGTGGGAGCAGGAGCCTCGCCGCCTTTCCGCCCCTCACTGGTGATCTCCTTCAGCGGGCTCTCCGGCGACGCGTCGGGGATGGTCTCGGGCGAGCTTATGTATTTGGGGCTGGATTGATGTTGTTGATGTTGTTTCCCCCGCGGAGCGAGCATGACTTTCTTCATCTTTTTTAATAATGGCTGGCGGTGTGGCGGGTTCGACCCCGCTTCCTCAGACCGCCTCTTGCTGGAAGAGGGTTGGGAGAAGGCCGCCTCATCTCGGCAGGCCGCCGCCGCCGTCTTCTCACGAGCAAGGGGATTCGGGTGCGACCCCGGGCCCGCAAACGGCGGGTTCGCGGGAATCAACCGCTCCCCTGCAAGAAAAAACTTGGAAAGAGTTAGAGCACTTTCAACGGCAATATGGCGAGCTCGGCAACCGGGCGAGCTCGGCAATACAGGGAGAGCAATACCTTCGTCGGGTAGGACAGGGAGAAGCGCATCAAGGCCCCTTCGCAGGTAGGCGACCTCGAAGTCCTTGTGGAGAAAGTATTTGTGGAGCTCGGCATCGTTGCCGGACACGGCCGGCGGGCGATAGACCTCCTCTCCTTTCTGCTGCGGCGAGTACGGGATGTTGCCGAGATCGCCCTTGATAAAGGCGATCCTAGTCATCCAGTTATGGTGCTTGTTCGCGATCTCGCGAACTTTGATCAGCGAGCCGCCGAAGTAAGTGGCCCCGTCTGGCATCGCCTTATACGAGAAGAGTTTCCTGAACACTGTCAGGTTGAACTCTATCCTCTCTCGCAGGAGGTAGCTCGCGAACGCCACCATCATGGCGATGGCGTTGGAGTTTAGCTACGCAGGTACCGTGCCATAGTACTTCAAAATTTGCTGGATCTCCGGCCAGAGGAGGAGGCGCAACCCCACCTCAAAGTGAGAGATGGGGAAGGCGTGCTCATCGTCGTAGAAGGTGTTGATGGCCTCCCCTTGCCTCGGTCGGCGCGCCTTGAAGCCCGGCGGCACATATTCTGCCTCGAACTCCGCGAGCTCCTCCTCGCTGGTATGCCCCACGAAGAAGCAATAATCGGTAAAGTGCTGGGCGCACTTGCTGCGGCCATCAGCGTCGGGGTTGGTGGTGGGGGGGCTATTTATAGAAAAAGAAATCTGGGGTCAGGCCATCCAATCGGCTCAGCTCGCCGCCCCAGCTCGCCACCCCCAACTCGCCACCCCAGCTCGCCGACTTCCGGCGCGTCCCCACTAAGGCTAAGTCAAACAACAATATATTATTTGAATAACACATGTCCAAGAATATTATAAAGTTACTTATTACAGAGGCCAAGTGCAGGAATAAAAAAGTGGGGAGCGCGAGTAGGGGAACACCAGGAGGAGAGTACCGGTCGGCTCGACAAAGGAGCCGCCCCCTTATCTACCCTGGTCTCGCGGCTCCCGCCCCCCCAGACTGCCGCGCGCGGAGAAGCTTGCGGATCCTCCCCGAATTCCTCTGCGCCACTGAGAGGCCATCATCTATCTTGTCCAGAAGCCGGGAAGGGGACATCAGCTCGCCAGCCTGGCCGCTTTGCTCCTCGTCAGCGAGACGCACGTAGTCGCGTTGTAGCGTCTCGTTGACCCCCTGCACCTCGCGCAGCCCGCACACCAGCATCTTGAGAAGCTTAACCTCCCTCCTCGTCAGCTCGCCTTGATCCACTTTGGGGCCCAGGTAAGAGTCCAGCTAGCTTGGGGAGGGGAGGGGAGAGTAGTGGGCTGCCCGCGACGATTCCTCGGCAACGGATTGGCTGGGGGGAACTGTGGAGACAAGCATCAGCATAAAGAGGAATGCAGGAAAAGCGCATGAGGCAGGAATCCAAGCAAAGTTTACCTGACGAGCTCGGCAGCTCGAAGGAGATGCTGGGAGGAATGAACCTCAGATTTTTCCCGTGACCTGGGCTGCGAATCCCCGGTGGGAGAAGCTCGAATCCCGGGGTAGGGATGGTTTCCAGACCTGCCCCCGCTGCCATGACAGCTTGTCGAGGAGAGGGGGCGTGCACCGGCGAGCTCGGCCTCTGCGAGCTCAACCCCAAGGTCCCAAAGGGAGGGGACGACTCCCGGTGGCGGTTTTCCAGAGTCATGAACCGCGAGTCCCCAAGAGTGGTCTTGGCTCGCGGGGTGGCGTCTCGCGGCGCGACGTCTTCTACACCATCATGGCGGCTGTCTGGGCCGTCGCTGATCTCGACAATATTCCTCCCCTTTTTAGAGGCAGGCAAAGTGGAAGAGCCGGTCCCGTGCTCCAAGACGGTCCTCAGGTCGTCGTAGATGGGCTCGGCCGCCTGATGGAACAGTTTCATCTTCTTGGAGCTAGGCTCGGCAGAGCCACCCTGCGGCACAGTGGCTGGGACCGCCGTCAGGGCGGCTATGCGAGCTGCAGAGGTCTGGCGAGCTCGATCAAGGCGCTCTTGGATCTCCTTGGGGATCAGCATCTTGGCAGGGCCAGAGCAAAGGGAATGACAAGAGTCAGGCAGATACGCATGTGCATATATATAGACGCAGGTGGACCCCACCCGTAGATTCCCTCCAGTCCGCCCCGCGCTCGCCAAAAACTGGGGGTTTGATGTTTCTTTTCGAGCTTTGTCAAGCTCAAAAAGCGCGGGGATTATGTAGAACCCCGTGTCTGGCGAATAAGGTCGCCAGGAACCAGACCGATCAGGCAGAAAATAGTGGGCGAGCTCGGCAGTAGAGAAGCCGAGCCCGAGCTCGGCATTCGTCGAACGGGAGATCGGCATTCGTCGACCGCGAGCTCGGCATTCGCCGAGCTAGTCCAAGAATCTTCGAGCTGAGGTCGGCTAATGGAGACCAACGGATGGGCGATCCCGCCATCCCAGCTCGCGCCTTCGTAAAGGAGCTCGGCAACAGCAGGCGAGCAGGATCCGCTGAGGTGGTCAGGCTCTCCAGCTCGCCCAGATCTATGAGGTACTTTTTACTGTTTTACCTCCGCAGGTCTGCCCATAGCCTTTCAAAACAGCGAAGTTGGGTTGTTGGCAGACTCAGCCAAGGGCATTTTGGTAATTTCAGGTCAGTTTAGTTTGGTTTTTGGCAGTTCATATCCTAAAAATTATAAATAGGACTCAAGGGGTACCCCAGAAGGCGTGCTTCATGTGCTCTCCTGCTCCAGTTTTCAAGTGCTTTCTGAGGGTATCTTAGCTCGGCCTTTGACTGAGGGGAAGCGCTCTCAGATCTTCCGGGTGTGTGGTGGGTCCTCCCCGCCGAGCCCTTGGGTCGGTTCCCCTTGTTTCTTTTGTTGTTTTTCTTGCAGGAGTGAAGTAGACGCACGATCACCCATTCCCCAAGGGTGAACTTCAAATGAGACCTTTTTTCGGTTTCAACATTATTTTCACCGGTCAAGCGGTTACGATCGCATGAATCAGACCTTAATTAAGTCTCGGTTCATGCGGTCGTAACCGCTTGACCGGTGAAAATAAGTCCCCCTAAACGGAGTCTTAATTAAGTCCCGGTTCATGCGGTCATAACCGCTTGACTGGTGAAAATAAGTCCCCCCAAACTGAGCCTTAATCTTTACCCTTAAATGAACCCTCAACCAAAATGGAGAGAATGTTGGTCCCCTAATCCCCGTTCCCAAATCAGATCCTCTTTATTTCAAGTGAAACAGATAGTATATATTTCACAGATAAGATTTATTTATGTGATCCCGATAGATTAACTAATTCAATTTTTTTATATTTTTATTTATTTAATAAATTTTACATCTAGAATTCTAGATCATGAATAAGCCTCTATTTAGGGTGTCAAATGAGGCTAATTTTTTAATACGTTAAACACATGTAAAAATCATTCGTAAAATAGAATTTTCTTCATATTAATTTTTTGTGTCACCAAAAAAATTATGAAATGTTGATTCTTACATTTTTATGATCATTTTAAGTAGTGCTATGCAATGTTTTAAAAACCGGACCGGACCGGCCGGTCCGACCGGTTGAACCGCCGACCGGTCCTCCGGGCGGTCCGGTCTGGTTCCTAAAACCGGCCTGGCCAAGAACCGGCCAGGAACCGGAAAATCGGCCGGTTGAACCGGATAACCGGAAACCGGGCCGGTTTTTGGCTAACCGGGCGGTTCACAAAATGAGCATTAATTTTACGCGTTTGTTAACCGCAGCCCGTTATTGGATAGTTGCACCCCAAAATCTCATAATTTTTCGCTCCTTTTCGAAATACGCCTTGTACATGCAATATTAGGAAAAGTGCTCAACACGAAAGTTATAGATCTCGTCAAGATCTACAACTTTCGTGATGATCACTTTTCCTAAAAATGCATGTACAAGACGTATTTTCGAAATATGCTCAGATTTTGCGCCTTTCAGAAATAAGCCTTGTACATGCAATTTCAGGAAAAGTGTTCAACACGAAAGTTGTAGATCTCGTCAAGATCTACAACTTTCGTGTTGAACACTTTTCCTAAAATTGCATGTAAAGGACGTATTTTGAAAAAGTGTGAAAAGTTAGGAGATTTTGGGGTGCGACTAGTCAATAACGGGTTGCGGTTAACAATCGCCGAATAAAGAAATTAACAATCGCCTAATAAAAGTGTGAAAAGTTAAGAGACTTTGCGGTTATTAATGTCAAAACGGTTCAACTCCGGTTCAACTCCGGTTCAACCGGTCAAACCGGTTAAATCTTGAACCTCTCTCATGACCGGTTCTATGTCCGGTCCGGTTCTCAAAACCTTGGTGCTATGTATATATTTCGATTTGAAAATACATATGCAAAAAAAATTTACACTTAAATTTTACTACTTTAATATCTGTATTTTACATAAAAAATACAGTTCATCTACAATTATATTGTACATTGCAATTATATTTTACACTAAAAATACAGTTTGGCACGATAAAGAATTATTGTTGGGCATATACAAAGGATCTCATTCCTTCCTCCTCAATACTCTTCCCTCTTCAAGCATAAAAGCCTAGCAGAGCTACCACCATTAGAAATCTCTCTCTCCCTGCTTCCCTCTCTTTAATGCTATCATTCACCCAGCCATGGCTTCCCTGCTCTTCAAAGACAAAAAGGGAGTAAACCTCTCCTGCGCCTCGCCGGCGTCTGCCGCAGTATGCACAAGCCTCGAGCGCCGGTCAATGGTCTGGCCCAGCATCACCCGAGCCGTCGACATCTACAGCCGAAACCCCTCCAGGAGACCAAGACCAATATCCTACTCAAAGCATCATCAATCCTCCTCAAAGCACAAATCCCAAACCCAAAAGAACAACAACACCAGCAGCAGCATCACAGAAACCCAAAACGCCGAGTTAGCCAGCCCCGCAGGCTCTTCTCGCTACCTTCTCAATGAAAACTCCACCGTTCTTATGATTCCTGAGCTCGATAACCTCAAGGCCGAGAAGAAAGATCACGAGCCGACGAGTTTTATGCAGGAGGAAATAGAAGTTCTCACGACTTGTTCTTCTGCAAGACAAGATCAGGTTGATTTGTGTTTTACTTAAACTTTTTTTTAAAAAAAAAGTTTTGATTTTGCTTAGTTATGTTTGATTTTGTTTGCAGGTAGTGGTGTTGAGGGTTTCTCTTCACTGCAAGGGATGTGAAGGGAAGGTCAGGAAGCACATCTCAAAGATGGAAGGTTTGAGTTTTTCAGCAATGTTTGAAATTATCATTTTCTACAGTATCTGGGTTAAAACAAGGAATATATATTGATTATTATTAAATGAAGAGAAATCAGATAAAATTTGTTGGCTCGCTCAGAAATTTGATTGCGAATGACCCTTTATTAATAATAAATTTTGCCCCTTTTTCAATTTTTTGCAGAAAAATTAGACTCTGTTTATTTCTGCATTTTTTTGGCAGTGACTTTCCATCACTGAGCCCTCAGCAGGGCGTATTATGTCTGATTCGAACCACATGAAGAGAGCAGTGTTCAAAAATAACACTTTTAGATAATAAACTGTAATGATAAATTGATAATCGAATAAAGTGAGAAGAATATTAAGATTATAATCACGCAAAAACACAGAAAATATATATAGTTCATCAAAAACTCTGAAAGAGACGTAATCTGAAAGGAGATCGAATAGAAATGCTCCAAATCTATTAGAATGAAAGGCATCTCACTATGAAAACTCCTAAGATCGATATCAGTTCTCCGCTATATATACAAGCTGAAACAGCTGACAAAACTTCCCTTTTTGTATTTTTTTAAGCATAAACAGCTAACATAACGTGCACAGCTTCAGATTCAGAAAAGAAAAGCATATAAAAAGGAGATTTTTTAAAGGGATTTTCATGGTGCATATGAGTTGTCTTTACTCTCTTGGGCAGGGGTGACATCCTTTGAGATAGATCTAACATCGAAGAAGGTGACCATTGTTGGGAACGTGACGCCGCTCGGAGTTCTTAACAGCGTTTCGAAGGTGAAAAACGCCCAGTTCTGGCCGTGGCCGCCGCGGGCTTCCGCATCATTTTAACAAGTAAATGCTGGTTTTGTTAATGTATTTTAATGATGCAGGGACAAAATTCTGCTTTGTGATGTAAATTATTGGCGGTGCAGGGGCCATTAATGCTGCTACCAGAGTTAATAAATGCTAGTTGTCTACTTGTCTTGATAACATAACAACTTTCTCCTATTTAATATTATTTAATTTTCATTTTCTGAATGTGTTTTTTTTATATTTATCTGAAATCTATGCTTTTGGGAATATGGGGGTAGGGGTGTGCACTGTGCGGTTTGGTGTGGTTTTGTCCCAAACCGCAACCGTAAGGGCTCGGTTTTGTTGAATTCTGTGAAGTGAAAGTGGATGAATGGAAGGCTTGGGAAACCTATCCGCGCGGACTACGCGGACTGGGTTGGCGGACTGCTAGGTCGGCAGGGATGTTGCAGGCGGTTTGCTCTGTGGCGGCCTGGGCGGTCTGTTCGCGCGGACTGCGCGGACAGCAGCGGCGGTCTGACAGGCCAGTGTATGCTCAGCAGGCGGTTTACTCCCAGGAAGTAACCGGGCGGATAGGAATGTTATCCGCGGAGTCCGGCTTGAAGCGGACTGAAGAACTGGAGCTCGGCAGACCGGTTTGGCAGTTGCCTTGGTCTTGCTCTAGTGAAGCGGCAAGTGGAAGCCGCGGAGACCGCCGGTCAGCGCGGACAGGAACTGGAGGTCGCCCGATATGGCGGGCTAGATCCAGTGTCCGCCAGTAAGTGCGGACTGGCCCTTGCGGCCAGTGGACTGGACTTGGTGGGAATTGAACCAAGTCCAGGATGGCTCAGTCCGGGGAGATCGCGCAGTGGAGCGCGGGCTGGTTTCTCAGTCCGCCAAGCGTAGTAGAAGTGCTTTGCCTTGTTTGCTAGCTTGGGGATATGCGGACTGGAGGATTGCCCGTGCAGGAGCGTGCGGACTGGAGCTGGAGTCCGCTGAGTCCGGAGATGCCTTGTGATGAGGCAATGGACTCAGGAGTTGCGGACTGGAGTCTGCTTTTAGCGGACTGGATTGGCGTGTCCGCTAAGTCCGGAGGTGCCTTAGCAATGAGGTAATGGACTTGGGATATGCGGACGATAGCTGGGTATCCGCTGAGTCCGGCAGGTGCCTTGATGGCGCGGTTGCGGGCTCGGGTTTTGCGGGCTGATGCCTTGTCCGCAGAATGGCGGATACGGCTTTTGTGGAGTCCGGCTGTGGTGGTCCTGGCTTGGTCTCTGGCGGCAAGGCGGACTGGATATTGGAGTCCGGCCTTGGAGAAGCTGGGGCGGACTGGCTATCTGCACAGGGCGGCGAACTGGCATGTGTGTCCGCGGGCTGGCGGACACATAAGTTCTTGCTGCGGGTTGTGGCGGTGATCCTATCGGGAAGGGCGGTGACCATACTCATCGTCGTGCCTATAAATAGGACCCATGTCACATCAGAATAGGAGAGGGGAACCTAGACCGAAGTAAGTGAACAGTTTTTGAGCTCGCGTAAGTTGCTGCGGCCTGGACTTTGTGTCCGCGCGGATAGAGTTGACCCGGTTGTGCTGTGCAGGTTGTGCGGATAGCGCTGGAAAGCCAGGACTTGGCTCTGATTGCGGTCAGGGACAGTGCGGACTCTGCGGTTAAGCAACAGGCGGTAAACAGCAGGTCGCGGATAGCGGCCAGGCGGTCTTCTCTTTGGCGACTTGGTTCGGGGTTCAGGAGGTCGCCTGCATCAGGCGGACTGTTCCATTCGGTGGCGCAGCTTGTGCGGTCTGGCGGCGTGCAGACCGGCGGTGAAGAGCTAAGCATTGGAGCAAGTGTGAGTCCGCGCGGCTTGGGTTGCGGTCTGGCGACCTGGCGGACTGAGCGGACTCCACAGCAGTAGGTCGGCGGCTTGATTGTTTGAGTCCGCGCGGCTTGTTTTTGGTTCTTGTCTTTGTAACTGTCTCTGCTCTCCCGGTGTTGGGTTTTGGTGAAGCTTGTCTCGCCATGTATGTCTCGCCTTGTAAAGAAGTTTGCTCTTGATCAATAAAGAAGCTTGTGCTGCATGTGTTGCTGGTTGTTACTGCTTTGTTGAGATAACCACTGTTAACTCCACGATCCGGGAAAACTTTCAACATATAAGTGGGCGTATTCTCCTTCGGTTTGTTGAGTTATCAGCAGGGTATCCAAGGGGCGTCTGCGGTTTGTTGAATTTTAACATGGTATCAGAGCGAGGTTGTTGGAGTGGTCAAGCAGTGCTCAATGGAAGTAGTTGCTCTTCTGAAGAGGAAACCAGTGGTAGAACCATGGCAGTGGAGGATGCAAGTTGTCTTGGTATTGATCTTCTTACAGAGGCGAACTGTGAACGGTGGAAGTCCTGTATGAAGAGCTTTCTTCTTGGCGAGGACCTTTGGGAGGTTGTATGCGGAGCAGGAAGACAAGAGGATACTGCTGGCAATGCTGAGGCGATGAGAGCTTGGAAGGAGGCAAATGCGAAAGCGGAGTCTATTCTCAAGCAGGTGATCTCATCGGAGCTCTTGGACCACATCAGTGGATGTCGGTCAGCTGCGGAGGTTTGGACTTCCCTTGATGGGTTGTTCAGGAAGAAGGTGAAGGAGGTTGCTGCTGATGATGGTCCCTCTACTTCATATCAGGAAGAAAGGAGTGTTTCTCCTAGGCGTGATAGGAAGAGGAAGGAAGGACCACGGTGCTATAAATGCAAGCAGCAAGGTCATCTTCGGAAGGAGTGCAAGGTTGTCTTGCTCTCGGCGAACGTAGCTCAGGTAGGGAGGAAGGAGAAGAACGTAGTTGGGACTTCAACTAGTTCTGGATCTGATCGGCTGGATGCCACTGATAGTGCAGCTATCTGGCATGAAAGACTGGGGCATGTAGGGATGGACAAGCTGAAAGCAATGGCGGAAAGAAGACTCGTAAGAGGCTTGCCTAGATTGTCATCCTATGGCGATGGTCGGGGGTGTGCGGGATGTCAGGAAAGTGGAGCCTATCGCTTCATGGTCGACAAAGCACAAGCCAGGAGTAATGCACCATTGGCGGTTGTCCATTGTGCTCTGGTGGGACCGACCGTCACGGCCAGTCTTGGAGGCAGCAGGTTCATGCTGATATTGGTTGATGACTATTCTGGGTATACTTGGGTATACTTTATGAAGACGAAGTCCAGCATGGTACGCTTGTTTGTGGAGTTCAAGAAGCTTGTCGAAGGCCAGCTTGGCCGGAGGATCAAGGTGTTGAGGACAGGTTTCGGTGGTGAGTTTGACTCAACCGAGTTCTCACGCTTTTGCAGGAAGCAAGGGATCCGGATGGAGCTTTCTTGTGGACATACTTCACAACAGGGTAGTGTTGCAGCTCGGATGATCCGTTGGTTAACGGAGACCTGCAAGTGTTGGCTTCGGAGTAAAGGCGTTCCGAAGGCTCTTTGGGCGGAAGGAATGGCCTGTGCTGCTCATGTCATCAACCGGATGCCTCTTAGTCCGATCATAATGAAGACTCCTTATGAGCTAATGTTCGGAGTGAAGCCCTCAGTGAAGCACCTTCGGGTGTTTGGATCTACCTGCTATTTACACTCTCCGGGTGCTCTCAAAACAAAGCTAGTCTTTGTAGGGTATGATGAGCAGAGAAGAAGATGGAGGTGTATGGATCCTGCGACGAAGAAACTCATAGTGTCGAGAGACATTGTTTTCGATGAGTTGACGCCGTATTGGGGTAGCTCTTATGTGGAGCTAGAGATAAGCAGGTCAGATGGTGGGCTGAAGGAGGCTGCTGCTAAGGAAGTGGAGTTGTCTGAGTCACCAGGTGCTCCAGGTTGTTCTAGCTCCGGGGCAAAGGCGTCAGAGTCGGGAAGAAGGGGGAGCGATGCTCCAGGACCTTCTGACTCAAAGGCAGAGGCTTCCTGTTCAGGAAGCAAGGGGAGCGATGTTCCAGGCAGTTCATGTTCAAGAGGGAAGTCTTCTGGTTCAGGTAGCAGGGGGAGCGTTGCTCCAGGTGCTCTTGGTTCCAGTAAGGAGGCGTCTTGTTCAGGGAACAAAGGGAGCATTGTTCCGGGTTTGCCCGGGAACGGAGCTGGTTCAAAAGCAGCGGAGGTGGTTAGCCATGATCAGGTTCTTCGGAGATCGAAGAGGATCAGTAAGCCACCAGCTCGATATAGTGAAGGGAACACGGCGGACTTGGTCCCGTGTTTCCTTGGTAGCCCTCAGGTCGAGCAAGGGACTTCTGGCTGTGATGACCCCACTAGAATCAAGGAGGTGGTTGACACCAAGTCTGATGAGGTGACTTCTCTCAGAGGCAACGAGGCTTGGGCTTCTGGATCCAAGGAAGTTGGTGATTCTCCTTTGATGCATGAGTGGAGGTTGAAGCTGAAGAAGGCAGAGGGAAGCATGGCTCCTTTTGGGAGATGCTGGAGGGCTCCCTCATGGTCCATGATATGCGGGGCGAGGACTATGTCTTGGACATCTCTTCGTAGATGCTATCGGAAGGGCCAGGTGCAAGGTTACGGGAGCTGCTGGAGTTATTCACCACTTCTCACTTCAAGGGGAGTGTTGAATTCTGTGAAGTGAAAGTGGATGAATGGAAGGCTTGGGAAACCTATCCGCGCGGACTACGCGGACTGGGTTGGCGGACTGCTAGGTCGGCAGGGATGTTGCAGGCGGTTTGCTCTGTGGCGGCCTGGGCGGTCTGTTCGCGCGGACTGCGCGGACAGCAGCGGCGGTCTGACAGGCCAGTGTATGCTCAGCAGGCGGTTTACTCCCAGGAAGTAACCGGGCGGATAGGAATGTTATCCGCGGAGTCCGGCTTGAAGCGGACTGAAGAACTGGAGCTCGGCAGACCGGTTTGGCAGTTGCCTTGGTCTTGCTCTAGTGAAGCGGCAAGTGGAAGCCGCGGAGACCGCCGGTCAGCGCGGACAGGAACTGGAGGTCGCCCGATATGGCGGGCTAGATCCAGTGTCCGCCAGTAAGTGCGGACTGGCCCTTGCGGCCAGTGGACTGGACTTGGTGGGAATTGAACCAAGTCCAGGATGGCTCAGTCCGGGGAGATCGCGCAGTGGAGCGCGGGCTGGTTTCTCAGTCCGCCAAGCGTAGTAGAAGTGCTTTGCCTTGTTTGCTAGCTTGGGGATATGCGGACTGGAGGATTGCCCGTGCAGGAGCGTGCGGACTGGAGCTGGAGTCCGCTGAGTCCGGAGATGCCTTGTGATGAGGCAATGGACTCAGGAGTTGCGGACTGGAGTCTGCTTTTAGCGGACTGGATTGGCGTGTCCGCTAAGTCCGGAGGTGCCTTAGCAATGAGGTAATGGACTTGGGATATGCGGACGATAGCTGGGTATCCGCTGAGTCCGGCAGGTGCCTTGATGGCGCGGTTGCGGGCTCGGGTTTTGCGGGCTGATGCCTTGTCCGCAGAATGGCGGATACGGCTTTTGTGGAGTCCGGCTGTGGTGGTCCTGGCTTGGTCTCTGGCGGCAAGGCGGACTGGATATTGGAGTCCGGCCTTGGAGAAGCTGGGGCGGACTGGCTATCTGCACAGGGCGGCGAACTGGCATGTGTGTCCGCGGGCTGGCGGACACATAAGTTCTTGCTGCGGGTTGTGGCGGTGATCCTATCGGGAAGGGCGGTGACCATACTCATCGTCGTGCCTATAAATAGGACCCATGTCACATCAGAATAGGAGAGGGGAACCTAGACCGAAGTAAGTGAACAGTTTTTGAGCTCGCGTAAGTTGCTGCGGCCTGGACTTTGTGTCCGCGCGGATAGAGTTGACCCGGTTGTGCTGTGCAGGTTGTGCGGATAGCGCTGGAAAGCCAGGACTTGGCTCTGATTGCGGTCAGGGACAGTGCGGACTCTGCGGTTAAGCAACAGGCGGTAAACAGCAGGTCGCGGATAGCGGCCAGGCGGTCTTCTCTTTGGCGACTTGGTTCGGGGTTCAGGAGGTCGCCTGCATCAGGCGGACTGTTCCATTCGGTGGCGCAGCTTGTGCGGTCTGGCGGCGTGCAGACCGGCGGTGAAGAGCTAAGCATTGGAGCAAGTGTGAGTCCGCGCGGCTTGGGTTGCGGTCTGGCGACCTGGCGGACTGAGCGGACTCCACAGCAGTAGGTCGGCGGCTTGATTGTTTGAGTCCGCGCGGCTTGTTTTTGGTTCTTGTCTTTGTAACTGTCTCTGCTCTCCCGGTGTTGGGTTTTGGTGAAGCTTGTCTCGCCATGTATGTCTCGCCTTGTAAAGAAGTTTGCTCTTGATCAATAAAGAAGCTTGTGCTGCATGTGTTGCTGGTTGTTACTGCTTTGTTGAGATAACCACTGTTAACTCCACGATCCGGGAAAACTTTCAACATATAAGTGGGCGTATTCTCCTTCGGTTTGTTGAGTTATCAGCAGGGTATCCAAGGGGGCGTCTGCGGTTTGTTGAATTTTAACAGGTTTTGCCCGAGCAAAACCGCACCGCACCGCACCAAAATTATGCGGTGTGGTTTCAGTTCGGTACGTTTTTTTGCGGCGCGGTTGCGGTTTCGGTGCAGTTTTTAACATGTATTTTAATAGACTACATGTAAGCATCAAAAATATGAATGTTGCTTGATAATTTATGAGTTCTTTTATGTTTTGATGTTTTTCTCTCTTTTTTTGTATTAAATTACATTATTTTCTTACAACAGATGATTCATTTTCAAAAATTTTGATGCAGTTATTTGTCTTCGTTTTTGTAGATGTCATACTAACTTATGAACTATATAATATTTTGTGAATATCATGTTTTATAGATAAATATTTTCATACTAAACTTTGTTGTAGGAGATTCATTCATTCTTATATATCAACACTTCTTATGTAATATTTTATTTTAATTTGGATTATTAAAACTAATACATTGTTCTAATTGATATCCAAGTTGTCTGTGTGTGAAAGAGATACAACACTCAAACATTTATCTCACTATAGTGTGGTCGGCTATATGGATCATTTGTCGTCATTGTGTCATATCTTGACATATTCCCACTAATGCGTACATCATGTTTTTCTTATAGTTTTAAGCATTTATTCCACTATAGTGTGTGGAAGAGATGATTTAACAAAATATCTCACCTAATTATAATAACTCTGACGGTAATATATCATATAAATATATCAACTCTTATTTAATATACTTAAATGTGATGTCACATAATTATAAAAAATTAAATACACAAAATATTCGGTGCGGGTTTCAAAATCCAAAAACCGCACCGAACCGCGCTCGGTTTGTAAAAGTTTAAAACCGCACCGCACCTAAACTACGCAGTGCGGGTTAAAAATCAGTGCGGTTTTTGCGGTGCGGGCGGTTTTTGCGGTTTGCGGTTTTTCATGCTCACCCCTATATGGGGGTAGGTATTGTAAATTTTATGAATCTGGAATGGTTGCAGAAACATTCAATCAATCAGGGCAAATAAATCTATAGTATAAGTTTAATCCTGTTTTCGTAACCCTTCCCAGACTAGCCCCATTGTTCTAATTTTAATGACGTGGCATGTGTTTTCAGTAATTAAGGATTTTCATTTATTGAATGCGGCTTAACAAATTTCCAGTATAGCCCTCTTTTGATAATATTTCTCACTCTAGTCTCTTTTCCCACTCTCTAAGAAATATTGAGCCTATAGTTTAGTCTCACACCGCTTTGAGACTTTTTTTACAGAGCCTATAAAAAATATATTGCTTCACAGCTAACTACACAAAGAAAGATTGCATATCTTTACATAAGGATTTGATATCTACAACTTGCAGATTAGTAATTTAAATTTTTTATTCTTTAATTATTTTTTGATTTAATTATTCAATAAATGTTTTTTCCTTTAATAAGTTAAATGTTTAATATTTTGTTTTATGATTTAATAACAAAAAATTATTTAATAAGAAGTGGTTTAATTAGTTATTAATAAATATTTTATTTCTTTTTTTAAAATTCAGTGTTTTTTGGGTATTATAATCATGTCTGATGGTATTGAAATCGAAATTGATGAGTACGAAGTGTATCGGCAACAAAGATTAGATATTTGATCTAAATGAACTGGATGGTAGCATCAGTGACGACTCGTTTGATAATGAGGATGATCAAAATATTTCTGAAACTCAAAATAGAGTTAAAGAAATCTTTGAACGATCAATTTCAGTTGATCGTAGCTGGGCTTATTAAAACATTCGATTTTAATTGTTGCGGAATGTTTGGATATGATCTTATTAAATTTTTTAAAAGCCTTGAACACCCTACAACTTATAATCTTGCCACCAAATTAAGTGAAAGGGGGCTAGAGTGGGAAATTTTTTCAAAAAAGACTATATTTATACTTTACGTTTATTATGAGCCTATACTGGAAATTTGTTAAGCCAGATTAAAATAATGAAAATTCTTAATTAAGAAAAGGGGGCTAGACTGGAAAGGGTTATGAAAACAGGGCTAAACTTGTACTATATGTTAATTTGGGGGTTATACTGGAAATTTGTCCTAAATCAGAAGCAGACGAAGAACAAGAGCTGAAATTGCAATAACCACCATCTTTTTTACAAAACGAGGTATACATTGCGAGATATGATGGAACAATGCATCTGATGGAAACAACAATACAAATAATAAAAAGACAAGAACAAACCTGCCAGATAGAACTCTGAGACCGCCCAGACGCAAACCGCGAGCTGAACCCGCCTATCCGCCAGACTACCTATTCTCCCAAACAGAACTCAATGAATAGCTTTATTGAAAAACTGCTCGAGAACAACCTGTCTGCAACTCTGCCCCCCCCCCCCCCCCCCCCCGACTGCAAAAATCGGCTATCCGCAGAAACCGCGCGAACAGATACCGTTGAACTGAACCATACTGAGCCTCCACAAACAAACTGTTAGTACTAGTTGCCCAGTCATTCGGTGCTAGTCGTACAACCTGCACAACACAAGTCAGCTTCACTTAGTCGCACGGTTAACAAAGTATAACCACAAGATCAAGAAGCGAGATAAGTTCGCACTGTTCCCATTAAGAATGACGAGTCGGGGACCCCTATTTATAAGCGACCACGGGAATGCAGTCGCCGCCCATAAATGATAGAATGACCCCCGACAAACTGCGACTAGCAACAATAGACCGCAAGCCTAGTTACGAATAACCCTGGTAACTTGAGAAACAAGCTGCGCACCTCGAGCGGACACCACGACTTAGGAAACCAACCTGGAGTGCACACTTGAACAATTTGCCCAAATCAGCAACACCATCAGTCTCTGGAAATAGACCGCGCGGACAAAGAACCAAACCGCTGCCAAGAACCGGACTGCGTATCTTACACGAACACGGAAGTCAACGCGGCCTGAACCGTTCTCCAAATACAAACCGTACGACTACAACTCGATCCAGAGAACCCGCAGACTAAGCAAACTCCGCGGCCTCACATACCAGACCGCACAATATGCAATTAGCTAAGTCTAACCACGCAGTTTCACTCCAGGAACTTGCAAGACAGACCGTGAGAAATATACGTAGACAATAACCTGGCTATCTGTCATATCTGTCCGCGCTAACCGAGCGCGGTCTCAACGGTCTGTGTTGTCTTCCTACTTCAACAATTTCAACATGTATTTGAATTTTTATAGGAGTAAGTGCAATGGTGTTGATTTCAGGGGAAAATTTCATTTTGAAACCTAATGTATGAAAGTCATTCTCTTTAATCAAACAATGTAATTTGTTTAGGAAATAAAAATAAAAATAATAATTTTTTTGCTGGGGTCCAGCCCCTGGAGAGTCGGAGGATTCAGAAATCAGATCAGGATCTGTCTAAGCGATCTCGACAATACTGTCGAGATCAGTCATGGCGATCTTGTCGATGCTATTGAGATCAGCCTCGTCAATTTTAATGACATCGTTGAGATCGATCTCGTCTATCTCAGCGATATCATCGAGTTAGTGGTCGTTTGCTGCATATCATTGTGATGTGGTGGCAAACAACGGTTGTCTCATAAAGCTCACAATTTCTGTTATCTGATTTTCTTGGGGCTTGATCCAATTACCAAGATAGCCTCGTCTATTTGCCCTAAATTTTCTCCTAGTTTTCAGAGCCGTCAAGGACAGATCAGAAGTTTTCTCTCGTTTTAGAGGGAAGAAGTCAGCCCCATTGTTACTGGAGGAATTCTTCAAGAAGGAAGAATAAGTTTCTCTCAGATCGGTGTCTTGTCTTCGTTGTAAGAATGTTTTTGCTCTTTCTTGTCTTCATTTGCTATTGGGCTTGGGAAGATAGATTGAGTTTGTGACCTTTTTCTGAAGGAATTTTTACCGTTAGTTCTGAGAAGGAGATTCAATCTATGAATCCAAGGGGGATCTAAGTTAGGCAAACCTAGAATACTTGTTGTAATCCTTATTATTTCAATAGTGAATTATTTTGTGTGCCCCGTCCCGTGATTTTTACCTCATTGATTGAGAGAGTTTTTCAGGTAAATTTTGTGTTCTCTGGTTGTGTTTTTCTGTGTTTTTGTTGTTGTTGTTGTTGTTTTTGTTTGTAAGCCCGATGCACAAGTGCAAGTGGGATATTATGTTTCCCAACAAGTTGTATCAAAGAAAGATTTGTCTCAGACCATCGGGCAATTAGAGAAGATGGAGAAGAGCACAAGAATGATTAGCTTGAATGACAAGAACTGGAGTATTTGGAAGTCGTGGAAGAAAGATTTGTTGTATTGCAAGGATCTTTATGCCTCATTGTTGGGAATGCCGACTACCATATTGGATGAAACAAAGCGGACGAAGATGGATCGAAAGGAGGTGGGTTTCATTCGGCAATGGTTGGATGATTTTGTCTTCCATCATGTATCTACGGAATCATCGGCCCAGACACTATGGAGTAAGCTTCAAGCGTTGTACGAGCGGAAGACAGTGGGAAACAAAACGTTCTTGATCAGGAAGCTAATAAATCTAGAGTACAGGGATGGACCTCGGATGACAGAGCATCGGAACCTTGCCCAACACATCATCAACCAGTTGGAGGCCATGAAAATCACTTTGGAGGACAAGCTGCAAGCATGGATGATTCTTAGTTCTTTGCCAAAAAGTTGGGAAACTCTTGTGGTGTCATTGAGAAATTTGGCGTCAGATGGAGTTGTTTCGATGGAGATGGTGACGATCTGTCTTTTGAATGATGAGCTAATGAAAAAGGATTTTGGATCCCCTATATCAGATGCTCTTTTTATGGAGGGAAGAGGCGGGCTAATGAAGAAGGAAGGTAAACCACGGGCTAACTCCAGAAGCAAGTCCAGGCCCAAGTCCAATAAGGAGATCGAGTGTTACTATTGCAATAAGAACGATCACTTTAAGGACTGCTTCAAGTTGCAAAGAGATCTGAAGGGGAATTCAAAGGAGACTGGAGAATCAAGTGAGTGAGCTGGTGCAATCTCAATTGCGAAGGATGAGTCACTGTGCTTACATTGTAGTGGGGCTACTTACCAGGACTGTGTTGACACAAATTGGGTAGTGGATGGTGGAGCATCCTACCATTGTACTCCTCACCGATATTACTTCTACTCTTATGTTGTTAGAGTTCTTGGCACTATCTAAATGACAAATGTCGGTGTGTCAAAGATTGTTGGTAGTGGAAACATGCACTTGGAGACTGATTTGGGGAAGGTTATCCTCAAAAATGTCAGATATATTCCTAACTTGAGGATTAACCTCATTTCTGTTGGAAGACTAGATGATGGATGTTTCACAAGCATTGAAAGTGGAGGTGACTGGAGGTTAGTGAAGGGGTCCTTGATGATGGCCTTGGGCAAGAAGTGTTGTGGCCTGTACCGAGCAAATGCCAAAATCTGCAGTCTGAGTATGAATGCAGTTGAAGTCAATTCTATGGAGCTGTGACATCACAGACTTGCCCACATCAGTGAGAAGAACTTAAGATTTTGGTGAAGAAAAGGTCCTTTCGGAGCTGTCAGGGGAGCTTCCTGACATGTGTGTTCACTACTTAGCTGTCAAGCAGAGTTTACTTCACACATGCTGAACCAAAAAGGAAGGCGGAGTTGCTGAGCTTGATACACATTGATGTGTGTGGTCCGATTGAGCCCAATTCAGTGGTGGAGCGGCCTACTTGTCACTTTTATAGATGATCACTCCAGGAAAGTATGAGCCTATTTCTTGAAGTAGAAGAGTGAAGTTTTGGCAAAGTTCATGGAGTTCAAGACGAAGGTGGGAAGATGACCAAGAAGGTAATCAAGTGTGTTCGATCAGACAATGGGGGTGAGTACATTGAAGTCTGTGATGCTTATTGCAGGATGCATGACATCGTGCATGAGAAGACAGTTCTGAGAATACCACAACAAAATGAGTTGGCGGAGAGGATGAACATGACAATTGTGTAGAAGACCAAGTGTATGATCTCCCATGCCGACATTGGCAAGCAGTTTTAGGGAGAGGCTGTATGGATTGGTGTGCATTTGATAAATTTGTCCCCCTCTACACCTTTGGATGGTGATATTCCAGAGCATGTTTGGTCCGGGAAGGAAAGGCCTTATAGACACGTGCATGTGTTTGGTTGCAGGGCACATGTTCATGTCCCCAAGGAGGAGAGGTCGAAGCTTGAAGAAAAGTCTCTGGAGTGCATCATGCTTGGGTTCCCATCTAAGGAGTTTGTTTATAAACTCTAGGACCCGGAGAGGAAGAGGATCAACTAAAGTAAGGATATGGTCTTTGTGGAAGACCAAGTCATTGGTAAGCAAGAGGTTACTGAGCCACATAATCCATCGGCTATGGAGTGCTCTGATGTACTTCTTGATCCAGAATATGTTGGTGCTGATGGAGGGCATGCCGAGGAGGAAGTTGTGCAGATTCCAGATAAGGAGAAGATTCTTGATGGAGGGGGAGCTTTACTTATAGATGTTCCACCTGTTGTGGAGGTATCTCTCAGGAGATCTAGCAGAGGTTAGAGGTCGAGTGTAACGTCCCGAATCGCTCTAGGCCCCTAGTGTGTGTGTTTTTGAGTCAGGAGGGTTGACTCGAGTCCTGAGAAGTGCAGGGAATTGGACTGCACTTGTGGAGAAGTGGAGAAATCAGTGTAAAAGACACGGGAAGTGACACGGGTAGTGACACGGCCGTGTCCCTACCCGTGTGCGTCGAGTTGAGCTCGACGAGCCGTGTCGAGACTGACGGGCTGTGTCGACACCAAGTGACACGGGTAGTGACACGGCCGTGTCCCTACCCGTGTGCGTCGAGTTGAGCTCGACGAGCCGTGTCGAGACTGACGGGCTGTGTCGACACCAAGTGACACGGGTAGTGACACGGGCGTGTCCCTACCCGTGTGCGTCGAGTTGAGCTCGACGAGAAGTGTCGAGATGCAACCCGAGAAGGACACGGCCAAGGACACGGCCAGGCACACGGCCGTGTCATGTGGACACGGGTCGGGACACGGGCGTGTCCCTACCCGTGTCAAGTATTGAACCGACATGGAAACTGTCGTTGCCGCTTCGTCAGGCAGGACACGGGTAAGGACACGGCCGTGTCCTTACCCGTGTCACATTTTGTATATAAGGGGCAGAGAAAACCCTAGCCGTTTTCATTCTCATTTCACCCCCTATCTCCTGTGAGAACTCCTGGTGTGAGGAAAACTGCTGGAGCAAGTTCTACCGAAGGAGATCCGTCATCGCCGTGAAAGAGAAGATGCCGCCAAGTAGAACTACGAGATCCATGGCTGGAAATGGTGGTACCGCTGGAGCCAATGTGAGTTTCCTACCCTCTCCCTTGGTGCTAGATCTATAGTTATTTTCCTATGAGAGACATCGACTCAAGAGAGTCTTGATGGTGAGGAGGAGTTTTCTAGGAAAGGTCATGCTAAGACTTGTGTCTTAGGTTTTAGATCTCTTCAACCACGCCCTTCTTCAATGTGATGATAAGGGATGGTTTCGTGAAGGGTTTTGGCCTCTTGAGGGTGAATAAGGGAGGAGGTTTTCTGGAATGATTTGGGAAGAATCGCCTTGAGGAGGAAGACGAACCGATGCCGTTCATTCCGCCTTAAGATGCGTGCAGAATCTGTATTCTGCGCGCAGCGAACTTCGTGGCCATTTTTTATGTATGCTATGTCCAGATATGGGCTTTTGGCTTAACACGAAAGTTGAAGCCCTTGAAAATACCTTTCCAACGAATTGTTGCACGACTTCTGGCGAAGTCTGTAGCCACGGGAAAGTCTAAACGAAAATGGTGTTCAATAAATCCTGTATGCAGAAACGGTGTTCTGTACGCAGCGGACTTCAAGTCCGATTTCAAATAGGATAATGTCAAATCTGGGTTGAGCTCTGAATATGAAAGATGTAGTCCATGGAAATACCTTTCCATCGAGGGGTTACACGACTTCACCGGATTCCTGTACCCTCGGGAATCTCCGGTCGAAGTTGCTGTCTGGATTCAACCTGCGCCTAAATTCTGGGCTTAATGGAAAATGAATTTTGATTCGGTGGAGTTAATAATGCAAGACACTTGGCTTGGATGAATGATTAATCATTTGTTGCAGAGTTCATATTATCAAATTGAGAAACAATATTATTTAAACGAACTGAATGGGTAGGAATTGAAAGATTGATAATTGTGCACTTCATGTTTATATTATGACATTATCAAATGAAAAGTGTGATAGATTTTTATATGCGCATCATGTTTATATTACATTGTCATCATTTGGAAAGTCATATAGATGAATAGATTACGATCATGGACATATTTGATTAATGAAATGAGTCTTGTAGTACAATACTTAGAGAGTCGTCTCCCTACGGGTAGTATTGTGAAGGGATGTAAGTGCGGTGTTGACCGTCACTTGTTTTGGTTGTGTTGAGATAAGGTATGGATGGATGGTTGGGCTGTGTCCTCGTGTTTACTTCCGAGGCCCCTTCCATGATATGTTGATGTGGTATGTGCATGTGGTGTGAGTCGACACGCGGTGTCGTAATCCTGGGTTAAGGATAGTGTGGCAGGTCTACGGGCTCGCCAGTCGTCACACCGACGGGAGTTGGCAGTTAGACTTGGTCGGTTTGGGCTGTGTCCTCGGTGTTCACGTCCCGAGGCCCCTCCGGCCATGTGAACGGTTGGGCTGTGTCCTCGTGCTTTCTTTCGAGGCCCCTTCCGGGTCACGCAAGGCCAGTTCGGGCTGTGTTCTTGGTGCACATCTACCCAAGACCCCGCTGGGCCATAGTACGCATGGGCTCCGTTGTTGTGTTCTTAGCATTGAGGCGTACGAAGGCCTAGGTGAAGTAGTGTGATACCCGCCTAGTAGTAGAAGTGCCCGTTCTACTGTCACCGCCTGGCCACGGCGGCTGATGCCTGAGAGGTTAGCTACCTGCTCGAAAAGTGGGAACTACAGTCTGTGTCGACATAGCAATTGCATGGGTGTGCATGGGTGAGTCATTGCATAGCATTCATAGCATTTCATATCATTGCACAACAAGATCCTCATCGTATAAGTTTGTATGTGCACTCTTATACGATGAGTTACTTTTATGTAACCCGATCCTTAACTTATAAGTTTGTATGGGCATTCTTATAAGTTAAGTTACTTTCCTGCTGTTACTTATACTTGCTAGTTTAGTGTAGCTCTTACATAAATGATGATTATGATGCTGTTACTCTTACACTACTGCCACCTGCTTGTACTTCCTTTACTTGCATACTTGTTATATACTATACTCTTGTTCCTTTTCTCCGCCCGGTGCCGAGGAGTCGCCGGGGGAGCGGATGTGAAACCACTTAGTCGTTTCGACTAATGGTTGCTACGTCTTCCTTTTTAGGAGGTCACGCCGCAGGTAGAGCAGCCGCAGACTACGCAGCAGGATAGTCAGGCCAGGGAGACAGGGCCTGAAGGGACGGTGCCATCGATACCGTCGGTTACCGATGTTAGTTCTATTACTCTGTTGTAGCCCGTTTGGGCAATGTTTAGTTGTACTCTGATATTTTGTAGAAGCATGTTTAGCTTCTCATCATTTCATGTTTTTTGGACATTATATACTTAGTGTGGATTTTGACTTCTCTTGCTTATTTATTTGGTTGGGTTGGCATTTATATTGATATGGTTGTAGCCGGCGGGATAGGCGTCTTGTGGTACAGGTTAGCCCGTGTGCTAATGCTACCGCAAGGCGGCTATTCCGGGCATAAGACTCCCCCTTCGTGTCGTGTTTTGGGATCCGGGGAGGGGGGGGTCTTACAAATGGTATCAGTTTGCCACGATCCTCAACTAAGAAGTCATTCAACAATGGTGCCACCCCCGTTTGGTTAGTCAGTTTGGGGACAAAATGACTTAGCGGAAGCAGTGGTGTGCCCATATGTAATTCACATTAAGTTTGTCCAACTTTGACCTTAAGTTTAGCCAACCTGACCACAAATTTGTCGTGTATGTGTAGGTTCCACTGCATGTTGAGCCGATGGGGGGTACTCCTACCCCTCCCATACCCACTCAGTTCGAACATTCTGAGTTGGGGCAGACGCTCACCGCCATTCTTGATGCTTTTAAGGCACAGCAGGCTCCGGTGCAACAACAGGCCCCGAGCTCCAACTGGCTGAGCACCTTCCGGGCTCTCTCCCCTCCCGTCTACCTTGGGACGGAGTCAGCCGTACGTACAGAGGAATGGCTAGACACGATACAGGAGTTGTTGGCCGGTATCCGTTGCCCAGCCAACATGGCAGTGACATTGGCAGTGTCCGTCTTGGACTTACATGCGAAGAGGTGGTGGAAGTCCCTCATGGGCTCTACCTTCCAAGGCTGGATCTACACAGAGATAAGTTGGAGTGAATTCTCGGGTGTTTTCTTGGAGCACTTTATCCCTACATCAGCCCGAGATGAGCTTGAGCAGAGGTTCCTTCTACTAAAGCAGGGATCAAAGTCGGTTACAGAATACCAGCGGGAATTCCAGCATCTCGCAAGGTTTGTGGACTCTTATGAGTTGGATGACAGAGGTTATGCCAAGCGTTTCTATAAAGGGCTGCGAGATTCCCTAAGGCAGTCCCTTTTGTTTATAGCGGATGGTAGCTTGGCGGAGATCATTGATATGGCGAAAAGATTGGAGGCGGACCACCTGGGATGTAGTAAGAGGCCTGCGGAGGACGTGATGGAAGTCGGCCCAAGTAATAGAAGGAGACGGGACTTCAGAGGAGGAAGAGGTTATCAAAGAGGTGGAGGGCGTGTCCACCGAAACTATAGGGTGGATTATCCAGTTCCGCAGCCGCCTGCGTTGCCTCCACCCCCATAGCCTCAGCGATTTCAACAACATGAAGGGCGTCGTGGTCTGGTGTGCTTCGAATGCAACCAGCCGGGCCACATCCGGCATTTTTGCCCGCAGCTATATGGGAACGCCCCTCCTGCTCTCCCTCCTGCTCTCCCTCCAGCAGCTCCACGAGGGCGGGGATATATGCGTGGTCGAGGACGAGGACCGCCAAGAGGAAACCCCGGACCGGTCCGGGATCAGGTGTACGCGCTTGACATGGCGCAGGAACGGAACCCACAAGATGTGATTGCAGGTATGATTTAATTAATTGACATACTTGCATGGTCTAACTTGAATTGATTAGAACTTACTAGACACTAACAATAAGTTTTGGTTGTTGGTACTTAGGCACCGTGATTATTGGCGGGAAGACGGCCTATGCGCTGTTCGATACCGGCGCCTCACACTCCTTTGTGTCCGAGGATTTCATAAAAGACGTGGGGGATGTACAGTACTTCACTGGCATAGCCCGACGTGTACGCCTTCCGGATGGCTCGGAGATGATCGCGACCGCCAAGTGCGAGTTGGAGTTATTTATTGATGGGAAGGCCTTTGATACGCCGGCCACGGTTCTGAGAATGCCGGAGTTTGACATCATTTTGGGCATGGCGTGGCTGGATTGGCACTTCGCGAGGATCGACTGCGCGGAGAAGCGGATCTATTTGAGGCATGGAGACTCTGACGTCATCTTCCAAGGTATTGGCTTCGCGCCTCGCATGATGTTATCTTCCGTCCAGGTTGTAAAAGATCATATGAAGGGGGAGGAGGTCTTCATGATCTGGTTCGAGTTGAAGGAGGAAGCGTTGGAATTAAAGGATGTACGGGTTGTGCGGGATTTTCCCGAGGTATTTCCTGAGAAGCTACCAGGATTACCTCCGCATAGAGAGGTTGACTTCCAGATCAATCTAGTACCAGGTGCCAAGCCTGTATCCAAGGCTCCGTACAGAATGGCTCCGAAAGAACTCGCGGAGTTTAGAGTTCAATTGCAAGAACTGGTGGATTCAGGGTTCGTTCGCCCCAGTTCATCACCATGGGGAGCCCCTGTGCTGTTCGTAAAGAAGAAGGATGGAACCCTGCGATTGTGCATAGATTATCGGGAACTCAATCGGTTGACGGTGCGGAACACTTATCCACTACCTCAGATCGATGAGTTGTTCGATCAACTAGTGGGAGCACATTGGTTTTCTAAATTGGATTTGCGCTCCGGATACTATCAGTTGAGGATACAAGAAGGGGACATCCAGAAAACGGCCTTCAGTTCCAGATATGGGTTGTATGAGTTCACAGTAATGCCGTTTGGGCTCACCAATGCCCCTTCGGCCTTCATGAGTTTGATGAACAAGGTGTTTGAATCGTATTTGGACATCTTCGTCATTGTTTTCATCGACGACATCTTGGTCTACTCAAAGACGGAGGAGGAGCATGTCGAGCACCTGACCTTGGTTTTGAAGAAATTGAAGGAGCATGCCTTGTATGCCAAGTTTAGCAAGTGTGAATTCTGGCTTAAGGAGGTAGCCTTCTTGGGGCATGTGATCAGTGGAGCAGGATTAGCGGTGGATCCAGCAAAGGTGCGAGCCGTGAAGGAGTGGTCGCCCTTGAAGTCGGCGGCCGATGTACGAAGCTTTCTTGGACTTGCTGGGTACTACCGCAAGTTCGTGAAAGGATTTTCCAAGATTGCCCTTCCCCTTACCTCCTTGACGAAGAAGGGTGTGCCATTTGAGTGGACACCTCAATGTGAAGCGGCATTTCAAGAATTGAAAGATAGGCTTACCTCCGCCCCCATCCTTGCACTTCCGTAGGGGAAGGAAGGATTCCAAGTTTACACGGACGCATCATACCAAGGGATGGGAGCGGTGCTGATGCAGCACGGGCATGTGATCGCTTATGCTTCAAGGCAGTTAAAGAAACATGAAATCAATTACCCGGTTCATGATTTGGAGTTGGGTGCAGTGGTGTTCGCTTTGAAGGTCTGGAGGCATTATTTATATGGCGTCCACTGCGAGATCTTTTCCGATCACAAAACCTTGAAGTATGTTCACACTCAGAAGGAGTTGAACCTGAGACAACGGCGGTGGTTGGAATTTCTATGCGACTATGAGTTCACCATGAACTACCACCCCGGGAAAGCGAACTCGGTAGCCGATGCCTTGAGTAGAAAAGCACCAGGCTCTAGCCCAAAGTCTCGGCTGATGAGTATGGAGTTGGCTCGGATGATCGAGGAGATGGAAATTACTCTAGTATTCAAGGCTCCTTCGGCAGAGTATGCGGAGTATTTGGCCAACATGAGCATAGTTTGTGATATCCGAGACCGGATTCGGGTGGAGCAAGGAATGGATGCGGCCTTGGCCCCGGCAATCAAGGCAATTGAAGATGGGACCACCGATGAGTACACACTCAAAGACGGCCTCATTTATTTTTGTGGCCGACTCTATATTCCCAAGGGCGGCAAAATTCGGGAGGATATCTTGAGAGAGGCACATTCCTCTCAATATTCAGTGCACCCTGGTATTGCTAAGATGTACGCCGGATTGCGGAAGACCATGTGTTGGCCGGGAATGAAGAAGGATGTTCGCTACTATGTTACACATTGCGAAGCTTGCCAAAGAGTGAAGGCTGAATGCAGGAGTCCCGGTGGTTTGTTGCAGTCGCTGCCCATCCCCGAATGGAAGTTCGAGGATATCTCCATGGACTTTATTCATGGGTTACCTCGTTCCCGCTCCGGGAATGATTCAGTGTGGGTTATTGTGGATCGACTAACAAAGGTGGCCCGGTTCATTCCAATGAAGAAGGAAGCACACGTGGATGTTTTGGTACGCCTTTTTGTGGAGCAATTTGTACGGTATCATGGCGTGCCCAAGACAATTGTTTCGGATCGCGATGGTCGGTTTACATCCAATGAGTGGAAGGCGGTACAGGCGTATTTGGGCTCACGCCTAACCTTTAGTACCGCATTTCATCCTCAGACGGACGGGCAGTCAGAGCGGACCATCAGAACACTGGAGGATTTATTGAGGTTATGTGTGCTGGACAGAGGAGAGCCATGGGAAAGGCTCTTGCCACTAGTGGAATTCTCCTATAATAATAGCCATCAGGCAAGCATCGGCATGGCGCCCCATGAAGCCCTTTACGGAAGAAGGTGCAGGACTCCCTTGTCTTGGGTGCAAGATGAAGATCCGAAGGCATTGGGAAACGAATACATAGATGATACTGATGCGGCGGTCAGATTGATACGGGATCGCATGTTGGAGGCTCAAAGTCGACAGGCGAAATATTACAATAAAAAGCATCGGATGGTGGAGTTCCAAGTGGGAGAAAAAGTGTTCCTCAAAATTCGGCCGATGCATGGAGTGTCGCGGGTGCGTGGAGTGAAAAAGCTCAGCCCAAGGTATGTTGGGCCTTATACTATATTGGAAAGGATTGGCCCGTTGGCCTATCGGTTGGAGTTACCACCAGAACTAGAAAATCTTCACGACGTGTTTCATGTATCGTCGCTTCGAAAAGCACTGTTGCGGCCCGACCAGTATATTCCCACTACTGATGGTGCAGTGGCATCAGATAGGTCTGTGCGACTAGAGCCGGTGCGGATTGTTGACAGCGAGATAAGAACTTTGCGCCGCAAAAGTGTACCCTTGGTGAAGGTACTATGGTCGAATCATGGGAAAGAGGAGTACACGTGGGAGCCAATGGATTTGATGCAGCAACGCTACCCGGAGTTGTTTGCTCAAGGTAATCTTATTTAAAAGCATATGTTAAATTTCCTGTTATGCTCTTCTCCCCACAGCCTAAGCCTGATTTCGGGGACGAAATCTTTTATTTTGTTTATAGGATTTGTAACGTCCCGAATCGCTCTAGGCCCCTAGTGTGTGTGTTTTTGAGTCAGGAGGGTTGACTCGAGTCCTGAGAAGTGCAGGGAATTGGACTGCACTTGTGGAGAAGTGGAGAAATCAGTGTAAAAGACACGGGAAGTGACACGGGTAGTGACACGGCCGTGTCCCTACCCGTGTGCGTCGAGTTGAGCTCGACGAGCCGTGTCGAGACTGACGGGCTGTGTCGACACCAAGTGACACGGGTAGTGACACGGCCGTGTCCCTACCCGTGTGCGTCGAGTTGAGCTCGACGAGCCGTGTCGAGACTGACGGGTTGTGTCGACACCAAGTGACACGGGCGTGTCCCTACCCGTGTGCGTCGAGATGAGCTCGACGAGAAGTGTCGAGATGCAACCCGAGAAGGACACGGCCAAGGACACGGCCAGGCACACGGCCGTGTCATGTGGACACGGGTCGGGACACGGGCGTGTCCCTACCCGTGTCAAGTATTGAACCGACATGGAAACTGTCGTTGCCGCTTCGCCAGGCAGGACACGGGTAAGGACACGGCCGTGTCCTTACCCGTGTCACATTTTGTATATAAGGGGCAGAGAAAACCCTAGCCGTTTTCATTCTCATTTCACCCCCTATCTCCTGTGAGAACTCCTGGTGAGAGGAAAACTGCTGGAGCAAGTTCTACCGAAGGAGATCCGCCATCGCCGTGAAAGAGAAGATGCCGCCAAGTAGAACTACGAGATCCATGGCTGGAAATGGTGGTACCGCTGGAGCCAATGTGAGTTTCTTACCCTCTCCCTTGGTGCTAGATCTATAGTTATTTTCCTAGGAGAGACATCGACTCAAGAGAGTCTTGATGGTGAGGAGGAGTTTTCTAGGAAAGGTCATGCTAAGACTTGTGTCTTAGGTTTTAGATCTCTTCAACCACGCCCTTCTTCAATGTGATGATAAGGGATGGTTTCGTGAAGTGTTTTGGCCTCTTGAGGGTGAATAAGGGAGGAGGTTTTCTGGAATGATTTGGGAAGAATCGCCTTGAGGAGGAAGACGAACCGATGCCGTTCATTCCGCCTTAAGATGCGTGCAGAGTCTGTATTCTGCGCGCAGCGAACTTCGTGGCCATTTTTTTGTATGTTATGTCCAGATATGGGCTTTTGGCTTAACACGAAAGTTGAAGCCCTTGAAAATACCTTTCCAACGAATTGTTGCACGACTTCTGGCGAAGTCTGTAGCCACGGGAAAGTCTAAACGAAAATGGTGTTCAATAAATCCTGTATGCAGAAACTGTGTTCTGTACGCAGCGGACTTCAAGTCCGATTTCAAATAGGATAATGTCAAATCTGGGTTGAGCTCTGAATATGAAAGATGTAGTCCATGGAAATACCTTTACATCGAGGGGTTACACGACTTCACCGGATTCCTGTACCCTCGGGAATCTCCGGTCGAAGTTGCTGTCAGGATTCAACCTGCGCCTAAATTCTGGGCTTAATGGAAAATGAATTTTGATTCGGTGGAGTTAATAATGCAAGACACTTGGCTTGGATGAATGATTAATCATTTGTTGCAGAGTTCATATTATCAAATTGAGAAACAATATTATTTAAACGAACTGAATGGGTAGGAATTGAAAGATTGATAATTGTGCACTTCATGTTTATATTATGACATTATCAAATGAAAAGTGTGATAGATCTTTATATGCGCATCATTTTTATATTACATTGTCATCATTTGGAAAGTCATATAGATGAATAGATTACAATCATGGACATATTTGATTAATGAAATGAGTCTTGTAGTACAATACTTAGAGAGTCGTCTCCCAACGGGTAGTATTGTGAAGGGATGTAAGTGCGGTATTGACCGTCACTTGTTTTGGTTGTGTTGAGATAAGGTATGGATGGATGGTTGGGCTGTGTCCTCGTGTTTACTTCTGAGGCCCCTTCCATGATATGTTGATGTGGTATGTGCATGTGGTGTGAGTCGACACGCGGTGTCGTAATCCTGGGTTAAGGATAGTGTGGCAGGTCTACGGGCTCGCCAGTCGTCACACCGACGGGAGTTGGCAGTTAGACTTGGTCGGTTTGGGCTGTGTCCTCGGTGTTCACGTCCCGAGGCCCCTCCGGCCATGTGAACGGTTGGGCTGTGTCCTCGTGCTTTCTTCCGAGGCCCCTTCCGGATCACGCAAGGCCAGTTCGGGCTGTGTTCTTGGTGCACATCTACCCAAGACCCCGCTGGGCCATAGTACGCATGGGCTCCGCTGTTGTGTTCTTAGCATTGAGGCGTACGAAGGCCTAGGTGAAGTAGTGTGATACCCGCCTAGTAGTAGAAGTGCCCGTTCTACTGTCACCGCCTGGCCACGGCGGCTGATGCCTGAGAGGTTAGCTACCTGCTCGAAAAGTGGGAACTACAGTCTGTGTCGACATAGCAATTGCATGGGTGTGCATGGGTGAGTCATTGCATAGCATTCATAGCATTTCATATCATTGCACAACAAAATCCTCATCGTATAAGTTTGTATGTGCACTCTTATACGATGAGTTACTTTTATGTAACCCGATCCTTAACTTATAAGTTTGTATGGGCATTCTTATAAGTTAAGTTACTTTCCTGCTGTTACTTATACTTGCTAGTTTAGTGTAGCTCTTACATAAATGATGATTATGATGCTGTTACTCTTACACTACTGCCACCTGCTTGTACTTCCTTTACTTGCATACTTGTTATATACTATACTCTTGTTCCTTTTCTTCGCCCGGTGCCGAGGAGTCGCCGGGGGAGCGGATGTGAAACCACTTAGTCGTTTCGACTAACGGTTGCTACGTCTTCCTTTTTAGGAGGTCACGCCGCAGGTAGAGCAGCCGCAGACTACGCAGTAGGACAACCAGGCCAGGGAGACAGGGCCTGAAGGGACGGTGCCATCGATACCGTCGGTTACCGATGTTAGTTCTATTACTCTGTTGTAGCCCGTTTGGGCAATGTTTAGCTGTACTCTGATATTTTGTAGAAGCATGTTTAGCTTCTCATCATTTCATGTTTTTTGGACATTATATACTTAGTGTGGATTTTGACTTCTCTTGCTTATTTATTTGGTTGGGTTGGCATTTATATTAATATGGTTGTAGCCGGCGGGATAGGCGTCTTGTGGTACAGGTTAGCCCGTGTGCTAATGCTACCGCAAGGCGGCTATTCCGGGCATAAGACTCCCCCTTCGTGCCGTGTTTTGGGATCCGGGGAGGGGGGGTCTTACATCGAGCACCAGATATCCACCGCAAGACTATGTCTTGCTTGCTGATGGTGGAGAGCCAGAGTCTTTTGAGGAGGCTCGGTGATCTAAATACAGTATGTCTTAGGTTGCATCTATGGAGGATGAGCTTGACTCGCTCTAGAAGAATGAGACCTATGAGTTGGTCTGACTACCAAAGGGGAAGTGAGCATTGAAGAATAAGTGGGTTTTCAAGTTGAAGGCTGATGAGCATCTTTCCGAGCCAAGGTACAAGACAAGGTTGGCAGTCAAAGGGTTCGGTTAAAAGCACGGTGTGAACTTGGACGAGATATTTTCACCAGTGGTGAAAATGTCTTCTATCAGATTGGTATTGGGTTTGGCTACCTCCAGTGATCCTGAGATTGAGCAGATAGATGTCAAGACAGTGTTCTTGCATGGAAATTTGGAGGAGGAGCTATACATGGAACAACTTGAAGGTTTTGAGTTCAAGGGCAAAGAACATTTAGTCTGCCGACTTAAGAAGAGTATTTATGGGTTAAAGGCTTAAAATAGGCACCCAGACAGTGGTACAAGATGTTTGACTCATTTATGCTGAAGAATAAGTTTCAGAGGACTAGAGTTGATCACTATGTTTATATGAGAAAGACTGAGAAGACACTTACTATTCTGCTGTTGTACGTGGATGACATGCTGATTGTCGGTGATGACAACTCGAGCATTGTTGAGCTGAAGAAGGATCTTAGTGAGTCCTTTGAGATGAAGGACTTGGGACCAGCAAGAAAAATCCTGGGATGAAGATCACCAGAGACAGGAGTGCAAGTCAGTTGTGGCTATCTCAGGCCGAGTATGCAGAGAAGTGTTGAAGCAGTTCATGATGGAGAAGGGCAAGCCAGTTGCTATTCCGTTGGGTGGACACTTCAAGCTATCTTGCTCTCAGTGTCCTTCATCTGAGAAGGAAGTGGAGGAGATGAGCCAAGTCCCCTATGCATCTGTAGTGGGGAGTTTGATATATGATATGGTCTGCACGAGACCAGACATACCTTATACAGCAGGAGTAGTGAGCAGATACTTGGTGAACCCGAGGAGGATTCACTGGGATGTTATGAAGTGGATACTCCAATATCTCAGGTTACTGTTTGCAGTATGGCGGAGGGTCTCCAATTCTTGTTGGATACTCTTATTCGGATATGGCTGAAGATGTCGACTCTAGGATATCAACTTCAGGGTTTGTTGTTACTTATGCAGGGAGAGCAGTGTCGATGACATAGGCGGAATACATCTCTCTGACGGATGCGTCAAAAGAGAACCTGTGGATGACGAAGTTCATGTTTGAACTTGGACTTCAGCAAGAGGTATTCATTGTTTTCAGTGATAGAATGACATCTTTCTTGTCAAGAATCCCGCCTACCACTCCAAGACGAAGCATATTGATGTGAGACATCATTGGACACAAGGTGTTGTAAAGGAGAAGCTGCTAAAACTAAAAAAGATTCATATGAAAATTGTTCGGACTTGATGACAAAGGTTGTGTCAAAGGAGAAGCATGTGTCCTGTCGATCTCGGATCGACATGATGTCAATCTGAAGGTGGCAGGTTTGGAATTACTCTCTTTATGTTATGGAGGGGAGTTTTGTTGGGGTCCAGCCCCTAAAGAGTCGGAGGACTCAGAAATCAGATCAGGATCTTCTTAGCGATCTCGACGATCCCCGAGATCGATCACGGCAATCTTGTCGATGCCGTCGAGATCGGTCTCGTCAGTCTCAACGATATCGTCAAGATCGGTCTTGTCTATCTCAGCGATATCATTGAGTTGGTGGCCGTCTGCTGCGTATCGTTGTGATGTGGTGGTGAACGGTGGTTGTCTCATAAAGCTCGCAATTTCTGCCATCTGATCTTCTTGTGACTTGATCCAATGACAAAGATTGCCTCGTCTATTTGCCCTAAATAGATCTCAAACTTTTCAGAAATGTTTCTCCTAGTTGTTAGAGCCGTCAAGGACATATCGGAAGTTTTCTCTCAGTTTTAGCGGGAAGAAGTTTGTCACCTGGAGGAATTCTTCAAGAAGGAAGAATAAGTTTCTCTCAGATCGGTGTCTTGTCTTCGCTGTAAGAGTGTTTTTGCTCTTTCTTCTCTTCGTGAGCTATTAGGCTTGAGAAAAGAGATTTGAGTTTGTGACCTTTTTCTGAAGAAAGTTTTACTGTGAGTTCTGAGAGGAGGATTCAACCTATGAATCCAAGGAGGATATAGGTTGGACAAACCTAAAATACTTGTTACAATCCTTATTATTTCAATAGTGGATTATTCTGTGTGTCCCGTCCCGTGATTTTTCCATCATTGATTGAAAGAGGGTTTTTCACGTAAATCTTGTGTTCCCTGTTTGTGGTGTTTTTTTTGTGTGTTTTTCTTTTGTTGCTGTTGTTTTTATTTGTAAGCTCAGTGCACAAGTTCAAGTGGGATATTCTGTTTCCCAAAAATTTTATGTACGACATATTTTGATAAATACAAGCACATAGGTGAGGCTCAACCACATTATCTTTTTAAGCCAACATTTTTTCTGCATGTCACCAATAAAGCCATCATGTGAGTCGCCCTCTTATATCTGTTGAATATAATACACATGTATGTAAAAGGCTAATTATCTTCTGTTTCATTCAGCATCTCCAAATATTACATTTGTCTCAGTCAATTTAGCTCCGTTTGGAGGGACTTCTTTTCACCGGTCCAGCGGTTACGACCGCACGAATCCCCCAAACGAAACCTTTATCTATTTATATCCCTTCAGCGGATGAATAAAATTCAATCATTTTTATGCATCAACAACCGTATTATCGAGTATGTTCAATAATAATCGAGTCTTAATTTGATATCACTTTCTAGAGAACATGAACACAACACCTAATGAACTAGGTGAGCGCTTCCTCCCACTAATGGGCTGTTGAAAAATTGAAGTGAAGTCGGCAGGTCGGCAGGGTGCGCGTTCTGCTGCTATCGTCGGCGATATCGATATTGTCGGGCGATAGCTTTTCTGTCCGCCTGATGTTGCTTTTACCCCAGGTCGCACGGTTTGAGGTTGGCTAACCGTGAGACTACACGGTTTGAGTTGGCTAATCACTTATCCTCATGCGGTTGCTGTATCGTTTGTGGCGGTGACCTTATCCACCTCCCCCACCTATAAATAGGGATTCTGACTCCCTCATTTGTATTTGAGATCACAGAGAACAGTTGCTTGGAGCAAGGTTGCGGTTCGACATTTACTAGCCGCACGATATGGAGTCGTGAGCTCTTGATCAGCTATTTGCGAACTGTGCGGTTAGCACTGGACAACTAGTACTAGCGGGTTGGTCAGTGGTAGCTTCAGTGTGGAAGTCGCAGAAGCAGTTGGCGGTTTGCAACTATCGCCGGTGATATCTCGGGTTGGTGATCTGAGTGGTTTCTCCCTGGCAGTTCTCAAATAGGTGGTGTGTGGATCAGTTCGCGCGGTTTGGCTATTCGGTTTGTGCGAATCGAGCAGTTTGTCTCCAGTATAAGTCAAGGACTTGTTTGTGCGAACATGTGGCTTAGCGGTCTCATATTTGCAGTTCGTCAGTTTATACTTAGTCTGTTTTGTTCTTCATTATGTGCAAAGCAAAATTATGTCTCGTGCTTGTATGTTTTGCTTTGTAAAACAGTAAAATAAATACAAGTGTTTCCTCTTGCATCTTCAATTGCTAGTGGATTATTGATCTCGGTTGGTTGAAAGTGGTCATGCGACCTACTGTTCTTGAAATTTTATATGGTATCAGAGGAACAGAGATTTTAGCAGTCAACCGCTAATTAGATTTGCTAAGTATCTTTGGAAGACAAGTAAACTAGGAGATCTAAAATGGAAGGTCGATATGCAAGAGGACTAAGTATTTAGTTGCTAACTCAAACCAATTACAAGAAATAGAAGTCTTATATGAAGAGTTACTTACTTGGTGAGGACCTCTGGGAGGTTGTCAGTGGAGATGACTGGCAGTAGGTTGTGGCTGATGCAGATAATGCTCAGGAGTTGAGAGCCTGGAGGAGAAATAATGATAAGACAAAGTTCACTCTCAAGAGGACTATCTCACAAGAGCTCTTTGATTATATCATAGGTTGCAGACCGGCTTCTGAGATTTGGACTTCCTCGGATGGGTTGTTCAACAAAAAGAATGTTGCTCGGCTATAGTTCCTAGATAATGAGTTGGCTAGGGGCACTCAAGAAAATTTGTCAATCTCATCTTTCTTCCCGATGATGAAGAATTTGTGTGCTGAAATTTCGGCACATGATCTAGATGAACCTATTTCAAAGGCTAAGATGAAGAGACATATAATTTGCGGCTTGCGAAAGGAATATGTTGTTTTCATCACATCAATGCAGGGGTGGGCTAATCAACCATCCTTGTTGGAGCTGGAGAACTTGCTAGCTTCTCAAGAAAGCATAGCGAGACAGATGTCTGGATGTTCTATCTCCGGGGGAGATAATGAAGTTCTGTATTCAGGAAAGAAGAAAAAGGGAGAGAAAAAGAAGACCTATAATGGATAGGTTTCTACCTCATCACATCAGGAGGAAGGCAAAGCTCCTAAGCATGGTGGAGGTAAGAAGGGTCTTAGATGCTTCATATGCAATAAAATTGGTCACATGAAGGGCTATAAGGTGAATCTTCAGCCAGGACACGTTGTAGGAAGAGGTGGGAGGATTCAAGAGTGAAGCTGAGTTCGGGGGAGATTGTTTCTTGGTAGACATGACGGTGAAGTCTGTTGATGTCTTGGCCTCCATCAACTTTCAGGAATATTGAATCATCGACTCTGGTTATGGTCATCACCTCACCGATGATGAAGTCAAAGTTTTCTTCTCTACGAGTATATAAGGGTAATGACGCGGTCGGCACAACTGATGATACAGTTCATGCAATCAAGAAGAAGGGAACACGGTTTATTTCAGCAGTAATAGGGGGCCACTCACTTTGAAGAGTGTGCATTACATGTCAGGGATGAAGAAGAACTTGTTCTCTGTGACCAATTCAGTTGATGTTGGTTATCACATTCTGTTTGGCTCAACAGAAGTGAAGTTTCTCAAGAATGTGTCAGTGGTGAAGACTGACGTTACTCATGTTGGGAAACGGGTGAAGGATTTGCTTGTTCTGTCGACATATTCTTATGTTGAGAAAATGAGGGCAAACGATAGCGCAACTATCTGGCATGAGAGGCTATGGCACATTTGGATGGATAAGCTGAAGACTTTAGCGGCAAAAGGGCTGGTGAAAGGCTTGCCTAATTTTTCATCCCTAGGTGATGGTCATGTCTGTGAAGGGTCTCAATATGGAAAATCACATCACCTTCCATTTGACAAATCTTTTTCCAAATGCAAGACACTCTTGGAGGAAATAGATACATGCTGGTCTTGGTTGATAACTTCGCAAGATATACTTGGGTGTACTTCGTGAAGGAGAAGTCAGAAGTCTTACAGAAGTTTGTGGAGTTCAAGCAACTCGTTGAATGCGTGCTAATGTTGCGGATAAAGTAGCTGATGACGGACAATAAAGAGGAGTTTACTTCACATAGTTTCTTTAACTTCCACAACAGAATGGAGTGGCGGAGAGTAAGATCCGTTACTTGGTCGAGACTTGCTAAAGCTGACTTCATGCCAAAGGCATTTCCAAGTCTTTTGGGCAGAGGGAATGACATGTGGGGTCATATGTCATCAACCAGATGCCCTTGAGTCTGAACAATATAAAGTCTCTACATGAATTGATGTTAAAGGAGAAGCTCAGTGTTGGATACCTCCGGGTGTTCGGTTCTACTTGCTACATGCATGTCTCAGATGCTCTCAGGACGAAGCTAGATGCTAAGACAAAGAAGTGTGTCTTCATCGGCTATGATGAGCGGAAGAAATGATGAAAATGCATGGATCCTAAAATGAAAAAGTTTTACATCTCGAGGGATGTGGTATTCAAAGAGATGATGTCGTACCTGGGAAGCTCTACTGTTAAACTACAAGAGAGCGGAGTAAAAGACAGGGGTAAGGAAGCTATTGAAGATCTTCTAGAGGAGTTGTATGTGCCTCCAGGAGCTCGGGTTACCTCAGGATCATCGTCTGATGCTTTAGGTTCTGGAAGCAGGGGGAGTGATGCTCATGCTACTTCTAATAGGAGAGCTGATATAAAAGAAGTATCAGAAGTGGTGGAGAGTGGTTTGGCCTTGCGGAGGTCAAAGTGGACGATCATATCACCAGCTCGATACAGAGATGACCACATTGTGAGTTTCGTCTCATGTTTCTTTGTTGGACCTCTAGACGAGTGGGAGTCGTCATGCTTTGAAAATGTCATTGAAGTAAAGGAGTGAGAAAATATCATGGATGAGAATATGACTGTCATAAGGAAGAATGAAACTTGAGATTTGGTGCCCAAGGTTGATTGCATAACTCTAGTTACTTGCAAATGGATTTACAAGTTGAAGAAGAAAGCAGACAATAGTATCAAGTGGTACAAGGTTTGTCTTATAGCTTGAGAGTTTTCGCAGTAGTATGAAAAAGACTACGAGGAAACATTTAGTCATGTAGCCAAGATGACATCAGTTCGGATGGTGATTACCTTGGCAGTTTGCCAAGTATGGAAGATTTGACAGCTTAACGTGAAGAATGCGTTTCTTTTCTGGGAGATTGATAAAAACATCTTTATGGTGCAACCACTTGGTTATGTTTCTAAAATTCATCCAGGACATGCCTGCAAGCTCAAGAAGGCCCTCTATGGCTTGAAGCAGAGCATCCTCAGTCCTGCTATAAGAAGATTGCAGAGCATCCACAGTTCTGCGGGTATTTTGCATCCGACTCAAACTCGAGTCTGTTTATCAAGAAGAGGGGGGCTTCGAGTCTTTGTGCTACTGTACGTCGATGACATGATCATGACAGAGAACTTAAACGAAGAGGTAACAAAGCTGAGAGCAGAGCTATCTATTCAGTTTGAGATGAAGGATTTTGGTGAGCTGCACTATCGTGACAAGGAGACATTGAGTCATGTAACCAAGATGGCTTCAGTTCGGATGGTGATTGCCTTGACTGCTTGCCGAGTATGGAAGATTTGACAGCTTAACGTGAAGAATGTATTTCTTTACGAGGAGATTGATAAGGACATCTTTATGGTGCAATCACCTGGTTATGTTTCTGAAATTCATCTAGGACATGTCTGTAAGCTCAAGAAGGCCCTTTATGACTTGAAGCAGACGCCTCAAGGCTGGTATGGGAAGATTGCAGAGTATTTACAGTTCTGCGGGTATTTTGCATCCAACTCAAACTCGAGTCTGTTTATCAAGAAAAGGGGGGCTTTGAGTCTTTGTGCTACTATACGTTGACGACATGATCGTGGCAGGGAACTTAAACGAAGAGATAACAAAGCTGAGAGCAGAGCTACCTATTTGGTTTGAGGTGAATGATTTTGGTGAGCTGCACCATTTCCTTGGTATCAATGTGTAGAAGAAGAAGAGCAGCGTGCTCATCTTCTAGAAAAGAAATACAGAGCGGATTGTGAAGCAATTCAGCATGAGGGAGGGAAAGAGCAGCTCAACTCCACTAAGAGATCTGAAATGCTTCGATAATATGAAGGAAGGGTTCTTTTAGATCCCTTAGTCTTCCGAACTTTAGTCGGGAGTTTGATATACTTGACGATTACAAGGCCGGATATTTCATATGTTGTTGACTGAGTAAGTCGGTATATGCAGGAGCCCAGGAAACCTCATCTAGTGACAAAAAATAGTGTTTTGAAGGACGCAAAGTCTACCTCAGACGTGTCTCTTTTATGAGGACACGAGTTTTAACTTGCACGGGTTCACAGATTCTAATTATGATGGAGGTACAAGTGTTTGGAAGTCGACGTCTGGGTATGTCTTCATGTGCGGATCAACGACAGTTTTATGGCGCAATAAGAAACATGATTCAGTGTCTATCTCCACCACTGAGACAGAGTACAAGACATTGTCCTTGGAAGCTCAGGAGGTCATCTGGCTGCGTAGGTTGGTGGAGGACATCCATGAGGTGTGAGGTTCTATCCTGCTTTGCAATGACAACAAGAGTGCTCTGAAACTAGTTACAAATCCAATGTGTCACGCGCAGACAAAGCACATCGAGATATCACATCACTTCGTTTGGGAGGTGTTGGGGGGATCTCTAATGGTGGAGTATGTGCAGAGCAAGGACAATGTCGCGGACATCTTCACGAAACCACTGTTGAAAGAGCCGTTTGAATGACTGCGGGGTTTGCTTGGGTGGTTTCTAACTCTCACTTTAAGGGGAAGTGTTGAAAAATTGAAGTGAAGTCGACATGTCGCCAGGTCGCCAAGTCGACAGGGCGCACGGCCTGTTGCTATCACCGACGATATTGATATCGTCGTGCGATAGCTTTTTTGTCTGCTTGATGTTTTTGTTAACCCAGGTCACGCGATTTGAGGTTGGCTAACCGCGAGACCGCGTGGTTTGAGATGGCTAACCGTCTATCCTTCTGCGGTAGTTGTATTGTTTGTGGCGGTGATCTTATCCACCTCCCACACCTATAAATAAGGGTCCCTACCACCTCATTTGTATCTGAGATCACAGAGAACAGTTGTTAGGAGCAAGGTTACGGTTAGACTTTTCCTAACCTCATGACAAGAAGTTGTGAGCCCTTGATCAGCTATTTGTGAACTGTACGGTTAGCACTGGGAGACTCGGCAACTAGTACTAGCGGGTTGGTTAGTGGTAGCCTCAGTGTGAAAGTCGTTGAAGCAGCTGACGATTTGCAGCTATCGCATGGTGATAAGGGCTATCGCTGGTGATATCTCAGGTTGACGATTTGAGCGGTTTCTCCTTGGCAGTTCTCAAGTAGGTGGTATGTGGATCAGTTCGCGCGGTCAGTTTGCGCAAACTAGGTTGTTTGTCTCCAGCAGAAGTCAAGGACTTGTTCGTGCGAACAAGCGGCTCAGTTGTCTCGTATTTGCAATTCGTCCGCTTGTACTTTGTCTGCTTTTGCCCTTCATCGAATGCAACGCAAAATCATGTCTCGCGCTTCAATGTCTCGCCTTTTAAAGCAGTAAATAAATATAAGTGTTTCCTCTTGCATCTTCTACTGCTAGTAATTTATTGATCTTGGTTTGTTGAGAGTGATACTGCGACCTCCCGTTCTTGAAATATTACAGGGGCGACAAGGTAGTGCTTCAGCTAACGAAAATGCGAGTCTTCTTCTCTGCATTGGATGATCGATTGTGTTTGCTGCTAGGAAGCTTTTATATATGCAAAACAAGTTTGATTGGGTTAATCCAACATTCAAACTTGAACAAAAAAATCATCAATTGAGAGGATTATGTATGAGAATCAAAAGGGCGACAAGGTAGTGCTTCAGCTAACGAAAATGCGAGTCTTCTACTCGCGGTCAATTTTATTTTCAACTTAAAAGTTTAAGTCCTCAAGAACAACTGAACAAGTGTCAGCAAGAAAGTATTTATACACAAACATATTTTATATATCATAAGGTTTAAATCTTTCATTAATTCAACCCTAAAAATTACAGTTCTCAAAGCATCGGAGCAATTAATTCAACTACTAATAGTTCAATTAATAAATATGCTGATTACATTTTGTTTGAAGAAGAGAATTTAAGTGGAGTTCACAGAATCTGTAAAGAAGAAGAATTTTTAGACGCAGACATCACATTGAAGTAGATCACATTAACCACACCAAACATTTATAAGGACGACGAAGAGCTTACAAACATGCATTCAAGTATTATGCACAGTGTAATGAGTAGTTGAGGTATTTAATTCTCATTTCATGAATCTAAATTGCATGGGCCTGATGCGAGCAAAATAGTAATATGCAAGCAAAATAGTAATATGCAAGCAAATAGTAATATGCAAGCAAATAGTAATATGCAAGAAATATAACAGCAAGTTCACCACACTTTCACTTGGATTCAATAACACATTCAACAGCACCACAATACTTAACTTTAGACAAATAAAAGAGAAAAAATAACCAGACCTAAGGAAGGAGATACTCCCTGAACAGTCAACAACCGCAGGAGGGGACACAGCCGAACTCCACACAGCACAAGCACAATACCTTTCAGTTCCTTTTTTCACACCCAAAACCCTACCACAACAACTTAAATACTTAAGACAAAGCATAAGGAAAAGACAAAATAGCCCCCGAATAAACCAAGGCGCCTAATTTGGTGTCGTAACACTTGCCCCCCCCCCCCCAATCTGTCGTTCCTTGTCCCGAAGGAACAAATTGAGGATACGTCTTCTGCAGCGACCAGAGGTCCTCCCAAGTAGCATTTGCCCGTGAATCGGCATCCCACTGCACTAGAAACTGAGTGACACACGCCGTCGCGCTTGATAATCCGTCGCCCCAAACTTTGTCGGGGCTCCCGCAGCAGGTTTCCTTCCGCCGAGATCGAGGAGGGTATCGGAGTAGGCTGTTGTGGTGGCGCTCCTTTGTGCTCCTTCAGTTGAGAAATATGAAATGTTGCATGAATCTTGCTGTCCGCCGGAAGTTCTAGGCGGTATGCCACCTCGCCGATCCGTTCCAGCACCCGAAAAGGTCCGAAGAATTTGGGCGATAGCTTCTGGCATCCATGGGTGCGTAGTAGACTCGTTTGTCTATAGGGCTGCAACCGGAGGTACACCCAAGAGCCGACAGCGAACTCCCTGTCACGACGCCCTTTATCGGCCAATGTCTTCATGCGATTTTGTGTCTGTGACAAATTTTGCTTTAAAATTAAGAGGACTCGTTCCCTTGCTTCCAGGGTGCGATCCACCGCCGGCAACGTGGTTGTGCCTTCCATGTAAGTCGATGGTGGTTGCGGCTCTTGTCCGTACACCACCTCGTAAGGGCTCATCTTTAGGGCACTGTGGAATGAAGAGTTATACCACCATTCGGCTAGGGGTAGCCACTCCGCCCAACTCCGGGGTCTTTCACACGCACCGTAAGTATCCTTCGACGCACCAATTTACCACCTCGGTTTGCCTGTCACTTTGTGGATGGTATGCGGTCGAATGGTGTAGCTGAACCTGCAAAATTTTGAAAAGCTCCACCCAGAAATCGCTGAGAAAAATCGAATCGCGGTCGCTTACAATTGCCTTTGGAAGACCGTGCAACCGAAAACCGAGTTGAGGAAAACCTGAGCCACCTCCTCTGCTGTGTACGGATGGGTTAATCCATGAAGTGGGCTTGCTTGCTAAGTCGATCCACCACGACGAGTATTACTGATTTGCCTTGACTTTTGGGGAGACCTTTGATGAAATCCATGGAAATTTCCTGTCAAATGCGCTCCAGAACCGGAAGGGGTGCAATGATCCCAAGGGTAATTGGTTAACTGCCTTACAAGCTTGGCACACCGGGCATGTTTGGATGTAGTCGTAGACGTCCGGTTTCATCTTTTTCCAAAAGAACACGCGCTTCAACCGATGGTAAGTTGCCGTGATGCCCGAATGTCCGCCCATGGGACTGTCATGATATAACTGAAGTATCCGCTGCTTGAGGGCCACGTTGTGGCCGACTACTAGCCGCTTCTTGCGCTGCAACACACCCCGTCGCCATTGATAGTTGGGTGTGCATGTCAGGTCAGCTTCTTTGGCCGCAATGAGGAGTCAAATGTTGTCATCATCTTCCCAAGATTGTCGTACTGCTCAAAGTAATTCCGATCGGACCACCACCATAGCATTCAACTACGTCTCGAGTCTGTCATATTTCTGAAAAAGTGCATCTGCGCAGACATTCTCCTTACCCCGTTTGTATTGGATTTGGAAATCGTATCCCATAAATTTAGCGAGATAGCGTTGTTGAGCCGGCGTAGCAATGCGTTGCTCAAGCAAGAATTTGAGGCTCTCGTGGTCCGTTCTTATGATGAAAGGGGATCCCACTAAATAATGCCGTCATTTGCTAATCGACATAACGACGGCGAGGAGTTCCTTCTCATAGGTCGACAGTTGGGCATTTTTTGGACCGAGTGCTTCGCTAAAATAGGCAATCTGTTGTTCTTCTTGTAACAGGACCGCGCCGACTCCGGCATCCGCCGCGCCCGTCTCCACGACAAAAGGTTTCTGAAAGTCCGGGAGTCGTAATATTGGAGGTTGTGACGCGGCTGCCTTCAATGTCCGGAAAGCCGTCTCGTCACCGTCATCCCATGTAAAGTTTTGTTGGTGGAGCATCGAGGTCAAGGGACGTGCTAGCACCCCGTAGACTTGAATAAACCGGCGGTAATACCCGGTTAATCCCAACCCCCCCCCCCCCCCCCCCCGCAATTTCTTCAAGGTCGTGGGAGTTGGCCAATCCAACATGGCTTGAACCTCACTCGGGTTCGTTGCCACCCCTTCGTTGGAAATGAGGTGACCCAAGTAGTGTATCTGTCGCAATGCAAAATGACATTTGCTGCCTTTGAGAACCAGCTGGTGTTGCCGCAAGATGGTGAAGGTGGTGTGTAGGTGCTCCACGTGCTCCTCCCATGTCCGACTGAAGACGAGTATGTCGTCAAAAAATACCAAAATGAATCGCCGGAGATGCTCCATGAAGAGAGAGTTCATCAAGCTTTGAAATGTTGACGGAGCGTTGGACAACCCAAACGGCATCACGAGGAATTCGTAATGCCCATAGTGAGGGCGAAACGCCGTCTTGTAAACGTCGCTTGGTGCCATACGCACTTGATGGTAGCCCGCGTGTAAGTCTAACTTTGAAAAAAAACCGCCCCTTGGAGTTCCTCGATCAACTCTTCAATAACCGGAATCGGGAATTTATCCTTGATGGTGTTCTTGTTAAGTTGTCGATAGTCGACATACAGTCGCCATGTGTTGTCGCTCTTCTTGGCCAATACCACAGGAGACGTAAACGGACTATGGCTGTGACGGATCATACCCGTGCCAAGTAAGTCTCAGACCATACGCTCAATTACTGCCTTCTGTGTGGGAGGGTAACGGTACGGCCGAAGAGTGACTGGTGCGGCAGCCACTTGCAGTGGGATGCGGTGTTCGTGTTGGCGAAGCGGTGGTAGGCACGTTGGTTCGGTAAAGAGGTCTGAAAACGCCTCTAAGAGCAATGCAATTGGAACTGTTCCTGCTCTCCCAGTTGCTCTTGAACAATACCCAGTTGTATACTCGTCTCCTGGTACCCGAGAGGTTGTTGGTGCTCCCGTTCCTGTGAAATCGCCAGTTGGATCTGGGAATCCGACAAAGTCGGCTGCAGGTAACACAATGCTAACATATTGAGTGCGCCCTTGTTAGCGACCAGTTTTGGCGATTGGCGCGCCGCATCCAAGTATTGATCGCTTGAGAAGAGCCGCGGAATGAAATTTTGCGCCCTTGCACCCGGAATTCCATCTTGAGGGCCCGAAAGTCCCATTGAACCACACCCAGAGTAACAAGCCACTGTACTCCCAGTACCACTTCGCATCCTCCCAACGGTTGGACTAACATATCCGACGTAAATAGGACGCCTTGCATGCGCCACTGAAATCCCATCACCTTATATGAGCTCGCAATTGTCTTTCCATTTGCCACCGCGACATCGAAACTCGGAATAGAAGACAGAAGGCATTTCAGCCTAGTTGTCGTGTCCAGGTCCAAGAAATTGTGAGTACTTCCCAAATCGATTAACACATGAATTAGGTCGCCATTATAGGACGTTGTGACGCGCATGGTTTGAAAATGAGGTGTTCCCTCCAGAGCATGGACGGAAACATGTGGTGGGGCTTCTTCTCCTTGATCTTCTGGTAACAGTGCCTCTTCACATTGCTCGACCGCCAAGTATGAGTTCCAAGGCGTACGATCTTCGGCGTTCCACACATTTATGCCCTGGAGTAAACTTACCGTCGCACCAGAAACATAACCCCTTGCTCCTCCGCTCATCCATGTCCGTCGACGTGAGCTTAGCCACCCCCCCCCCCCCCCCGCCCCCCGATGACGGCCCACTCGTGCCTGAGCTGGGTGGTCTGCTCCATGGCGAGGTTGTCGGTTGCTTACCATCCCGAGCTTGTCGATCCCAAGTAGTGAAATTGGTTCGTTTGGTAAATGATAATTGCTGCTCTTGTAGCCTTGCGAGGGAGAAAACATCTTGGAGTGATTTGAGCTGGAACATTCGCACGGCGTGCTCGATTTCCCCATTTAATCCGCCTAAACGAAGGCTAATGGCGTTCTCTTCAGGAATAGCCACGCGGTGCAACAGGGTGTCAAACTCATCCAAGTAACTTTGGACCGCCCCTTTCTGACGCAAGTTCTTCATTTCACAAAGTGGGTCATCAAACAATTTGAAGCCAAAACGGGCATTAAGGGCCTGACAATACTCCTCCCAAGAGGGTCATTGCCGAGTGAGACGATTCTTCATAAATCCTTGATGCCAATAGAGGGCTTTGTCCTCCATGTGTACGGAGGGACGCGGACCTTCATATCATCCGGGGTGGCACCCACTTCGAAAAACTGATCACAGCGGTAAATCCAATCGAGAACTCCGTCCCCAAAGAACCTTGGGAAGTCGATGCGGGCGAATCAGGTAGAGAAAGTCGGCCGACTCGAGGAGCCACGCACATCGGGCGAGTTCGCCTGTCCGCCGGCACTGCTGGTGCGCTTGGCCTTCAGGACCGACAGGATCTCGCGGACCTCATCGGAGGTACGGCTCTGTTGCTCTTTCAAGATCTATAGCGAGGTGGTGAGGTTGTCCTGGATTTGGTGGATAGACTCCAGATCGTCGGCCGTTTCCTTCGAGCGGGTGGCGTCGGCAACGGGCATAATGTTGGGCAGATCGTGCTCCTCTGATACCTTTGATGCGAGCAAAATAGTAATATGCAAGCAAATAGTAATATGCAAGCAAATAGTAATATGCAAGAAGTATAACAGTAAGTTCACCACACTTTCACTTGGATTCAATAACACATTCAACAGCACCACAATACTTAACTTCAGACAAATAAAAGAGAAGAAATAACCAGACCAAAGGAAGGAGATCCTCCCTGAATAGTCAACAACCGCAGGAGGGGACACATCCGAACTCCACACAGCACAAGCACAATACCTTTCAGTTCCTTTTTTCACACCCAAAACCCTACCACAACAACAACTTAAATACTTAAGACAAAGCATAAGGAAAAGACAAAATAGCCCCCGAATAAACCAAGGCGCCTAATTTGGTGTCGTAATAGGGCCCTGTTTATTAGCAGAGTGGTCGCTAATAATCGGAAGGGCTGGAAAAGTCATATGGGGAGAAATAAATGTTGGTCTATTGGAAGAGAAACATGAGAACATATGAGAAACTTGTTTTAACTTTTTTGAAAGTGGTGTACACTGCTTTTCAAAAAGTCCTGAAAACATTTTTTTTTTACAACGAACACTTTTCCCGCCCATGCTTCTATTCTCATAGGTTGACTCCTCCTTTCACGCATTCAAGTATTCTGCAAAGTGCTAAGCGCGGTGGCCCAGGCCAGTTATTAGAAGTTTGGTCGCCCGCCGCTAGGGCTAGAAAAACGTGAGAAATAGATGTTGGCCTACCCGAAGGGAAGCATGAGAACATGCGGGAAACTCGTTTTAATTTTTTTAAAAGTGAGAGGGATCCATTTCACGGTCATGATGGAATGCTTTCTTGATCCGAAGGGTTCACCATTTTTCATCCTTTTATATTTTTTTAATCAAAAAAATCTCCACCATTAGATATCTTTTGGATTTATCTTGTCAAATAGATGATGAAATGGATCCTCTCCATTTCGTTAGAAATTGAGAGGATCCCAATCCATCCAAAATGTCGTGAAAACATTTTTTCGACACAAAGTCACAAACACTTTTCAAGTCACAAGAAAACCAAACACCTCAAATAATAGAACTTTTCTCACCGCCACCACCTTCCAAACATAGCTCATGCTTCTGTTCTCGTAGTCCACATCTCCTTTCTATTCGTAATGTTTTTCCTACCACCGTTTTTTCTCAAAACTCTCTAATCTCATCATTGGTTTCCCACCACCACTTTTCTAATTGTCATTGTCATCCCAAATAGAGGTCATATCTTTCTCTTTGGATTTATTTAATTTTTTTTTGCTCAACCTTTTTTTGTTATTATATATGTAGTTTAAAATATAAGTAATGGAGATTTTTTAGCAAAATTAATTAATTACAGTTTGGAAATTCTAGAAGCTTTGGTTTAGGGAATGGGGTTGCTGAGATGGAGTAGTTAATATCTTGTGACTGCATATATATTATAAATTAATTAAGAAGAAAAATAAACTAACTGTTATAATAGCAACTCCACTCTTTCCATCTCCATCACCATATGAGAGCTACAAATTCTAAATCTCTGCGGCCACACTGAAGCAAACAATGAAGAAGGCTTTTACCGCCCACAATTTCCCTTTTCTCCTCATCTTTCTCTTAACAGAGCATTCCTCACAAGTCCAGCCTGTGAGCTCCATTAATGCTGAACCCATGGCCTCCTTCTACATCATCAACAGCATCGAAACCGGCAGGAAATCATCCGAAATTCTACCAGAAAATGGTGGAATTTCTGCAGCAAATTTGTGGCCTTTTTTTACTTGTGCGCAACACTGGGATTCAGGTAGTGTGACTGTGATTGATGAGAATATGATGGGAAATGTTGGCTGTGATATTCATCATACTACTGTGATCAGCACGGGGAAGGTTAGAGGAATGTATATTGCAGAATCAGATTATAACTTTAATGACTGTATTATGGTTATGAGGGCGAGATTTGAAATTAATGGTGATAGCAATGATAGTTTGAGGTTTTTTGGAGTTCTTCAGAGAGGTTTAATGGAGTTTCAGGTTGCTGTTATAGGTGGAAGTGGAAGGTATGTTGGTGCCAATGGTTTTGCCGTAGTGAACGTGGTTGGTACTGCGGGAGGGGGAGTTGAAAAGAAGCTCATGTTTAATGTGTATCTTAATTAAAAAGGAAAATGACTTTTTTTAAAAAATTGTTGAATAAATTAGGGAAGGGACCAATGTGTTCGAAGTATTTGTTGATTTTGTTGTTGTAACTATCAGAAGTCGTTACGAGTGTTAAATTTTCTCAACGTGGTCAGCAAGATAGCTCAAACGCCAAATTAATATCTTCAGAACTACCCAGTTCGCACGTTGAACCAGCGGAAACCAAGGAATAGAGGTAAATGATAACTTCCCAAATAGAAGTTATCTAGTCTAATTTTATGTCTTAATATCCATTATAAATGCTCAAAATAAGTTTAAATAAAATAGAAATAAGAGTTTAATTCATATTTATTTAATTTTGAGCTAATCCGGTCTTTTTCCAATGTATTTGTGCGAGAATTGCAAAAAAATTCTATTGGAGAAAGAAATCTGCCCAAACAATCATAACCAGGAAAACAGGTCACAACGCGCAGAAAAACAGGTTGCAACGTCTAGACGAATTTCAAATTTTAAATTTCAAATATGGCGTCATTTGCAATTTTGGAAAGATGCATCCTTTGGGGAAAAGGCATGGACGTTTTTCTTGGCTGATTAGGGAGTCATTAAGGGGATTATTCAGATTGCCATTGAGGAGAAGAAAGGAGAAGAAAGGAGGAGAAAAACCTAGGGTTGCTCTTCTTACGCGAGGAAGGCGACGAATTTCCGGACGGATCAAGCAAGCAACCTCGGGAAAAGGATTCTACAGCGGTTTGGACTAATTTCTACCATGTTTTGTAAGAACTTTCCAACCATTGTGTGTGATTTCTCCATCGTTATGAACTAAGTTCTAAAAGTCTTATATGTTGTGAGTACTAGACTCATTGTGATGATTTGATTTCAATTTTACTTTCATGTTTGGTTGGTGATCTATTTTTATTAGGTTTATGTGCTTTAATTGTGGAATTTTTGACTAAGTGTTCTTCTTTTAGATAGCGAGACGAGATTCGAGAGAGGAGTCTCGCTAGTCTAGGGTCGAATCCTCATTTTATGCGACAAAATTCGAGAGAGGAGTTGCGTAATTCTTTTAGTCAAAATTCCATCTTTTTACTGCGCTGCAAGATTCGAGAGAGGAGCGGTGTAAGTGTAACATAAACCTTAATATAACGTCGAGAGAGGAAGAGATTCCGTCTTGAGTTAGCAGCATCGATTTTAAACCTTCATGTTATTCTAAATCTGTCTAAGTTAGAGATAACTAGGAGAATTAGGATAAGCGGATTTCAGAGATCGAGAGATAATGTCATCCATCTTAAAAAAAAATCGTTGTAGGATAGTAATCAACCAATCATGAGAGGTCACTAAGAAAAGTCGTCACAATAGTTTAAGAAAACAACATACGAGACTAATTCTCCAATTTGGCAAAAGTAACGAAGCAAGATCAATTTAGTTTTTATTTTTATTATTACTATTGTTGTCTCTAAAATTCTCGCTATTAAATATCTCGCCTGAATTTAAAGAATGGGAGGAGCTAGTAATTGTGAGCACTAATCAATCACTTCCTCGAGGGAACGATCACTTCTCACACTTTATTACTTGTTACGGCACGTGCACTTGCGTTATTACGTAAATCTATTTTGGGCGTATCAAGTTTTTGGCGCCGTTGCCGGGGAGGTGCAACTGATTTAGTGTTATTTCTTACAATATTAGTGATTCCTTAGTATTTAGAGATCAGGTGTTTGTTTGTTTGTTGTTTGTTTGTTTTTAAATCATTAGAAGTTGGGCGGTGTATGTCCAGGTATAGGCAAGTGGAATTATTGCCTTTGAATTCTGAAATCGAGCGCTCCTGTAGACAAAACAGAAGAGAAGCTAGAAACGTGAATATTATTCATCCTGCGATGGATAATAATAATAATAATGCTAATAATAATGATGGTCAGGTGGATCAAAATGGCCACCATGCGGCACCACGTATGACTTATCACGAGTATAATACACCACTAAGGGGAGGTGTGCACTTCAGCATTACTCGACCTGCAATTGCTGCTAATAATTTTAAGATGGACCCACTAATTATGCAACAAGTGCAAAATAATAAGTTTGGGGGTCTAGGTCATGAAGATGCAAATTCCCACTTACGAACCTTCTTAGCAATTTGCGATATGTTTAAATTTAACGGAGCATTAGAAGATGCAATAATGTTAAGATTGTTTCCTTTTTCTTTAGAAGGGAGAGCGAAGGATTGGTTAGACTCTTTGCCTAACGATTCTATCACAACATGTGAGCAGTTGGTGGAAAAATTCTTGCATAAGTATTTTCCTCCATCTAAAACCGCAAAGCTGATAAGGGATATAACCACATTCACACAGGGTAACAGAGAGACATTGTACGACGCTTGAGAGCGTTTTAAGGAGCTATTAAGGAAATGTCTCCATCATAGGTTAGCCCTACATCAGCAAGTTTCCACCTTCTATAATAGTTTGCAAACTGCAACCATGATTTTAGTAGACGGCGCTGCAGGAGGGTCGTTGCTTAAGAAGTATCCCGAGGATGCGTATGCAATCCTTGAAGACCTCACTGCAAATAATTATCAAGCCTATGAGCGTCAAGGGAACAACAATCCAGTTGGTATCCACCAAGTGGACCAATTCACATCCTTGGCCGCTCAAATGACATCACAGTTTAATCTAATCAATAAGAGATTAGATTCATTATCACAACCTTCATCTAGTGCTCCATTGACGGTGGAGCAATTGAATCAAATTTCTGAAGAGGCAAATTATGTAGGAGGAGCACAAAGGCAAATTCCACCTGGATTTGCCAATCATTATCACCCCGAGTGGCGGAATCATCCGAATTTCTCCTGGAAAAATAATCAAGGGATGAATCAACCACAAGGGTTTAATCAAAATATAAATCACCTACCTATCAATAACAACTCTCAACCGCAACAAATAAACCAAAGAAAGATGACGGATGAGTTTATCTTAGGCATGTTCCAAAAGTATGACTCAAAAATGGTAGGAATAGAATCATCGTTAAGATCACTAGAAACGACTATGAGACAAATTGCAAACTCATTAAGTCAAAGGCCCATTGGAACTCTACCTTCTGATACCACACCCAATCCAACAAAAGATAATCATAATAATCATTGCAAGGCTATTGCACTGAGGAGTGGTGTAGATATTCCAAGTGCGGAGGGGTTACTTGAGAAAGTTAGGGAAGAAGAGACAAGTAAGAAGCCAAGTGAGACGAGCACATTAGAGAAGGACGAGTTGGGTGAGAAAAATGATGTGGGAGAAAAACAAAAGGAGAAATTAATTCAAAAGAAAGAAGTAGTCTATCCACCACCCCCATTTCCGTCTAGACTTGCTAAATCCAAACTTGACATACAATTCCAAAAGTTTATGGAGATTTTCAAAAAACTATCTATAAATATCTCATTTGCTGAGGCACTTGAGCAAATGTCAAGTTATGTCAAGTTTATGAAGGATATCTTGGCAAAGAAAAGGAAGTTTGTTGATAAAGAGATAGTGGCTTTGACTGAGGAGTGTAGTGCTATATTGCAGAAGAAGTTGCCACCCAAGCTTAAGGACCCCGGTAGCTTCACAATTCCTTGTTCTATCGGATTAAAGTTTGTTGGGAGAGCTTTATGTGACCTTGGGGCGAGCATCAACTTGATGCCATTATCCATCTATAAGAAGTTGGGTCTAGGTGAGATCACACCTACATCTCTGACTCTACAGTTGGCCGATAGGTCTCTAGCATTTCCCAAGGGAATTGTAGAGGACGTGTTGGTTAAGGTGGATAAATTCATCTTCCCTGTTGATTTTGTGGTACTTGATATGGATGAGGACAAGGATGTCCCCATCATTCTTGGTAGACCATTCTTGGCCACCGGACGAACACTCATTGACGTCCAGAAGGGTGATCTTACGATGAGAGTTAATGATGAGAATGTGACATTCAACATCCTCAAAACTATGAAATTTCCCGATGATAAGGAGGAGTGTTACTCCATTGAGGAGGTGAATGCACCTATACATATGATGTATGATGAGAATGATTGGGAGCGTAAAATCTTTAGTGTGTTAACAAATGAAGAAATAGAAGAGGACCCAGACTTAACAGAAACTGTAGACACTTTAAGTACTTATGAGCATATACCAAATGGTAACATATGTGAATTAATAAGTAGACCAAGTGAGTCTAAGGTCACTAAGCCTTCTATCTTGGAGCCACCTACGCTTGAATTAAAACGGTTACCTGAAAACTTAAAGTATGTTTTTCTAGGTGAGGATAACACGCTACCGGTTATTATTGATGCATCTTTAGTAAAGGAACAGGAAGACAAATTGCTTGAGATTCTTCGTGAGTATAAGGCGGCAATGAGTTGGACCATTGCAGACATTAGAGGGATAAGTCCCTCAATTTGTATGCACAAAATTCTTTTAGAGGAAGAAGCAAAAAACTCAATCGAACCCCAACGAAGACTTAGCCCACCAATGAAAGAAGTGGTGAAGAATGAAATAATTAAATGGTTGGATGCGGGTATTATTTATCCTATCTCCGATAGCCGGTGGGTAAGTCCTGTCCAATGTGTGCCAAAGAAGGGGGGCATTACAGTAGTTAAAAATGAGAACAATGAGTTGATTCCCACTAGAACGATAACTGGATGGCGGATTTGTATGGATTACCGAAAGTTGAATAAAGCAACTAGGAAAGATCATTTTCCACTCTCATTCCTCGATCAAGTTCTTGATAGGTTAGCAGGGAATGAGTATTTCTGTTTCTTAGATGGTTATTTTGGGTATAATCAGATCATGGTAGCTCCCGAGGATCAGGAGAAGACTACATTCACCTGTCCTTTTGGAACATTTGCATTTAGGAAAATGCCATTTGGCTTGTGTAACGCCCCTGCTACATTCCAGCGTTGCATGATCGCTATTTTTACTGATCTGATTGATGAGGGCATCGAGATCTTTATGGACGATTTTTCAGTATTTGGGAGATCGTTCGATGAATGTTTGAAAGTGTTGAAGAAGACTTTGGATAGGTGCATTCAAACCAATTTGATCCTAAATTGGGAAAAATGTCACTTTATGGTCAAAGAAGGAATTGTTTTAGGACACAAGGTGTCGAAGAAAGGATTGGAAGTAGATCGGGCAAAGACAGAGGTTATAGAGAAATTGCCACCACCAACTAATGTTAAGGGAGTACGTAGTTTTTTAGGACATGCGGGCTTCTACCGTCGTTTCATTAAAGATTTTTCTAAAATTTCTAAGCCGCTAAGCCATTTATTAGAAAAAGATTCACACTTTAATTTTGATAAGGAATGCCTAGCCGCCTTTCATTCTTTAAAGCAAAGTCTGATTTCTTCACCCATTATTATCTCACCCGATTGGTCTTTACCATTCACCATTATGTGTGATGCTAGTAACTTCGGTGTGGGTGCGGTTTTAGGACAAGTGCGCGACAAGATCTTTCACACAATCTACTATGCTAGCAAGACGCTAATTGATGCACAAGTAAACTACACAACTACCGAGAAGGAGCTATTAGCAGTCATTTTCGCTTTTGACAAATTTCGCTCCTACTTGGTAACCTCTAAGGTGATTGTTTATACGGACCATACAGCTATCCGATTTTTAGTAGAGAAAAAAGACGCTAAACCTAGACTGATTAGGTGGGTTCTCCTCTTACAAGAGTTCGACTTGGAGATTAAAGATCGAAAAGGGGCGGAGAATCCTGTAGCAGACCACCTATCACGTCTAGAGTATGAGCGTGAGAAGGTTGGAGACATAGAGATTAGAGAGAATTTTCCGGATGAGAGGTTGCTGGCAATATCTGAGGCGAGTATTCCATGGTATGCTGATTTCGTCAATTTCATTGTGAGTAACATTTTACCCCCAGATATAGGTTATCAACAGAAGAAAAGATTTCTTCATCAGGTTAAGTTTTATCTATGTGATGCCCCACATGTATTTAAGATATGTGCTGACCAAGTTATTCGTCGGTGTGTACCAGAAATAGAAGTTCATGATATCCTAGAAAAGTGTCATGCATCTCCTTACGGAGGGCACTTCATGGGAGAACGAACTGCTGTGAAGGTACTAGAGGCTGGTTTCTATTGGCCAACATTGTTTAGGGACGCACACTTGTTTGTTAAGAAGTGTGATAGATGCCAAAAGACGGGCAATATTCATCGGGGTGCAAGTATGCCTATGACCAATATTCTGGAGGTAAAAGTATTTGATGTGTGGGGCATTGACTTCATGGGACCGTTTGTGAACTCGGGAGGAAATTTCTACATTTTATTGGCAGTAGATTATGTGTCAAAGTGGGTGGAGGCCATTGCCACACAGAAAAATGATGCCAAGATTGTACTCAAGTTTATAAAAGCAAACATATTTGCGAGATTCGGCACGCCTAGGGTGATAATTAGTGATGGAGGTTCGCATTTTTGCAATACACAATTTAAATCACTTCTAAGAAAATACGGCGTAACACATAAAGTGGCCTTAGCATATCACCCGCAAACCAATGGATTAGCCGAAATCTCCAATAGAGAAATCAAGTCTATTTTAGAGAAGACGGTGAGTACAACTAGGAAGGATTGGGCATTTAGGTTGAACGATGCATTATGGGCCTATAGGACTGCCTACAAAACACCCATAGGTGTGACTCCTTTTAGAATGGTGTATGGAAAAGCTTGCCACTTACCCGTAGAATTGGAGCATAAAGCGTACTGAGCAATAAAAAGATTGAATTTTGATCTCCAAGAAGCGGGCAAGAATAGACTTTTTCGTTTGAACGAATTGGAGGAGATCAGATCTAACGCTTATGAAAATGCTAGGTTGTACAAGGAAAGGACGAAAAAATGGCATGATTCGAGGTTAAACAGAAAGGAATTCAAAGAAGGGCAATTTGTTCTCCTGTATAACTCAAGATTGAGATTATTCCCGGGAAAATTGAAGTCACGATGGTCGGGACCTTTTCGGGTGGAGGAAGTACATCCGTTTGGAGTAATCACGATTTGTAATGAGAAAGACGGATCCAAGTTTAAGGTTAATGGGCAGAGGTTGAAAGAATACTTTAAAGACAGTGATCATCGAGAGACGATGATCATCATGCTGAAATAAAAACGAGTGCGAAGAAGAACGTCCGGCCGGGACGTTTTAAACTAGGCGCTTGGTGGGAGGCAACCCACCGTCTATTTTGATATGTTTGTTTAATTAGTATATATATATATAATATTAACAATAATAAATAACAATAAAAATCGTATCATTCATAAAACTGCTCCTAAATATCAATAAAACTGCTCCTTCATCGCCTGACTCAGAGAAAAAAGCTGCAAGACCTTTGGATTTTTAATTTAAGTTCGCTGTTGTAACCTAGGAAAATGCGTTATAACTTTCTTTTTGCTGTTTAGTATTGAAAGGAATCACTGGAATCCGGTCCGGTTTGGTTCAACTGAACCGGCGCCAATCCAACCAGAAATTAGAAAGTCACAACGCACATAAAGGAGGTTGCGACTTATTGTTTCCTGCCATCTCTTCTGATTAACCCTGCGGACCGGCTGAACCGGTCACGGCTACCGGCCTAGCCGGTTGGGTTACGTTATATAAAAGGCCTGCCTTTTCTTTTCGCGTTCGACTTTCGTCGATCCCCTCATTTACCCTAAGCCTCGCGCTGAAGTTGAAGGGGCGCGAGTTTCCGGCGGTGATATCGCGAGTTTCCGGCGGTGATATCGCGAGTTTCCGGCGGTGATATCGCGAGCTTCCGACGGCGACATCGCGAGCTTCCGACGGTGACAATCGCATCGACGGGCGACGGAAGATTTCAACCACCAGGCCTATTTCCCTGATTTCGCATTTCTACCCTAAGTTCACCGCGGGAATCGGGAGTCGCTAGTCTACTGTGTTGGTGATCTGCATCACTCGGAGCGGGTGAGCTGCTATTGTTTTCGAATAGAGGACAGCTTGGGTTCCAGCGTTAGCACGACGCGGAGGGCTGAGTGTTGCTCTTCTTTTTACTGTGGAGCGGCCGATCTTCATCAACCGCCAACAACACAAGTTCAACTTCGTAGGCCTCTAAAGGTATAAACCTAACCCCTTAGTCTAGTAGAGTAGTAGACTGCTTCATTTCTTGCTTAGCATTGGTTTCGGATTTGGTAGATTTGGTCATGGCATCGAGAAAAAAGGGAAAAGGGAAAGAGATTGTGCGAAAAAACCAGAAATTTGTAAGTGACGAAGCCGCCCAAAGATTTCATTCCCTCCAATCCATACCACCCATTTACGAAAGAGGATTCAAAATGGAGAAACGGAGCTGTAATATGGGATATGTGGGGCAAATACAGGCTATGGGCTGGGAAACGTTGTGTCACCCAAGGACGGAGGCAGTGCTACCGTGGGTTTATGAATTCTACGCTAATGCACCAGTTGCAGAAGGGGGAACTGTGTTCGTGCGAGGAAATAAAGTGGATGTTTCTGCCTCTGCCATTAATTCGTTCTTTGATTTAGATGATAACATCGGACCAGATCATACAACTATGCTTTCTACCACGCCTAAGGCAGATATGACCGCTGTTATCTGTGGTGTGCTAGGACCAAACTGGGTGAGCACCAAAGAGAATGCTCTACATTCCACTTGCCTATCGAGGGAAGCAAAGGTTCGGCTTCACTTTGTAAACACAAGTTTGCTGCCCACACGTCATTTAAACCACGTCCAACTTGATAGGATTGCATTAATTTTCTGCATCATAAAGGGCATTAAGGTTAATATTGGACGGATCATCTCTCGGCTTATCTGGACAAAAGTGAATGATAAGAAAATGAGGCACCTTTGGTTCCCAACTACCATCACTGAGTTATGTCGCGCAGCTGGAGTTGAACTCGGTGAGGGTGATCTGATCACACAAGTGGATCGCCACATCACAGAAACAGTAGTGAACGTCAACATCAAAGTACCCTCTGAGCTTACTCAAGCTCCAAGCAAGTTGAAAGCCGTGTGTGCTGCTAAACCCCCTAAGTCAACAGCAGTAGCTCCCAAGCGCATTAATATTCCGATAGTTGACCACGGCGATGATCCAGACGCTATGATCGAGCAGCTTGAGTACATGAAGGCGTATCATCGCTGCCAGTTTGTTTACTTCAACTCCAAGTTGGACTACATATGTGAGAATCAGGCCAAGTTGATGCAGAAGGCCCGTATTCCAGTGGCGGAGCCTAAATATGATATGGAGTCCCAGTTTGACAAGAAAGGCTATCTCCTGACATCGGATGGGACGAGAATAGATCCTACGTTGACAAAAGCTAAAGAAGTGGAGGAGGATGAAGACGATGAGGACGCAGAGGAGGATGAAGAGGATGAAGAAGCAGAGGAAGATGAAGATGACGAGGACGACGAGGAAGGGGATGCTTAGCTCTTGTGTGTTGTTTTGCTCCTAGTTTGCATTTGCATATTTACATTTCTATCTTTTTCTTTTTGTTCTGGTATTGGACAGTTAGTTAATTAGCGCGGCACTCGTACATTTTGGTGAAGACAGGTTTAGTCCTCTGGCCAGTACATTTCTTTTGTCATGGTTAATTCAGTTACCTACTCATGTTTAGGCTTTGATATTATTTGGAACTTTCACTATTGTCGTGAGTAATTGCTATTAGATTGTGACATGTTGAATCTATGATATGCTGAGCCATCCTTTGAATTAGGTAAATTTTGTCATATAATTCTGATTATCAATTCTATGTTATGTGACTGATTATATGAATTCTCTTAATGATGTTATATGAGTACCTTTGTCATGCTTATGAAGGTTTTCGAGGATGAGTTAATTCAATATGCTTAAAACAATGATTCTGCACTAGCTTTATGTTTTGTTACTCTTATTGATATTCATGCCGCCCAACATAATTGCATCTCCTATCCTACTCAGTGTACATGTTGAGGGTTAACACATGCAGGATATATTTAATAGATAGGGTATCGGAGAGACATCCCATTACATATTAAATCAAGTGCACTGCCGAGTTCTTGGACAACTACACAGACAATCAACTTTTCAGGGGAGTACTTCAATTACAATATTCATCTTGACTTGCATTTTATCTTTTACCTTATTTGCTTATTAGTCAAAATAGTTTAATCATATTTTCTTGGGTATTGAAGTCTCCTTGCTAGGGACTAGCAAGTATCAAAAGTGTGGAGGTGGGAGTAGTATACTCCTACCAATTGAGTGAGAGTAAATATTTTCAATAATTTTATTTAATCCTATTTTTCGATATAATTAACGAATGTTATTCCATATTATTCGATGATAATTGTTGGTAGGATAGTCAGTCTTAAGGGTTCAAATCCTCGATTGAAAATTAGTAAGATGGGTAAAAGCTCTCTTAAATATTTCTCTAATCCTCACAATTCTTTAAAAGAATTCGCTTCCTAAAAATTGATCATCACTGACTTCTCAAAATAATGATCGAAGGATTGGCATGAACCAAGTCGGAGATGTAATCCAAAACGTAGCGAGTTCTAGTTGATTTGAAAGAATGATTAGGACATACCTTTGATCAATTCGTGCCTCACTACCGATATTTGATTTGATCGTCCACCTTTCTTTGAGCTTGAACTTTAAATTCTCACATATCATTTCCCTATATTCCTATTAGTTATTTCTTAGTAAGTTCTTTAACTATGGGGAATTGTTAAAAATTTAATTGTGTGATTCGTAGTGATATGTGGCCCGAGTGTGTGTACACCTACTTGGAACGATCCCTACTACAACTTTATAAAAAAAGGGGAAAAGAGAACGTGTCATAGTGATATGCGGCCTAGGTATGTATATTCATACTTAGAATGATCTCAACTATGATTACAGAAGAAAAAAAAAATTTTGCACCGTGTTAGTTGTAGTGATATGTGGCCCGAGTATGTGTACACCTACTTGGAATGATCCCTACTATGGTCTAAGAAGTTGATAATTAATGATGAACCCTATAGTTGGAAAGTTATTAAGAATATTAACTAGGGAAATACCTTCTACTATCGCATTTGATTCCTTACCAAGCCAAGGTCATTTCCACCACAAGTTCTCATCTTTTCTTTTCAAGTCAAATCAGGAACTCTAGTGGAGGTTAAGTCAAAGACTCGGTCTATTTTCATTCCTTCTTAGTTATTAAGGAAGTTTGTTGAGAACAATTTATAGAAGTCGATAATTTTAAAGGATAGCACACACCACACAAGAAACTTTAATTGAGCTTTATCCTTCATCAAGCTAGTGAATATCTGATTATGATGAACCATTAAGGTATGACAAGTCCTTATTTGGTTAAACTTGAAACATTTGAGAAATCTTTTATTTAATTATGTTGAGAAGAAGGATCTTATGAGTTCATATTGCGACTAACTCCTCTCACTCAATTTCCATGATTAGTATTGTCTTTGCTAGGGACTAGCAAAGGTTTAAGTGTGGAGGTGTGATAACTTCCCAAATAGAAGTTATCTAGTCTAATTTTATGTCTTAATATCCATTATAAATGTTCAAAATAAGTTTAAATAAAATAGAAATAAGAGTTTAATTCATATTTATTTAATTTTGAGCTAATCCGGTCTTTTTCCAATGTATTTGTGCGAGAATTGCAAAAGAATTCTATTGGAGAAAGAAATCTGCCCAAAGAATCATAACCAGGAAAACAGGTCACAACGCGCAGAAAAACAGGTTGCAACGTCTGGACGAATTTCAAATTTTAAATTTCAAATATGGCGCCATTTGCAATTTTGGAAAGATGCATCCTTTGGGGAAAAGGCATGGACGTTTTTCTTGGCGGATTAGGGAGTCATTAAGGGGATTATTCAGATTGCCATTGAGGAGAAGAAAGGAGAAGAAAGGAGGAGAAAAACCTAGGGTTGCTCTTCTTACGCGAGGAAGACGACGAATTTCCGGACGGATCAAGCAAGCAACCTCGGGAAAAGGATTCTACAGCGGTTTGGACTAATTTCTACCATGTTTTGTAAGAACTTTCCAACCATTGTGTGTGATTTCTCCATCGTTATGAACTAAGTTCTAAAAGTCTTGTATGTTGTGAGTACTAGACTCATTGTGATGATTTGATTTCAATTTTACTTTCATGTTTGGTTGGTGATCTATTTTTATTAGGTTTATGTGCTTTAATTGTGGAATTTTTGACTAAGTGTTCTTCTTTTAGATAGCGAGACGAGATTCGAGAGAGGAGTCTCGCTAGTCTAGGGTCGAATCCTCATTTTATGCGACAAAATTCGAGAGAGGAGTTGCGTAATTCTTTTAGTCAAAATTCCATCTTTTTACTGCGCTGCAAGATTCGAGAGAGGAGCGGTGTAAGTGTAACATAAACCTTAATATAACGTCGAGAGAGGAAGAGATTCTGTCTTGAGTTAGCAGCATCGATTTTAAACCTTCATGTTATTCTAAATCTGTCTAAGTTAGAGATAACTAGGAGAATTAGGATAAGCGGATTTCAGAGATCGAGAGATAATGTCATCCATCTTAAAAAAAAATCGTTGCAGGATAGTAATCAACCAATCATGAGAGGTCACTAAGAAAAGTCGTCACAATAGTCTAAGAAAACAACATACGAGACTAATTCTCCAATTTAGCAAAAGTAACGAAGCAAGATCAATTTAGTTTTTATTTTTATTATTACTATTGTTGTCTCTAAAATTCTCGCTATTAAATATCTCGCCTGAATTTAAAGAATGGGAGGAGCTAGTAATTGTGAGCACTAATCAATCACTTCCTCGAGGGAACGATCACTTCTCACACTTTATTACTTGTTACGGCACGCGCACTTGCGTTATTACGTAAATCTATTTTGGGCGTATCAGTAAATCCCAACAAACAATGGAGGCACAAGCAGGTCTATTAACATTCACTTCTTACAACGCTAGGCATACATAACGAGACATGATTTCGCTAGTATAACAGCTGTAAACAGAAAGCACCAAAAAACAAGCCGGGCGGACAGCACCGGAGTCCGCCGAGACCGCAAGGTCGCCGAGGTCGCCGAGTCCGCTGAGATCGCCCGCACTTAGCTGCAGTCCGCCGAATCATCACGGAGTCCGCCGAAGCTGCGAGGCCGCGCGGACACACCGTTATTCGCCTCCTGCTGAACCTGAACTGAGGAACACCCTCTACCCGCCTTAAACCGGCGGACAGGTTATTGAAGCTGGCAAAGTTGAAACAGAACTGACAAGCCGCAGAGCGACCTCCTGCTGAGTCCGCAGAGACCGCACACTTCCAAGCACTTGACCGAAGTCACAGCCAAACTCCTGGCTCCTTGAAGCTACCCGCGCGACTTGCACACAACAAACCGTCAGCCTGAAACAATCTGCGCGAACTGACAAACACAGACCGCAGCTCCTTGCACACCCCAACTTACTGTTCACTCAAGTTACTTAGGTTACAGTAGATGTGCCAGGGGGTCCTATTTATAGGCAGGGTCAGGAGTGTGGTCACCGCCCAGGAGATAGCGACACCGCCCCAGCCAGCGCGATAGCAAACCTCCGTCCGCTGAGTCCGCAAGGACTTAGCCGGATACCAAGGAAAACCGCCAGGAGCAAGGCAACCATTGACGAACTCCCTCCAGTCCGCTCAAGCGATGCGGATAAGGCATCAGCCCGCAAAGCTCCAACCACTGCAGGACAGCAACCCCCTTCCATGGCAGTCCGCACCAACCCGAGGCAGTCTGCAAGACTCACACCTCAATCCGCCACAAGTCCACTACCAAAGGCAAACAGTAACAGTACGCCCGGTCACAGCGGACTTGGCGGATACGGCGGACACCATGAACTTGACACAAAGTGTGACCAAGTCCAAAACCATCAAGGGCCAATGCGAGCATGGCGGACGCAAACCCCCGTCCGCCAAACACCAAAACACAGACCGCCAGCAGTCCGCAGGCACCTCGCACTCCTGTCCAACGCAGCAGCCTCCTCCCGGACTCCAAACACCAGTCCGCCAACCGGTCTCTACAGCAAGACACCTGTTGTAACACCAGAACTTGACAAGGCCTCAGCCAAGCTCTAAGCCCAGTCCGCAACAGCCAATACCGCGGACACATCAGTCCGCAAGCTTCCCGCGGACATGAGCCAAACCGCCTATCAGCACAAGCTTGCACCCGCGGCCACTGAGCAATGCACCAGTCCGCAAGCCTCCATCCGCTCAGGCCGCTCCTTGGCAAAGCCAATCAGCAAACACCCTATCCGCAGACACCAGGCCGCATAGTCCGCGGACTCCATGCAACAACCCGCTCAGAAGACAGTCGGCTTCCCACTAGACCTACCATCAGGCCGCACATCACAGTCCGCCCAGTCCGCCTAGTCCGCCAATGCTGTCCGCCCCAGGCCGCCAGACCTGTCCTGTCACCCACTTTCACTTCACAAAATTCAACAACGAGATCGTCAAAGAGATTGCTGGAAAAGTAAAGAAGAAGGGTCATAGGAGGAAACACGAGAAAAGAGAGACGAATTCAAAGCCATCCTAAAGAGCAAGAACTATCTTATTACAATCATTCCATCCTCCCATTACAACTCGTTAGGCTATATTTATAGCCTACATACATATTACAAGATTCAATTATCATCTAATAACAATTATACACCTATTATACTAATCTCAGACTAAATTTTGTTACAGTTGTGCTATGTTGAAGAAGTCGCAATATAAACACAAACACACATGGGCTATTTGACAGGATATTTTGTTTGGATGTGCCATGAAATAGCTCGATGGTGACCTCTGAAGAAGTTCACCTCGTCAGATCTGGGAGGAGGATGACATGCTCGTTGATGCGATGAGCTCTAGCTTGGTGAACTCCCAGGTAGTATGGGCGAGCTCTTGGTCCTCCTTACACGACTTTCGTGACTTTACTTCTTCAGGTTAGCGTCCTCTCTTTGGAGAGGTAAGGTGGTTGACCACTGGGTTAAGGCCCACATCGACAAATATGGGTTGTGCAAGGGGATCCCGATCCAGCTCCATCCTGAACAACCTCTTCTGCATGCAAAGGTGAGCACTGGCTTGAGGGTGTAGCCATCCACCTCCTGGATTTGCAGGGTTTCCTTCTAGAAACAGTCGATGTAATGCCCCAACGACTCGTCGGGTCCTTGCTTGAGGAGAAAAAGCATGGTCAGCCCGTCTTACTCTCTTCGATATCTCAAACCATAGCATCAACCCTCTGCAAAATTTCTCAAAACAATAGATGGAACCTACAGGCAGCTAGTGGAACCAGTCTCTCGCCTTCTCTTTGAAGGTGATTGTGAAAAGCCAGTATTTGAAGGCGTCGATCATAGCTCGAATTGGGATGAAGTCTTTAAAGCACTGCATGTGTCGGATGTGGTTGTCCTTCCTAATATAGTAGTTGAGCACAGGATCATGAAATTCATCAGGAGCTGGTGTGATCACTATCTCCTCGCAAAATGGGCTCATCATGTCCTATCTTGGCGGGATATTTTGTCCTCGTAGATGCGAAGAGCTCGCGGGGTGTCAGTCAAAAAGTACTTGCTCCTCCTCTAGCAATGTGGCGACTTCCTTACGAGGTTGTTGCGACGGTTCGACACCCCCAGCCGAGGAGATGACCGGCAACAAGGTCAATATGAGCTTGACAGTCGGTGTTAGGAGAGCTAACAGTGCCTCCATTACCTCATCCTTGAATACCACAAGGTTGGCTTTGGTGATGAACTCACTCGGAGCTCATGCATAGCCGAACTCCAAATCCCGTTTGTCCACGTTATGCATTGAGCCTCCCATTAGAGCTTCTTTCTTTCATCACGGTTCATGCTCACAACACCAAAATGTTGGAACCAGGGCAATCCCGATTCACAAAAATTTAGATTGTTTTTGACTAAAGATTACTTGTCTAACAACCGGGTCAGACAAACTTAAATTAAAGAAAGATGGAGGACGTAAGAGCGTATGCATATATGATCTCGTGATATACAACGCGGAAGTCTTGCCATGTGCATAGAAGTATATAGAAACTTTCTTTCTTAAACCAAAGCTAAGCTCGACACAAGAGAAGCATATAAAGGTTTTTGGGAATCTTGGGGGGGGGGGGGGGGGGTCAATGTGTCTTCAATGTCTACCCTGTGGGTTCTATTTATATATATTCAATCCTGGGGATGGCCTGCAAATAACCACCCTCGACTCTTGAGATGTTGGTACCTCGTGTCTGATGAGTTGTATATAGCTATTGTCGGTGAGGTCTTGTTATGCTGAGACCTTGTTATCGAGATCGTTAGCAAGTTGTGGTTAGATGAGAGAAGAGCTCGTGGGGGAGCCGAGCTCAAGCATGACGAGCTTGATAGTGACCTTTGAAGGAGTTTGCTTTTCCAATTTGTGAGGAGGATGACATGCTTGTCGAAGCGACGAGCTCTACCTTGGTGAACTCGTCGATAGTATATGGATGTTCTTGGTTTTCCTTACGTAACTTTCGTGTCGTCGCCTCTTCAGGTCAGTGACCACTCTTGGGAGGTAAGGCGGCTCACTATTGGGTCAGAACCCACCTTGACTAGTATGGGTTGTACATTTATAATATCAGATGTGTTGTGGGTCTGGTAGTGCTCCCATGGACCAGAGAAAACATACTGTTTTTGTTCGAGAGTGAGCCAAGCACACAAGCAGTCCAAAGGCGAACCAATAGTATGATAACAAGATGACGCTTTACGTAGAATAACCCAGAAAGAGAAAAACCATCGGTCCTGATCCAGTTCTGACAAAATCCACTTGTTGTAGTCGGTTATATGAGTTAAAATTTTTAAGAGAGTAACATGTCACATCTACTTTATAAGTTCCTTTAGAAAAAGTTAAGTCTTGAACTACGCTCGCGAGAGCACTCTCAGGAGCAGGGCTGTCGTAGGTCGAGCACACATTGAGCAAAGAACAAACAGAGAGTCAAGTTTTCATCGAAAAATCTCAGAACTCTGTCTTCTCTTTTTTTTCTTTGCCCACAAAAATGAAGGTCTGAATGCTTTTTTATAGTTTTTCTAGGAGACACGCTAGTAATTAAACCCATCTGAATGCTAAAACGCATGATTTTGGCCACCTTGATCTATCACCAATTTTCAGATATGATGACCATGCCATCTGGGCGGCCCAGGCAGCTTGGGCGGTCCAGGCAACTCAAGCGACCCAGACTATAAAGACCTGTCTGTATAATAAATAAATAATTTTATTTTGATTAATAAAAGAATTTCCCGATGATGTAAATAATTTCAGTGTCAATTCAATGTCACACGTTTATTTTTGATGTTTGAGCTTTCCGATTGATTTTGCGACGCTCGTTTCATTTTCGTTTAATTAATTTCATAGTTGATGACTAATTACATGTAACGCCCCAATTTTGCCAAAGCAAGAATATGGCTTCTGGGAGTTACCGCCCTGCGGTTGGGTTACCGTGCAGCGGTAGCGCAGTGAGTTTAGTGGCAGGACTCTCGAGAAGATACCGCCCAGCGGTAGAGATACCGCTGGCGGTAGCTTGGTCAATTTAATAGGCAAAGTTCTTAGGTTGTTACCGTGCGGCAGTAGCAACAATCGTGCGACGATAACGGTAGCAGTCATGTCGTAACCGACGCTAGTTACCGCGTGGAGGTAGCATCCTATCGCACAACGATAGCAGTTCTATAACGGCGTGGTCACGTGCCAGCCTGTGATTGGAGGGCCTGGGCTGTGGCACACGAACTGAGGCGTTGATTAACGTTACCGTGCGGCGGTAGCTAGTTATCGCGCGACAGTAGCTCGGTTTATAGTGTTGGAAGAGTCGTTTTCTCTTCATTTCTTTTGGGAGTTTTGAGCTGAACGACTGGAGGAGGAAGAGCAACGTCAGACAAGGGAGATCTTGCCGCCGCTCGAGTTTTAAAGCTTAGATTCGCGAGACAAGTTCGGATCCACGGAGGAAAAGCCGAAGCGGTCGTTTCCATCCGACAAGATTCTCTTCCATGGCGTCGAAATGGACTTCTAGGGTAACAATCCTCTTCCTTAGACATGTGAAGTCCATCCGAACACGTGGAAATAGGTCACCCGACAGGTAGATCTGTATATCTCCATTAGTATTGCATTTAGATCCGGAATCGAAGCACAAAATAGGCATGTTGTGTGAAGTCCATCCGGACGGGTTGGTCTAAATTGGTGATGTTGTATGTTTTGTATACCGGAGAAGACTCCATGGTAATCACATAGATTTCGAGGTCACGGGGTGTACAGATGGCTGTAGTGAGAGTACTGGAGGTGGTCTTCAGGTAAACACCCAAAGAAAGGGGGAAGAATCGATAGTCTGACCCCCTACCGCGCGGCAGTAGCGCTGCCCCCGGCAGTAGCGCTACCGCTGGCGGTAGCTCCCAGTGAGCACTGTGTTGTTTGCATGGACGGTCTCATGGAGACCTGGAGGCTAGTGCTTTGAGAGGCCTTTCCCTTGTGGACCTGGAGGCCAGATTGTGGAGTTGAGAGCCTGTGTGGCCCGGCTTAGGCGCCCGTGAGTGCTAGCCTAGGATCATAATGAGATTATGATTTGTGCTGATTGGAAAGAGGATGCTGACCCGCGTTGTGGCTTGTTGCGCCCGACGATTTGAGCACCGGGAAAGAGCTGAACTGTACCCAACCCTATGTTGATCGACCTAGAGTGAGTCAAAGTGTAAATCACCATGACTTGGTCATAGCCATAAGGGCGTTGTCTTTGGCTTCATCCTTGAAAGACTAGAATGCTCAAACATTACTGACTGTTGTAGAGAACGGAGGTGCGACCCATTGGGGTCTGTTGCACCGTGAATGTGCCCTGAGAGTATAGGTCGTTGGTCCGTTGTGCCAACATCTGTGGCGAATGGTGCTTGCTTTCACGTTCTGATTGACAATAATTGATAATGTTAATGCCTTCATGGAAGGAGCACCACCACCCCGAGTAAGGGGTGAAGTCATTATAATTTGGTCAGCTAATGCTGAATGTTGCTATTGTTCATCACCATTGTGGTGGAATGTTTCATGCAGGTGCAGTCGAGCCAAGCGGAAAATAGCGGACCGAAGCCCATGATTGCTAAGCTGGCCCTTGAAGGCCAAAGCGAATTACCCGTTTATTTTATCTTTCTTGTGTGCTCGGCCTGCGTGTCGATGTATGTAAGACCATTTATTACAAGTAGAAAAATGTAAGGCCTTAAGACCAATGCTATATGTATAATTGATTTATCATTTCTGGTTTGTTTTAGTGGACATTCAATTGGTTGGGTTCTAACTATAACCTTTAAATTCTTCCGCTGGAATGCATTCTGTATTAGGATGCGTGAAATTGGATTATGGTTTCAATTAGAACTCTTTTAATTATCTTTAATATATGGCGTCGGGCCCCGACCAGACCTTCTATTATATGTTATGAGATGGATGGGGGTGTTATCGATCTTCCTTATTCGAATTCGTGGGCGAATTCTTTTATGAGGTGGTGAGCGCATGTGTGTGCATTACCATTATAACATGAAAAGAACTCATGAATGTCCACTGAGGAATGAAAATATACATGTTTGAGGAACCTGTGTGTTCCTATAATTGCGTTTTGGGCAATTTGCTTGTCGTCTAATTGAGTGTTTTCATGATTTTAGGTGACTAGGAGTGGTGTGGAGCAGTCACAACGTCAGCACTCTACGGAGAGTAGTGCGTCTAATTACGCATATACGACCCCTCCTTTTGCCGAAACCATACGAATGGTAGCTGAATCGGTGTTCGTTATGGTCAATGTCCAACTAGGGAGGCATGTGCAGCCCCCTGCGCCTGGATTAGGTTACGTACCGCTTGGCGCAGCAGAACCTTTAGTGTCCGATCAAGTAGGGGCAGAGCCCGTAGTGCAGAGGAGAGCGACTGAAAAATAGCTAAAGAACGTGATGAGTTTTAATCCACCAGTGTTCTCGGGGACTGAAACCCCAACGCAAGCTGAGGACTGGCTTTCTAGGATTAAGACAGTCATGATATCAACAAAGACCAAAGAGTAGCAGAAGGTTACAATAGCCACTTTCTTTTTGGATAGTGAAGCAAGGTTATGGTGGGATGAGTTAGAGCTGCAACACTTCGTTGGGAGACAACTCATCGATATCTCGATGGAAGAGTTCTCGAGACTATTTCTGGCTTGGTTCATCCCGTTAAAGCAAAAGATAGCTATGGAGAATCAGTTTCAAAGGCTGACTCAGGGTGAGAGTAGCGTGGATGACTACCTGCATGATTTCACGAGGTTGGGTTATTATGCTAGCTCTACTTTCACTGATGAGGAGCACAAGACCAACCGATTCTATGAAGGACTGCATGATGATCTAAGGTTGTTGCTTGCGGGACCGATGAAGCAAGGTTTTCCGACCCTGGTCAATGTAGCCCCAAGTGTCTCTAGAGAAGGATCTGAAGAGGACTCAAGGTAAGAAGGACTTGGCTGTGAAGATGTCAAAATTTAAAGTTCCAAGTTCATCGAAGTCTGGGCATCAGAAGTGGTTCAAGAAGCCCAAAACTTCTGGACCGACTACTTCAACCGTTACTTCTGGAGCATCATCAAGGTGAGGAGTCCCAATCCTTTGTTATAACTGTGGCAAACCGGGTCATATAGCCCACAACTGTTGGAGTGGCAAGTCGGAGAAGAAGTCAGGAGCATCTTATGATGAGAAAGGAAAGACGGTGGAGTCAACCGCATCCTATCAAGCTCCAGCCCAACCAAGAGTCTACAACCTTGGCCAATAGGAGGTCATCAAGCAAGGCGATGTGGTGACAGGTATGTGTTCAATTTTAGCCGTAATACTTTGTATACCTTGCGCCTTATGCTTTAGCGTGTGACTGTCACGTTTTAGGCTTTGTCGTAGTCATGGACTGTCCAACTCGAGCACTGTTTGACACAAGAGCTTCACACTCGTTCCTATCTGAGTACTTCGTATCATGTATCAGAGTTCCTTCTTATATGGCAAAGGATAAATTAGATGTGTTGCTGCCTAATGGGTGTTCTATGCGCACAGATAGAGTCTGTTGCGTTAAGGTGCTGATAGGAAGTCAAACTTTTGACTTGGAAGCGTCACTACTGTTGATAGTAAAGTTTGACGTGATTTTTGGCATGGATTAGCTCTCAAAGCAACACACTTTTATTAATTGTAGTTTGAATACTGTCAAACTGGGGTTGAATATAAGTCATGAAACTACTTTATCTGGTTTGAAGGGATCAAGCAAAAAACTAATGCCTGCTCTCCAAGTAGTTAAAGCTGTTCATGAGGGGGCAGAGTTGTTCTTCATCTTATTGGAGGCTAAGAAGCCCAAGCCTGATTTGGCCAGTATTCCGGTGGTGTCAGAGTTTTCTGACGTTTTCCCTGAGAATCTCCCTAGAGTGCCACCTCAAAGAGAGATCGATTTCACCATCGAGTTGGTGTCATGTGTCAAACTTGTGTCGCAGTCTCTTTACCGCTTGACACCAAAAGAGATGGTAGAATTGAAGGCGCATCTTTAAGAATTGATAGAATAGGGGTATGTGCGTCCAAGTTTGTCACCTTGGAGCGCGTCGGTCCTCTTCGTAAAGAAGAAGGACGGTAGTTTGCGGCTGTGTATCGATTATCGGGAATTGAATAAGCTAACGGAAAAGAATAAGTACCTGATTTCGAGGATCGATGATCTATTCGACCAGCTAGTTGGGTTGACGGTGTATTCGATGCTAGATCTGAAATCTGGATACTATCAGTTGAGAATCCGAGAAAGTGATTTCTAAGACGGCGTTCGAGAAACGATATGGCATTACGAGTTCACTGTCATGCCTTTTGGGCTGACAAATGCGTCATCTGTGTTTATGTATTTAATGAACCAGACATTCAAGGAGTACTTGGATTGGTTCGTAATAGTCTTTATTGATGATATCCTAGTGTGCTCCTAGTCTGAGGATGATCATGTGGAGCATTTGCATATTATATCGGAGACTTTGAGGAAAAATCAGTTGTACGCCAAGTTCTCCAAGTATGAATTTTGGCTGTCTTCGGTAGCATTCCTTAGTCACGTTGGTAGTGGAGAGGGAATCACGGTGGATCCGTCGAAGATTGCTGCGATATGAGAGTGGCCTGTTTTGTCTTCTATGGCGGAAGTCCGGACTTTTCTGGGGCTTGTCGGCTACTACAGGCGCTTCATTGAGAACTTCTCTCGGATAGCGCTACCTCTCATGACCCGGACAAGGAAGGATCAAAAGTTTGTATGGTCACTAGCGTGCGCACAAGTCTTCAAAGAATTGAAAAGTCGTCTGACCATGACACCTATTTTGTGCTCGCCCTGTGGAACAGAGGACTTTGAGATCTATAGCGATGCTTCAGGTAGTGGCATGGTCTACGTCTTACTACATCATGGGATGGTGGTAGCATATGGCTCGCGCCAGTTGAAGGCACACGAAAGAAATTATTCGGCTCATGACTTAGAGTTGGCAGTCGTGATTTTCGCGCTGAAGTTGTGAAGGCACTACTTGTATGACGTGAAAGTCGTCATTTACACAAACCATAAGAGCTTGAAGTATCTGTTGGACCAGAAGGACTTAAATATGTGCCAGCAGAGGTGGATGGAATTCCTTGGGGATTACACCTGCAAGATACATTATGTCTCCGATAAAAGTAATGTAGTTGTGGATGCGCTAAGTCGCAGGGCCCCCACACAGACCAATTGGATACAGATGCATGACGAGCGTCTTATTGGAGATTCTGAGGCCTTGGAGATCTCTTGTGTCAATAGGAGTTCTAATGCAGAAGCACTTTTGAACTGGACAGAGGTACAGTATGAACTCGCTGACCGGATTCGGCAGGCTTTGGAGTTGGACGATAACATGAAACGCTATATGGTTGAGTCTTTGGATGGGTCAGATGCCCAGTTTATTGTTTAGAATGAGTTGTTGTGGAAAAACAGCCGATTGTGCGTCCCAAAGGTGGGCAAACTACATGAGGAATTACTATATGAGGCTCATTACACCAAGTACTCAATTCACCCAGAAAGCACAAAAATGTATAAAGATATGAAAAAGTTGTTCTGGTGGCCAGTACTGTAAAAAGACGTAGCTCTCTATATAGCCAAGTGTCAGACTTGTGCTTTGGTGAAGACCGAATGTCAAAAGCCCGGTGGATTTTTGAAGTCATTGCTTATACTAGAATGGAAGTTCAGCGATATATCCATGGATTTCGTGCATGGTTTGCCGAAATCGCAGAAGGGAAATGACATCATCTGGGTGATCGCTGATCGTTTAACGAAAGTATCGCACTTCATCCCGAACAGGAAGGACGATTCGATAGAGAAGCTGGCAAAGCTTTATGTGGATGATATCGTACGACTGCATGGTGTGCCCCGTAACATCGTGAGTGACCATGATGGGCGCTTCACATTTAACGACTGGAGGCTAATACATCAACTGTTGGGGACTAAGGTGAAGTTCAGTACGACCTTTCATCCACAGACGGATGGTCAGACCGAGAGGGTAAACAAGACGATAGAGGACATGCTTTGCATGTGCACCCTAAGTTTCGGGAAAAAGTGGGAGGATCACTTGTATATGATCGAGTTCGTTTACAACAATTGCTACAAGGCAAACATTCAAATGGCCCCCTTCGAGGCCCTATATGGTAGAAAGTGTCGCACTCCGTTGTCATGATTGGAGACGGGCGAGACAAAGTTGTATAAGCGGAAGGAAGTCGAGGATGCGACTTCAATTGTTCGGACAATCAGGGAGCGGTTGTTGATTGCGCAGGATAAGCAGGCTAAATACTACAATGCAAAACACAGAAATGTTGAGTTTGCTATAGGCGATTGGGTTTACTTAAAGATCAAACTATTCAAGGGCGTGTTAAGAATTCGACGCTTGAAAAAGGTAAGTCTGAGATATCTTGGGACGTTTGAGGTTTTGAAGCTCGTTGGGGAAGACACCTATCGATTAAAGCTCTCGGCGAAACTTAGTGGTCTACACGATGTATTCCACATATCAGTGTTGTGGAAGGAGATGCAAGAGCCTACCCAAGTGGTGGCTGCGGATCAGGTACCGATCAAAGTTGGTTTGACAACGAGGGTCAAGCCCATTTGCATTGAGGATGTGGAAGTCAAACAAATTCACAATAAATCCATCAGGATGGTCAAGGTCTGCTGGGACAACCATGACCGAGAGAAACTATCGTGGGAGCGGGAACAAACCATGAATGCGGAGTTCCCCGAGTTGTTTATTTGAGGTGCACTCGTTGATATTGTTTACTTCTATAGTTTTCCTGCACGGCTTAATTTCGGGACGAAATTTTTTAAGTAGGGGAGGTTTGTAACGCCCTAATTTTCCCAATGTAGGAAAATGGATTCTGTGAGTTACCGCCCAACGGTATGGTTACCGCGCAGCGGTAGCGCCGTATGTTTAGTGGTAGGACTCTCGAGAAGATACCGCCTAGCGGTAGAGATACCGCTGGTGGTAGCTTGGTCAATTTAATAGGCAAAGTTCTCGGGTTGTTACCGCGCGGCGGTATCAACTATTGCGCGTCGATATCGGTAGTGGTCGTGTCGTAACCGACGCTAGTTACCACATGGCGGTAGTATCCTATCGCGCAACAATAGTAGTTCTGTAATCGCGTGGTCACGTGTCGGCCCATGATTTGGAGGGCCTGGGCAGTGGCACATGAACCAAGGCATTGATTAACGTTACCGCGTGACGGTAGCTAGTTACCGCGCGACGGTAGCTCGGTTTATACCGTTGGAAGGGCCATTTTATCTTCATTTCTTTTAGGAGTTTTGAGTTGAACGGCTGAAGGTGGAAGAGCAACATCGGACAAGGGAGATCTTGTCGCTGCTCGAGTTTCAGAGCTCGGATTCGCGAGATGAGTCCGGATCCACGGAGGCAAAGTCGAAGCGGTCTTTTCCATCCGACTAGATTCTCTTTCATGATGCCAAAACAGACTTTTAGGGTAACGATTCTCTTCCTTGGACATGTGAAGTCCTTCTTGTTGGCATTTGAGGGTAGACGCTCCACGAACGCGTGAAAGTGGGTCACCCGACGGGTAGATTCGTGTATCCTCGTTCGTGTTACATTTAGATTCGGAATCGAAGTACGGAATATGCATGTTGTGTGAAGCCCATCCAGATGGGTTGATATGGATTGGTGATGTTGTATATTTTGTATGCCGAAGAAGACTCTGTGGTAATCACGTAGATTTCAGGGTCATGGTGTGTGCAGATGGCTGCAATGAGACTACTGGAGGTGGCATCCAATAAAATACCCAAAGAAAGGAGGAAGAATCGATAGTCTGTCACCTATTATGCGGCGGTAGTGCTATCACCGACGGTAGCTCCCAGTGAGCACTGTGTTGTTTGCATGGCCGGTCTTATGGAGACCTGGAGGCTAGTGCTTTGAGAGGCCTGTCCCTTGTGGACCTGGAGGCTAGATTGTGGAGCTGAGAGCCTGTATGGCCCAGCTTAGGCGGTTGTGAGTGCTGGACTAGGATCATAACGAGATTATGATTTGTACAGATGGAAAAGGGGATGCTGACCTGCGTTATGGTTTGTTACACTTGACGATTTGAGCACCGGAAAAGAGCTGAACTATACCAAACTCTATGTCGATCGACCTGTAGTGAGTCAAAGTTTAAATCACCATGACTTTGTTGTAGCCATAGGGGCGTTGTCTTTGGCTTCGGCCCTGAAAGACTAGAATGCTCCAACGTTGCTGATCGTCCTAGAGAACGGAGGTGAGACTCATTGGGGTCCGGTGCACCGTGAAAGTGCCCTGAGAGCACGGTGCGTTGGTCCATTGTGCTAACATCTGTGGCGAATGGTGCTTGTTTGCACGTTCTGATTGCCAATAATTGATAATGTTAATGCCTGCATGGAAGGAACACCGCCACCCCGAGTAAGGGATGTGATCGTTATAATTTGGTCAGCTAATGCTGACCATTGCTATAGTTTTCCACCATTGCGGTGGAATATTTCATGCAGTTGCAGCCGAGCCAAGCGGGAAATAACGAGTTGGAGACTAGTATTGCTAAGCTGACCCTTGAAGGCCAGAGCGAATTACCTATTTATTTTATCTTTCATGTGTGACCGACCTGCATGCCGATGTATACAAGACCATTAATTATAAGTTGAACAATGTAATGCCTTAAGGCCAATGCTATATGTGTAATTAGTTTATCATTCCTAGTTTGTTTTAGTGGATATTCAGTTGGTTGAGTTCTAACTGTAACCTTTAAATTCTTTCGCTAGAATGCACTCTGTGTTAGTATGCGTGAAATTGGATTATGGTTTCAATTAGTAACTCTTTTAACTGTCTGTAGTATATGTTGTCGGGCTCCGACTGGACCTTTTGTTATATGCTATGAGACGGATGAGGGCGTTACATTACATGTGGTTGGATTTGGACTTATATGGATGGCTCATTTTGGGTTTCAGTGGGTCGGTTGGGTAGCTGTGGTTGTTTGGAATTCATGATGAAGATGGCTGAAACTCCTATTTGTGCTGGTTGCTGCCTGTTATTTGTGTTGTTGGCTGGAATAGATTCCTATATAATATAATAAAATAAATCATATTAATAATACCTTAAACGGTTGATTTTGTTATTTCCCCGTATACTTATCAGATCTCCTTTGCCGCTTCCTCAGGCCTATCCAAAAGGCCCGATCGGGCCGGCCCAGACCGGGCCTGATCGGGCCCGGGCTTTTGCAAATCGGGCCGAGCCCGGGGCCTTTCTTTATCGGGCTCGGGCCGGGCCAGGGCTTTGACCCCGGGAAGGGGCCCGAGCCGGCCCCCCTGGCCGGGCCCTCTTAAGAAAAAAAATGCTACTTAAAAAAAATTGAAATAAAAAATAGAATAAAAAATTTTATTAATATTGAAATTTAAAAAAACAAAATTACACTTTTAAAAAATAAAAGTAGAAAAAAAATGGAATTTATTATTTTAAATGATAATAAAAAATTTTACATTTTTACAAATTCAGGTTGTTCATCTCCTCTTCAATTTCCTCGGAGCTCTCCTCCAACGCTGAAATATGTTGCTTCTAATTCGTAGCATCCAAATAATCCTTGTAGCAGATGCATAGTTCGAGTGATTCTTCATTTAGTCGGCTCTTTCGCGTGTTCAAAATCTTGCCACTAAGAGAAAAAGAGGACTCTGAAGCTATTGTACTAGCTTGAATTGTTAGTAAATCACGAGCCATATAGGCCAAAATAGGATAAGTATTAGCTTTACCTTTCCACCACTTTAAGATATCAAAGTTTTCGATCTCTTCTTTAGTCATAAAATCACGAAATTGCGTTTTTGTATACAGTTCTAATTCGTTTAAACTACTCGATGTGCGTACTTTTTTCCTGGAAGCTAATTCTAAAATTTTATTTGTAAAAGAATCATTTGTCCTAGGTTGCGTTATTTCTTCTCGGGGTCGTGAGACATATAAGTTGTCGTAATAATTAAAATATTCGGTAATAATATAATTAAATTTAGTAGTACAAATGTCGTCAACGTCATCAAAACTTATATTTATGTCTAAGTTAACGCTAATTTCATCTATTAAATTTTCTACGGCGTCTACAGCGAATAACGGGTTTAAAGCGGTGGCGCATGAAAATGCAGGAGACATTTCTCTATAATATTTTTAAAATTTTTCTTCTATTACTTCAATTAAAGAAAACCATCCGGAATGTTGCTTAAAATATTTAAGTTTTTGTGCGATATTTATAAAATTTTCAACTACTAACAAGCTAGTGGGATAATACACACCAGATAAAAAAACAGTCGCCCTATAAAAATATTTTAATAAATCTATATAAGGAAATAGTACGTCTCAATCGTTATTAGTTAAATTATGATTATTTGTCATAGTGTAATATTCCATAAGAAGTGTTTTTTTGTTGAAACGCTCTTTTTAACATTTTATATGTTGAGTTCCATCTTACAGGCATATCAAATTGAGGTTTCAAATATTTTTGGCCTTGTGCGATCACAAATTTTCGAAAATCTTGACTTCGTTGTTTGGTAAAATAAATAAATCTAAGCATAATACAAATTTTTTCAACATATGGTTCCATAGCTTCTAAACTATCTTGTACCACTAAGTTTAAAATGTGGCACACACATCGAGTGTGAAAAAACGCATCGTTGAGCATTGCTTTTAATTCACGTTTTAACCACTCTACTATGGTGTTGTTATTATTAGCGTTATCAAAAGAAATACTTATTATTTTATCTTTTATTTTAAATTCACGCAAACATTTAATAATTACCGAATATATAGCCGTAAGGGTATGGTCCTACCCTTACGCTACTACTCTAAACGTCGCTCGTTAAACTCACACATCCCTCAAAAGCTTCAAAAAAATTTATTAAATCTTGTTTTGCGTCAAAATATAATTTAAGTGTGTTGCGTCTAATAGTGGATCTACTTACCTGTTGATATTTGGGCTGAAGCCCTTCGTGTATGTACTCCGTCGTCTCATCGTTGTCGCAGTAACTAAATGACAACCCACGTGTGATGACATTTTTCACCTGTAGGTCTCGCTGTCTTGCTTGATCGTATGTCCAAAATTTGTCCTGATGCTAATATTTGTCCCTGATAGGACTTGGGAGCTTGCTTCGTAAAACACGACTTAACGTGTCTCGCTAGTGTTGAGTTGTCGGTAAGAGTTAGCAACTTTGAGCACAACTTGCACCGCGCCTTGAATTCGTCGCCGACTTTAACCTTGTCGAAATGCTCCCAGATGGGCGCCCTCCGATTATGCTCCACCACTTTGGCTGTGCTTTGAGTCGACGATGCCGGCGTTGAGGAGCACGATGCCATGCAGCGAGAGAGAGTAAGAGAGTAAGAGAGGGAGAGAGTAAGGGAGAGAGAGAGTGGAAGAGAGAGAGAGAAAGTGAGTGGAAGAGAGAGAGAGAGGATCGGGTGGGGGCGTTTATAAAAAAAAAATTTTAATAAAAAAAGTATATATATATATTTTAATATGGCCTAGGGCCTAAGCTTTTACCTAGGCCCTAGACCACATTACTGCATCCAGCAGGGCTGTCAGCAGCAGCCCTGCTAGCTGCAGTTCCAACGGCTCTTAGAGCCGTTGGCCAGCAGGTCCGGGCCGGCCTGCGGGCCCGGTCCGGGCTTCGTCCGAGCCCTGGTCCGGGCCCAGGCCGGCCCGACTTTCGGGCTTTGCCCAGCCCGGCCCAGACATCGAGCCAGGCTAGCCCCCAAAACCAGGGCCCTGTAAGGTCCCTGAGCCCGGTCTCGACCCGGGCCGGGATTTTTTTGGGTCGGGCCGAAATGGGCTTTCGCCGGGTCGGGCTCGGGCCGACCCACTGGGCACCGGGCCTTTTGGACAGGCCTACGCTTCCTTCACTTTAGCCTTTCTTGGAATTTCCGTCTGCTGGTTTCTTCTTAGGGCTGCTGTAAAGCTCCATCTCCTTGCTTAATAACCATTTCTCCAGGTATTGGGAGAACCCTAGAAGCTTGTTGCACTTTTTTCTTGGTGTTATTGCTGGTTGGTTATGTCGTTATTGCTGTTTGACTGCGTTGTTGCTGCCTTTTTGTGATCAGAGCACCGTGAGCTTCACTTCCCCTCATTTTTCTTATGAATTACAGAAATTGTAAGTAGATGGGGCTTTGACTTGGGGGGGGGGATTTGGTTTACCTAGTGGTTGTTTTTATTTCTTGATTATTGAGGTTTATTTTTATTTTTTTCCTTTCCCTTATTGATTCATTTGTGAGTTTTGACTTGGGAGTTGTGGAAATGATTTATGATGTTGATTAGGGGAGGTTGATGAACACTGGTGGGCCGGCTGCTTTGTTTTCCCTGATCTTGTATAAGTTAGTTGTTGAATATTGAATTCCTAGTTGAAGTGTCTTATTGGCAAGACTTTGGTTATGCTACCGTTTTGGTCTGTTGTTGGGCTACTGTTGAGGTTTCTTTTGGTGGCAATCCGTGCATGAATCACTTGATAATTGCCCATTTTTGCTGGTTGTATTTCTTGTGTTGGTTGGCTGTTCTTGGATGGAGTTTTGCCTTCAAGTTAAAGTTGTTGCTGACAGCCCTTGACTCTATTTTTTCAGCAGCCCTTGGAGTTGTTAATAACAGCTATTGTTGCTGATGTTGGGCTGCTTTTGCCCCTCGTAGTGGGCTATCCTTTGTGATGCGATTGTCAGCTCAAAATGCTATTTTTGTGCCCATGTCGTTGATTACTTATTGGTTACATCTCTTGACTTTTTTTGGGTTCTGAAGTGGTTGGAATATGAAGTCATTTGTGGTTGAATTTTGATTTGAGTTTGTATCTGTTTTGAGTCACCTAAGCTACTCCTCCCCTAGGCAACTCCTAGAGATCATATTTGTGGTTGTCTTAGCAGTCCACTTATAGTTATTTTTAGTGCAATCCTAAAGTAAATAATTTCTTGATACTGCAGAGGATGACGTCCGACTATAGACACAACGAGAAACCTATGAAGGACATGAGTAAAAGAAAAGCTGTGGTGAGTTCTTCCCGCTTCAATTACGTATATTTTTGAATTATTTTGAATTTTGAACATGAAGAACTATTTTACTCTGAGCTACTTCCTTGTATGGACAATGAACATGAATTAAATTAAATTAAAGAAATTTGAAGATTATAAATCACTGAAAACTATGAAATCGCTGAAAAACTAAAATGGATTAGCAAGCGATATAAACTACGAGGGAAATTTTATATATTTATTTCCTATATTTTGAAAATGAGCATGAAAAGAATATGAAATTCGAGAGTGTGTCGACACATCGAAAAGCTAAAGGCCAGCCTTATAGTGCGTGCGCCACAGACTCCTACACCTAGTAGGGGGGGGGGGGTAGAACTCCTACACCTAGTAGTGGGTTGAACTCCTACGGATGTTGATACTGAAATGTCGAAACTAGGAGCATCCTATAGTAGACATTGTTGTGACGGGCCGACGAGCCTAGATGTTTGAAAAGAATTGAGATCGACCCTCAACATTTTAAAAGAATGAATTATGATTTAAATTCTGAACTGAAGACATAAATGTATAACAACGAATTATAATATGCATTCTGAATTGAATACAACAAAGAATAAGAATGAATTATGATACTAGAATAAGAATATGATAAGATTGGAAGAAATAAGAATTTGATATCAGAAATGGTTTATTTTTATTTTATTGGCTCGGTGAATAGTACTATACCTGCTTACTTCCGCACATGTTCATATTGAATATATAACTGTCTATTGATGTTAACTCTTCGTGTGTTGCTTGTAGTGTAGTTGAAGGGGTAAAAATTCACTTGGTTTTCTAAACTAAGTGGTTGTTGATTTGTATTTTTAGGATCAGACTGTCAGCGGACTAGACCTCGCCAGGATGATTCTTGCGAAGACAAATCAAAGATAGAGGGATTTCGTGGTTCTCCCATGGGTTATCGATTGTTTTTATTTGGTTTAGATATGTTATAATCTGTATTTTATGTATATAGATGTGCAGCTGTTTTACCCTGTACCCTGGATGGACATGATGTATGTTGGTTTTTTAATATTTCTCCTAGTACACCTCATGTGCTTTACATATTAGAAATGCTGCATTATTTAATTGTGAAAAATTATTCAGAATAAATAATTAAATTATGGCGGATTTCGGGTCATTATAATTAAGTGTTAACAGAGCTAGATTTTTTGTAATGTGTGTGATGTAGAGAGTACCGGATGAAGAACATATAACAACTGAGATGTTTCTTCGAGAAGAATCTGAGGGTGTCATAGAAGCTATGTCTGAAGAAAGTGAAAATTTTCAATATCACTCAAGCTGTCGCAGAAGCTATTAGGCTGGTGCAGGATACTCCTGTAGTGTCATTGGTTGTGCCAGCTAAGCCTCCTCCAGCACTGATAATACCGCATTAGCCTCGCCTGATTAATACTGAATTGAGGCTATTTGTGGAATTGATGTCGCAAACCTTTCGTAGTGGCCTTTCATTGATTGCGACTGAGGACTGGATCTCGTAGAGATATTGAGGGCAATTCAATGTCTAGTGTCCAACCGAAAGTAAGTTGGAGCTAGCCGCCACTATGCTGGGGGAGAAGCTAAGTGTTAGTGGAATAATCTGATGGGAGAAGAATTTGTAGCTACAAGCATGACGATTATAGTCTGGGATGATTAACACGTGAATTAATGATGAGGAAGAATGAATTGTGAGAATTTAGAAGATTAGATATGAGGAATTGTAATGTCACCTTCCCCCTATATAATGTATCTTTGAATTTCAGTCGAATCCATTATATATTATGTAGTTCTGAAGGAGTTGTTACAAAGATATCATGATATCCGGATACGGATAAATGAATTGTCAACTATTGATTATGCAAAAGCGAGTCGTAGTCTCGTTGTTTTTTAATGCGAAGTAAATTGAAGCGAATGTTTAGCTCTACCGTTGTTCGATCCTCGGTAAGGACAGACTTTCGAACCGAGATATGGTAATCAACTACAAATCAAAATAGGTTGCATTCAAGTGTCCAGACAGAAGGTTATTTGTATTTAAAGGTCTGAGATAAGTCTAAAGAATTAAAATTTTGGCTATGAAGATGTAAAAGAAAGTATGAAAAGGTTGTGATGTCATTTTAGTCATGATCAAGGAATCAAAAGAAGAGAAGAAGGAAATTACAACTACGACTGTGGTGCGGGAATACATGGATGTATTTTCAGAAGATTTGCCAGGTGTACCTCCAAATAGAGAAAATGAATTTGAAGTCAAATTGACCGAAGGAGTACTCCAGTGGCCGAGATACTGAATATCAAAACAATTATTATTCAGTATGAGAAATATTGATGTTCATTGGGAGACTTTTATCATTGAAGTATCATCCTTTTGTGAAAAACAAAATATAGATGTTCCAAACATGGATGACAAATTTTTTCCAGCAGAGAGATCAAGACGCACTGCACGAGACATTACAAACTATCATCATTTTCGGGTTGAGATTTATAATACTGTGATTGATTGGATGCTGAATGAGTTAAATGACCGATTTAATGAAGTAAATACTGAATTGCTTCTTTGTGTTTCATGTCTTGATCCTAGTAATCAGTTCAGTTGTTTTGATAAGGAGAAGTTGATTCAGCTTGTAAAGTTCCGTCCATGTGATTTTACTCCACTAGACTTAAAGTTACTTGATGGTCAGCTAGATATATATATATATTTGATGTGCGATCTAATGAGATATTCTCACAGGTTAAAGGTATCAGCGGGCTTCTAGAAAAATTAGTGGAGCTTAAAAAGCATCATCATTACCAATTGGTTTATCGACTTTTAAAGTTGGCTTGTCTTTTACCGGTTGCAACTAATAGCGTGGAAAGAATATTTTCTACTATGAAGATTATAAAGAGCCGTTTGAGAAACAAAATGAATGATGAATGGATGAATGATTGTCTTATAGCTTACATTGAGAAAGATATTGTTGACACAATTACAAATGAAGAAATTATTACGCGTTTTCAGAATATGCGTCCGCGAAAAGTTGCTCTATAATATGTAAGTTCTTTTGGGAACCTCAATATTACATGTTTTTCATATTTATGTTATGTTATATTTCTACTTGTTGCTCTTATATAATGAAATTTTTTGTCATTTGTAATAAAAAATTTTCATTTATATTATCTTTGCGTTAGTGCCCGGGTTTGAAAAAAATCCTGGGTCCGCCACTGTCTGGATGAACATGATGCATGTTAGTTGTTTAATATTTCTTCTGGTACACCTCGTGTGCTTTACATATTAGAACTGTCACGTTATTTAATTGTGAAAAATCACTCAGAATAAAGAATTAAATTCTAGCAGACTTCAGGCTGTTACACGGACAACTCGGGCGACCCAGACAACTCGGGCGACCTGTATAACTCAGGCGCCCCGGACAACTCGGGCGCTTCGAACAACTCCGATGCCCCAAAAACTCGGGCAGCCCATGAAGGCTTACCAACGAGACCTCGACAACGACGACGACGCAATGGAGACGATGGAGGCTAAGGGAACACACATATGGTTTGCGTGTGCCGGCACACATGTGCAAGCAAGCGGGGTCCTCCTGTGCGTGCGCTCTCGCGCGCCTCCCACGCGCTCCGAAAGGGTGCACATACACACATAGCTACTGATCTTGATCTGGCCGAGACAAAGTCCCGCACAATCGAGACGAACCGTTTCGACGGTCCGGTCGGGATTGCGAGCCATGAATGCCGACTTGATTCAGATTGATTTTTGGTACAAACATCAAAATGTATTATCTTCTTAGAGTCAGCCCAACCCATATAATTGAGATGTCTCGTATGATTTTATTCCTTTTGGCGACTTTACCAACATTTCACAATACTAACAAGAAGCCACCTAGAATTACTCCCACAAACTGTGGAATTCATATTGATCGTATGCGATCATATAATAGCTCGGGTTGGATCGATTAGATGTCGTAGGGTGATCCAAAATTATCTCTGAGCGATCGCTCCATTGCTGAGAGCGATCGCGTGATCGCTCAGATATCATGATCGCAATTAACCTACTCATGGGCCCAGGGGCGGATCCAGGAAATTTGACTAGGGGGGCCCAATCAAAAGGCGACGATTTTTTTTTTATGATCAACGTCTATACCAAAATGTGCAATGAAAATGTTTAAGATAACTTCATTGCTACAAAGTATGAGTTGAAATAAAAATGTAAAGTGTTATCATCAGTATTTAAACATTCGACTAATCACATTGTCGTCATCATTCGTCAATACCCCTAAGAACATATAAAGTCCCTCTTTAAAGTAAGAGAACTTCATATTAAAACGAACTCAAAGTAAAAGTGTGGACGCATGCTCCTGCAGAGAATGAGAATTTCAACAAAGGAGGCCCAAACTATTCAAAAAGTTAAAGAAACATGTAGTCAAAATTCATTGGTTTTGACCTCGTGTACTCTTATGGTGTAATAACAAAGACACTCGGAAAATAAGTAAGACTACACGAGTTAAGTAAAGAAGATGTCACATTATATCGTGCTGAAGATGACGATATATTTCTTACACAGATTTCAAAGAAGATATGAGTAAAAAAATGGGGACTTCGCGGGGTCAAAAATGTTTGCAGCTATCTTAACTATAATTATATATGTTATTTACATAAATATTAATTAAACCAGTTACATCTCATGTCAACTTTCTCATCTTCCAATAAAAAAAATTTAAATGTCTCCCCCTTTCTGGACTCTTTTCTCCTTTATTCGGACACCGTTTTTGACGTATAAGTAATCAAAATCCATTGACTCGGCGAGAGAAGCACAAATTCATTATTTATTTTACTAAAATTCTTGGGGGGCCGGGCCCCCGTCGGCCCCCCTTAGATCCACCCCTGCATGGGCCCACACTCATACAATGCCCTAGCCTATTTTCTCTCCTGTTAATCCGTTATTATATCTTTGTCTTGACAATCGTGGTGGAGCTTGGCTCGACGAAATCAACGAACCGCAATGGCTGTCCGATGCAACGGCTGCAGGTCTTTAGCGGGGCTGCCGGGATCCTCGCGCCCCTATCACCACCATGCGGAGCCTCACCGACTTCTTTCCCCCCAAATCTCACTGCACGGGAGAAGATACCTCATAATCCCTGGCTGCCCTCGTCGCCGATCTCACACCAACATCCTTCCCCTCCCATTCGCGATCCCCCATCCGTCTTAGAACGCAATGTCGTGGCTAAAGACGGTCGTAAACCGGGCCGTCGAGGTTACCGGCAAGCAGGGCCTTGGCCGCACCGTGCGCCACTATGCTGACACCGTCGTTCAGCAAGCGGGCCAGGCCGTCTCCGGCGGCTCCCGCATCCTTCAAACCCAGATCGTGCGTAGATCAAACCCTTTGTCTCTCATTTATTCCTCCTCCGTTGATTGTCTGTGCGTGCTTAATTATAGATGAATCAAAACCACAAGAGCTTCAAACATGTGGTGAAGCGATTGGAGGAATCCGCGGTTTCCTGCAGGGGGAGAGAGAGAGTTGAGCTGCTGAAACGATGGCTGATATCCTTGATGGAAATCGAAATGATATGCGGAGCTTCGCAGGAGAACATGAATGACGGTTCTCCTCAACATGTTGAATTGCCAAATTCTTGTCCGACGGTTCCAGAGAATTCCTATTTGGTGGGTATAGTGAGCGATTCTCTGTATTTTTCTTCTGGCGTGCCTCGTTGTTGTTATCATTCTCATGATAATGCATTTTTTTTGAGCTTGTATTATAGCAGTCACATTGTGTATAATATATTCTTCACATGGATACAAAATGTTTAAAAATAATTTGTGAAGAGTAGTTTTAACATCTGAGACATCACTCTATAAGAATAGAGAGAAAATGATTATTCTTAGGCTCCATCCATTTGGAAGAAATTGAGAGATAGAAATTGGAATATAGAAAATTCCAATTTTGCTGTTCTAGACTATATCACTAGTTAAGTAAGCTTATTACATGGTTGATGATTAAAATTATGAAATTCTCATGTTTACATCGTTGAAAATAATGTCATCACATTCATGTCAATGCAGGAGATGAAAATAACAATCTTCAAACAAGTGAAGGAAGATTAAACAACCACTGGAGATAATCTCTGCTATAATTTACCTTGCCAGTAGTTAAGTGGTTTGCAGAAGTAATGCAATATAGATAGGAATTTTAATTATATTTCATCCTGGCAAAAATTGGAAATCATGTTAGGCCAGGAAGAAGGAAGATCACAATCCAGGCTATTCTGCAACATTTTCCCCGGCATTCACAAACCCGTAGCACCGTAAGCATGTCATGCCTAAACAAAATTAATAGCAGAATTGTCTCTTACTTGACTTTCCAGGATGCATTTCACAATTGTGGCACACCCTCCACAAATCATTCCCTCTGGTTGGGGTCATAGGTGGGAGAAAAAACTGTGTTGCAGAACACCCTCCGTAGTCGCCGAAGGGGACGTGGGAGGAAAGGGGGACTCGACGTCGAGAGAGGGTAATTTGCTCAACGAAGAAGGGATTGCAGGAGGCTTGGGCAGAGTCACAAAGGAAGAGGTTGCTAGATAGAAATTGTGTGTGTGTGTGTGTCGGGGGGTGGGGGTGGGTGGGGGGAACTCCTGGGGCTACATGGGGGTGGGGTGGGGGGGGGGGGGGGGGGGTTAGGCTAAACATTAGAACTCCGAATCCCTATGCATAATTTGAAATGTTTATTCACAGAAACCGAACTCTACTTTTGCTTAGAATACATGATGCATTAGATTAGCTGTTTGACAAAATTTATTTTAAATTTTAATTGGGTTTAATGTAATGAGGATAGTGATTGTTTATTGTAATTATTCATTAATTTCTCCATAAATAGTACCTCATATATGCCTTTTGGATTTGGATTTGATTTTTAAAATAATTAAATGTTTATTTGTTTTCCTCTTTCTAATTTTGTTTCTTCGATGCTTCGACATCAATAACTTGAGGATTCGTTACTTCTATTTTCTTGCATTTCTTTCCAATTTTAGTTTTATTTATAACAATGATGCGTACACTACGGTGTATGATAGTGAAATTTTTGTATTTTTTACTCCCATTTTCACCAATTTTATAAATTTTGTTTGAAAACAACAATTTATTACAATTTTACTTGCCTCCTTTCTCTTTTTGATATCATCACCGAGATTTGCTCAACTAATTAAATTTCACCTCCAATCCATAAAGCCTGAGGATAAAAACTCTAGTTTAATGTAGTTCCTATTAATTATCTTAAGACCATTCAAATTTCAATTAAACCTTCCAACCAATTACTGTTCTAGGACTCAAAACCAGAGGGGATAGAATAGTTTATCCCAAAATAAGGGGATAAAGCCTTTAGTTATTGGCTCGCGGACATGAGATTTTATCTATATCACTTTGAGTTATTTGGTAAGCGACGCGTCAGGTTTGCGGAGCTTAGGTTGTTAGTCCAGGCGAGACATTATTGAGATAACATTGAGCGGACCCTTGAGCGAGATCGAATTCACTCATCACTAGTTCGATGAAAATGAAGCGGAAATTGTGTCACTAGTATTTACCAACATTATATAAGAGCAGTTTCCGCGAGCAAGTATTTCCCCTCCAGCAAGGATCCATGGCTGATGCTGAGTATAAACCTTGTTTTGATGAGTTAGCAGTGAGGAACGACATTCATGATGAGCCAGTCGCAGCCGCTGCGAGATTCCATTCCGAACTTTGGTCCTTTATCTACATATCACTGATTCATCATCAGTTAGTTTTTGTCGAGCAGACATTTCGGCTCGCTCTCCACTATGACCGCCCCGTTTTAAAGAGCCCTCCCCAGCCAGAGTCCACCACTAGAGATCTTTCCCCACCAGAGACCACAAGTGCACTGTTACGACGCATGACGAGCCGGATCCGTGTTGGGGCCGCACTTATCAGCGCCGACCGCCAGTCGCGATAGCATGAGAGGATTGAATATCTTAGTTGGTCGCGCTAATTGATGCAACCCTTGTTTGCATCTTTATTTTACTTTATTTCTAGAATTTTTTGTAGCGCATGTGTTCGCGCATTTTATGTTTTAGTTTCACTCATATTGTATCGCGCTTGTTACTTGTGCACTGTCGTTTGACTTGTTGGAGTGACCAACCAATAAGATCATGAATGGATATGTCCGTCAAATTAGGAGTATCGTTAAATTAAGCAAGCAAGTTAATTAAAGTATGAAATATTTTCTGAAATTAAATATGTGAGAGAGACCCAAGTATTTGGACCCAGGCTTGTTTCCCTTCTTGCTAACGCATGTGGAAAAATTAATCAAATCATCGAATGCGAGCGAGCGTTGGACATTTTTGTGCGTTTATGAAAGCTTGATGGTTTTCGCTTGCAATCACTCGTAAAACTTCTGCTAGCGCCACCCAAAATTAATTTGTTCGCAAAATTTGTCTTTTAAAATCAATTTTGAAATCCGAGAATGCATCACTAATATTTTAATTGTTTTAATGTTGTTTTTTATTTTGCTCGCGCCAAACTATTTTATTTTCCCACGTGTCTAAGCCCAAGTGGGGGGAGTGTTGTGTGTGAACCGGTTATGAACCGGGTGGACCCTTTTTTTGGAAGCAAGAATTAATCTCTTCCTTTCTCTCTCTTTAAACCCTCTCCCTCTCTCTCCCTCAGCGAAGACCCGCCCGAGCCCTAGCCGCGAGCAGCGAAGCCCCCGCCGCTCGGCCTCCAGCGTCTCGTCGCTCCTCCCCCCTCTCGCTCCTTCAATCTCTCTCTCTCTCTCTCGCCTATCTCTCTCTCGGTTCCTTTCGACAATCCCCCCATCTCCAACCATTGCATTGGTCTGATCCAAGACGGGTTCCGCCGAACCTTGGAGGAACTCATCCTCTTTGGATCCCATCACCAGATCTAGGCCGGGAGATCACGTCAACTTGGTATCAGATCCTAACACCGGGACTTCTCTTCCCGACACCTACCGAGCCGCCCTCACTGGAACTCATCGCCCGCTCGCGCCTCCCCTGCTGCCTAGCTCCTCCGCGGGACTATTGCCTTCCCCCGCCACACCCATTTTGTTGTTACCACCCGTGTCCGACGGTGGTCCATCCCTCACCCAAATCATGGAGCTTTTCCAATCGATGCTCGCCACCCAAAATGACAAAATGGAAGCCCTAAACACGCGCTTGGACACCATCCAGGGCATTCCGCCCCTGTCGTTGCCGACACATGCGGCCTCTCCGACGACTAGGCGAGTCTAATCGCCTCCTCCTCGTGAGGACAATTTCTCCTTACCACGATCCATTTGCATGGATTTTCCGATCTATGAAGGCCGTGAAGATCCCCTTCCTTGGCTCACGCGTTGCAAATTTTTCTTCACCAATCAGCATATTCCAGATGAGGAATGCGTCAGAATCGCCTCGTTCCACCTCCTTGGGCTGACACAACTATGAGTCACTCAACTCCTCCGGGAATAACCCAACGTCTAACTATCTCGTGGCAAGCGGGCTCTCGCCTGATACAGTGGCAAGGACAGGCTCCTGACAGTCTCCCCCCTCCTTTTTGGTTCACATGGAGCCTCTGCCCTCTCCGATCCGCCAGCCGACTGACCACCCTGCAAATCTTGCCCACTTTCTGCAGTCATTCTCCGGGATATTCAGCCCACGCTTGAGCCTTCCGCCGCAATGTCGGTAGGACCATCACATTTGTCTCCTTCCTGGTGCGGCTCCGGTAGTGGTGTGGCCATACCGCTACCCTTCTCTCCAAAAGGACGAGATCGAGCGACAATGTGATCTCCTCCTCTAACAAGGTCTCATTTGGCGCAATGTTTCCCCTTTCTCATCCCCGATACTATTGGTGCACAAGAAAGACAATTCGTGGCATATGTGTGTGGACTACCGTGCACTCAACGCCATCACGGTCAAGGACAAGTTTCCCATTCCGGTGGTGGTGGAACTCCTGGCCGAGCTACATGGGGCGTGTTTCTTCTCCAAGCTCGATCTCTCTTCGGGTTATCATCAGGTTCAGATGGCGGATGTTGACGTGGAGAAGACTGCATTCCGCACGCACCACAGTCACTTTGAATTCTTGGTTATGCCGTTCGGCCTAACGAACGCTCCTTCTACCTTTCAAGTTTTGATGAACAAGGTATTCCAACCATTTATCCACAAGTCCGTTCTTCTTTTCTTTGACGATATTCGTGTATAACAAACTTGGGCGGACCACCTACAACATCTCCATGCCGTCCTCAGCTTGGTGCACACACACCACTTGGTTATTAAGGCTTCAAAGTGTTTGTTCAGACATCATTCAATCGCCTATTTGGGACATGTTGTGGACAGTTCGGGTGTATCGGCCGTCCCGGCAAAAATCCAAGGAGTGGCGTCGTGGCCCATGCCTCAAACCCTCACCGACTTGCGCAGTTTTTTTGGTCTCACGGGATATTACCGCCGCTTCATCCGCGATTATGGTACCATCGCCGCCCCTTTGATCGGGTTGCTCCGGAAGAATGCCTTTACATGGACGGACGTCGCGACTCAGACTTTCCACTCTCTTCAGGCGGCATTACTGTTCTCTCCGGTCCTCCGTCTACCGGATTTCGCCTTACCATTCCTAGTCGAGTACGACGCCTTCGGCTTAGGCTATGACGCAGTGTTACAGCAGGAGGAACATCCCATAGCCTATTTCAGCTGCCAGACCGCCGTACATCACCGCAAGTTGCCCGCGTATGAACTAGAGCTCATTGGCCTTGCGAAGGCCGTTCAGCATTGACGCCCTTACCTATGGGGCCCACCCTTCATCATCCAGACGGACCACTACAACCTCAAATATTTGCTCGAACAATGGCTCTCTACTGTATCACAACAACGGTGGGTGAGTAAACTTCTCGGCTTCGATTCCCAAGTGGAACATAAAGCCGGTGTGCTCAACCGCGTCCGCGAGCAAAGAGGCTCGAGCGGATACAAGCGGAGCCCGCAGCGGACAAGAGTGAGCAGTCCGCGAGCAAGGAGGCTCGAGCGGATACAAGCAGAGCCCGCAGCGAGAGAGAGAGAAGCTAGAGGTAGCAGTCCGCGAGCAGAGAGGCTCGAGCGGATACAAGCAGAGCCCGCAGCGGACAGGAATGATCGTCCGGAGCGGATGGAGAGAGTTGGGCCCCACGAGTCAGAGCAGAAGATGGCTATAAGAAGCCTGGGGAGGGTGGAACCACGGAGGGAGAGAAGAGGAGCGGAATCAGAAGGGCAGTCCGCACGAGACCGGAGCGGATGCAGAAGGCAGTCCGCAGGAGACCGGACGGACAGAGAAGGGGCAGTCCGCAGGAGACCGGGCGGACAGAGAAGGGGCAGTCCGCAGGAGACCGGGCGGACAGAGAAGGGGCAGTCCGCGGCTAGTCGCAACCTGGCTCTGATACCAAGTTGAAAGAGCCCAAAGCTTGTATGTATTATTTCAGTATGTAAATACAAGGAGAGAATACAAATATATAGGAGAGAAGAGAGAAGAATAAATCCTATACATGATGTGGGACTAAAGAAGGAGGAAGAAAAATAGGCCATCAAATGGGCCTTTTACATGGGCTTTTCTAATATCAACAAAATAAGACCGATCATCTCCGCCCGTCCGACTTGCTTCAGCCCCTACCGGTGCCTACACAGATTTGGGCGGACTTCTCTATGAATTTTGTTGGAGGGCTGCCTTTTGTCCGCGGGAAATCCATTCTGATGGTGGTGGTGGACCGATTCTCGAAGGGAGCCAATTTCATTGCCTTGGCCCGATCGCTCGTGGCAAAGAACGTTGCACAACTTTTCTTGCAGGAAATCTTTCGATTACATGACATGCCAAAAACTCTTTTCTCGGACCGGGATAAGGTGTTTACTAGTCACATTTGGAAAGAGCTTTTCTCTCTTAGCGGTACCAAACTGGCTTTCTCTTCGGCGTACCACCCTCAGTCTGATGGACAGATCGAGTGGTCAACCACACTGTGGAGATGTATTTGCGACGTGTCACCAGTGATCGGCCTCGGGATTGGCCACACTGGCTTCCTTGGATAGAATATTGTTACAACATGACATATCACACCGTGCTGAAGACCACCCCATTTTGCCTCATCTACGACCTGTACTCCCCCCGCCTATTGTCATATACGGGTGGATCAACCCGTTTGGCTGCCATCGACTGGGAATTGGAAGATCACGACGAGTTTCTGCTTGCCGCCCGGAACCGCCTACTGCAGGCGCAACAACGTATGGAAATTGCATACAACCAGGGGCATCACAAGCTCACTCTCGCCATTAGAGATTGGGTGTGGGTGCGGCGCCGCCCCTTCCGTCAAGTGTCCGCTATGCGGCCTATCTCCAACAATTTGGAGCCCAAGTTCTTTGACCCTTTTCCGATCACTAAACACATTGGGGACGTTGCCTACCGCCTCGGCCTTCCACTGGAGGCCCAGATCCATGTTGTCTTTCACATTTCCCAACTCAAGTTGTTCGTGGGACCTCCACTGACTGCTCCCCAGTCGACGTTCCACTCCATCTTGAGGACAAGCTGTCTTCCGACGAGGGTGGTGATGTTACGACGCATGGCAAGCCAGATCCGTGTTGGTCCCGCACTTATTAGCGCCGACCACCGGCCGCGATAGCATGGGAGGATTGGATATCTTAGTTGGTACTTGGTCACGCTTATATTTTAATTGTAATAATGCTGTTTTTATTTTGCCTGCGAGAAACTATTTTATTTTTCCATGTGTCTAAGCGCAAGTGGGGGGACGTGTTGTGTGTGAACCGGTTATGAACCGGGTGGACCCTTTGTTTAGAAGTAAGAATTCATCTACTCCTTTCTCTCTCTCTAAACTCTCCCTCTCTCTACCTCAGCGAAGACCCACCCGAGCCCTAGCCGCAAGCAACGAAGCCCCCGCCGCTCTGCCTCCGTCTCGTCGCTCCTCCCCCTCTCGGTCCTTCGCTCTCTCTCTCTCTCTCGGTTCCTTTCGACAATCCCCCCATCTCCAACCATTGCACCGGTCAGATCCAAGACGGGTTCTGGCGAACCTGGGAGGAACTCATCCTCTTCGGGTCCTATCACCAGATCTATGTCGGGAGACCACATCATGCTCTTAGTTATGAGCACACTGATACAACATCACAATCCCCGACTATCGGGTTCTCCCATTCTGATGAGGTTCATTGTGTTATCGTTCAGGATATAGGACATGTAGGGACCCAATGACCTACAAGGAGTCCCCTCCTCTGTGGTGATCAGGAGCCTACTCCTGACTCGATAGTGGATGATGAGGGAGATTGTGCCACGACTGTTGAGATTGTTTCTGAGAGCAACACAATTATAAGATTAAAGTTAGACTTGAGGAAGTGTTTATTACCCACACCTCTTCTTGATGGGGATGAGATTCCGATGAGTGATTCATTTCTGAGCACAAGATTCTTGATGCCTCTTCTAGTCATATCTCAGAGTCTCCCCATCTATGAGGTTTTCGAATCTAGTGTTGCGTACTTAATGATGACCCCCTTACATTTAAGTCCGTTCCTAATATTTAGGGACCTACGTTGGTACTCGTCACATTTGCGATAAATTTCGTTATACCCCTCCCAGTGAGCCACTAGATGAGTTTTCACTTTATGGAGGCATTTTACACATCATAAAGTGGCATCCCAGTGCCAGTCTTACACAGTTTTCAAGATGTTTATCTCACACTCGACTAGTTTTTCTACATGCCGCCTAGAGAGCCTCCAGATAAACCACCACTAATTATGGATGTCTACTATCTATGAGTTAGTCGAGAGTGAGAGTGCTCTCGATAACCCAATGATCGATTCCATCATCATTAGTACTAACACATCAAGTGATTATTTAAATGAGCATCGCACTTGTGATGAATTTTTTTTACATCCCACCCACTGAATCTCCGGATCTTTTGCCTCTCTGAAATGAAACCCAAATGGCTGTAGAGCTTCCGCATAAGAGATCTGTTATGTTTGCTGACTATCATTCATTGTCATTGTGTGACATGCATGAGTCTATCCGACGTAAGAGTACTTGCAATAAAATTATTTATAAATCTTATGCTGATTGCCACAAGAGATTACAAAGCTTCAAAGAAGGAGAACAAATGTTGATTTATATATATGATGAGAGGTTCCCCAAGGGAACTGCATGACAATTAAATGTCAAGCAAATGAGTCCTTACACGGTTATTAAAAGATTTGGAACAAATGATTATGGATTAAATTTTTCACGGAGCATGGAAGTTTCACTTGTATTCAATATGTAAGATTCGACTTCATTTTTTGAGCTACATGATTACATGTATTCTTCGCTTCCCGCCACTTCAGCTCCCTAGCCTCAGCTTTTGCCTACTACTTCACTACAACCCAGTCATTGCTTACTACCTTACTACAACCCCCAAATTTCACCTGCTATCTAAATACAACTCCAGGCTTCACTTACTACACTATAACTCCAGTCTTTGATACCGATCGATCATCCGACTTCTTCCACCGCAGTACTACATTCTCTGACACATGCATCATCTTGGTTTCTTCCGCAGTACAACAACAACAAAACCCATATAATCCCCAATCATTGGGGGTATGAGTGGGGGAAGATTGAAAACAGACCTAACCTTTGGCACTATGCACAAAGTGGCTTCTCTCAGAGGAGCAAGACCTAACCTTTGACAATAAATGCACAAAGTGGCTTCTTCCGCAATAGTACCATAAAATCCTCGATGTCGACGCCAACAACAATACCATCATCAGTACGCTCAACATTGATGTCCACTACTCCGTCTCCGTCATCTCCAACACCATCTCCTATAGCAGCAACATCGCCTCCAACACTATTACCAGCTTAAGTAGTACCATCCTTGGTTCCGTCGTCAGCATCAGCTTCAACAGTACCATCCTTAGTTCCATCGTCAGCACCAACTTTGGCGACACTGTCTCCGACCGCAGTACCATCCGCAGTAGCTGCACCCTCGAGCCCGGTCAACGAGTTCAAGATACCATCAGAGCTAGAGAGATTTACCTCGCCCTCATATGAGAGCACGATCATCTTCATTCACGAAGATGAATGCTTTCAAGGGTGGGAGAATTGTTGAGGACCGCGACACACATCGACCTACACGATGATCAGAGTCGTCCATTTTATGCGGATCGACGACCCGAAACATACACCACCTTTCTGAATAGTAGCAGATTTTCCAAACATTATACAACTTTTTCATTACTGCTTTCTAGATAGCTCTAATTCCATCGCTGATATCCCACCACTATTTCTATACAGCCACATTGCCACAACTGTTCCAAACACAGCCTTAATTGAAGAAAATTTTGATCTGGTCTCTTTCAGGATATCTTGTTGTAGAAGTCTCCATTGACCTCAACCCACTAGACCTCAATTCATCAAAAATATCCTTAGGATTGATGTAGATGTCCATCATTGCCATCTTGAGCAGTCTAAGGATATTGGTGAGCATTGAAACCCTTGTGATATTCCTGAAAATTATTATCTTAGCGTTGATTGACATTATAAGCATAATTAAAATGATCATATGCTTTTTCCATGATCAACTTGAATTTGAATCAATTTAGAAAGCCCATACCCATACTATCGACATGATTCAAATATTTGTATATCTTAACTTTATGATACAAACTGTGGATTCACTATTTGTTATTTATTTTCTTGGTTTTTCTCTCCGCTCATATTCACAATTCCATTGTGTTTAACACCCTGCATTTGTTAACCCAGAAATCGGCGATCCTTCCCAAGATGGCCAGCTGGCTCATCGTGACCCTTAGATTATCCCTTTCGATCGCGATGGGTCCCAGCGTAGGCGGACAGTCTTCCCTATCCGCCTAGGTCTCCTAGCAACCGCGTGCCCTGCGGGACGACGAGCTATTCCCATGGCTCACCCTCGCGGGACATGCGGTTAGGTCCGCTAATCGTGCAGTCTTTTCCTTGCAGGAGTCCGTCAACAGCAGTACCAGTAGCGGCCTCCTATTTCTCTCAAGGGGCGGTGGTCTCCTACCGCCGTCCGTCGAGGACGCCCGCCTAGGGCGACCTCCCTGTTGCCCGAGGGGCGGCGGCCTCCTGCCGCCGTCCGCCGAGGCCGCCCACCCCGGGCGGCCTCTGCCCGTCAGCCGGGCGGACTCCACCCGGAGTCCGCCCAGGCCGCCCGCTAGGGGGCGGCCCCGGCTCCAGCCGGGCGGACTCCACCCGGAGTCCGCCCAGGCCGCCCGCTAGGGGGCGGCCCCGGCTCCAGCCGGGCGGACTCCCCCTGGAGTCCGCCCAGGCCGCCCGCTAGGGGGCGGCCCCGGCTCCTGCCGGGCGGACTCCTCCCGGAGTCCGCCCAGGCCGCCCGCTAGGGGGCGGCCCCGGCTCCAGCCGGGCGGACTCCCCCTGGAGTCCGCCCAGGCCGCCCGCTAGGGGGCGGCCCCGGCTCCTGCCGGGCGGACTCCTCCCGGAGTCCGCCCAGGCCGCCCGCTAGGGGGCGGCCCCGGCTCCTGCCGGGCGGACTCCTCCCGGAGTCCGCCCAGGCCGCCCGCTAGGGGGCGGCCCCTGCTCCAGCCGGGCGGACTCCACCCGGAGTCCGCCCAGGCCGCCCGCTAGGGGGCGGCCCCGGCTCCAGCCGGGCGGACTCCACCCGGAGTCCGCCCAGGCCGCCCGCTAGGGGGCGGCCTCCGGCCTGCCGGGCGGACTCCTCCCGGAGTCCGCCCAGGTCGCCCGCTAGGGGGCGCCCTCCAATTCTCTGCAGGTGGGTCCTTCCGACTGCTTCATCGCTCGACAGTGGCGGACGCAAAATCTCTGTCCGCGGAGTCCGCGCAGGTCGTCATGCTGATGTCACTGAGCCCCGCTTCTAGAAGAACTCCCCTGGGCCTATAAATAGCCCATGGTGCCTCTCATTCTGCACGGTTCCTGGATCTGGCTGGATCCTGCAAGTCTCGCCAGCAAGCCCTGCGGACTCCGTTTTCCAGTCCGCGCAGTCCGTCATCGCCTCCTCCAGCAAGCTCTGCGGACTCAATTTCCTGTCCGCGCAGCTCTCCAGCAGCTCTTCAGCAGCTTGCCAGCAGCCCTCTGCAGACTCAGTTTCTCAGTCCTCCAGCAGCTAGCAGACTATTTTACTTAGTCTCTGCCAGCTTCTCCCCTGCTTTCTGGCACTTTCTTCTCTCTTAGCCGCCAGCTTCTCCTTGTACCCTTTAAGTGATTTTGTTGTAAAGGTGTACTTGTAAGCTTGTAATCTCTAGCTATTAATAAAAGGAAAGCCCGTCGCAGGAGTGGCATTTAGGCCGCGGCGGGCGAAGTGTGTTGTTGCCGCTGCTAGCGGCCCCCCTTATTCTTCTCTCTGCTCAGCAAGCCTTGCTCCTCTGCTCAGCAAGCCTTGCTCCTCTGCTCAGCAAGTCTTGCTCCTCTGCTCAGCAGACTTCTTCTCAGCTCAGCTCTCCTCGGCATCCAACCTGCAAGCACAACCGTCCATTAGCCGTCTGCTCGACAGCTCCTGGTCAACCTCCTTCTCCTCTCCTGATCAACCCGCTCTGTTGATCAAGCTTCTCTCCTCTATCCCCGCAACCCTCTTTGACAAGCCGTTTGCTCCACTCTCGAGCACTCAGAGGCTTCCTTCCTTTCCTCCTTTCCTCCTCTCCTAGCTTGTGAGATCGAACACCCCCTCCGTGTTAGCTGGCTGGTGCCCCGCGACGTTTTCGCGCATCAACAGTTAACACGCGACCTTCAGATCCGGTCAGACGGTGAACAGCGACAGTTAGCCATGTCAGATCAATCAGCCGAGAACTTTGCCCCAAGTTCCAGTGAAGATCCTCTCTGGGAAGCTTTTGAGCAGTCGCGCCGTGAGAATGCTCAACAGTTCCAAGCCATCAACCAAGTCCTTGCTGCGATCACGCAGCGGTTAGACTCTCGTCCAGCAGCTGCTCCAGCTGCTCCAGCTGCTCCAATCAACCCAACGCCAACATCAGAGCATAAGCAAGCTTATTCTCAAGCTTGTCCTCCGTTCTATCCGCCTTACACCCCGACCTTCCCGCAAGGTCCTGCTGCTCCTTTGCGAACTCAAGATGAAGAGTTCGCCGCTCGCCAAAACTTCTTCCGGCAAGCAGCCCGAGGAAGTCCTGCCAGATTTCTTAACTTTCAAGGAAGTCATCCTTGCCCCCCAGCTCCTGCCTCTGCTCCCCCTGCAGCAACTTTTCCTTTCTACCCCCCTGCTTCTTTTGCAGCTGCAGCCTATGCTCTCTTTGATCCCTATGCTGTGGGAGAGCAGGAAGAGCCGTCGCCCTTCATTGAGAGTGTTCGCCTTGAACCTACTCCAGCAAACTTCAGAGAGCCTCGACTGCCAATCTATACAGGAGAGACTGATCCAGTAAAGCATCTTCAAGCCTTTGAATCAGCCGTTGCTCTCAAGACTCTGTCAGATGCAACCAAGTGCAAGCTCCTTGTGACAACCTTTGATGGGCAAGTGAGGGATTGGTTCTATGGCCTCCGTCTTCACTCCATCAGTTCCTTCCTCGATCTGCGTAGAGAGTTCCTTCTCAGATTCTCTACCTCCTCCAAGAGAAAGGGCGGTCCTGAAGCCCTCTTTGAGATCAGACAGCGCAGTGATGAAACTTGGTCTCAATTTGTTGATCGATTCCAGAGAGAGATTCTGGACATCGAAATCGTTGATCAAGAAATGTACCGAGTGGCTCTTATCCATGGTCTTCGCGAAGGGCCTCTCAAGTTTGAAGCTAATGTCCGTGCTCCGAGGACATACCAAGAGCTGATCGCTCTAGCCAACTCGTACATCCGAGGCGAGAAGAGCAATCCAGGCTTCGTCTCCAAGCTCGTATCAGAGAAAGATCCGTTTCGCAAGCAACCTCCAAGGTCTCCTTACAATCATTTCCCAGCTCACTCAAGGAAGGAGAGAAGGCTTCATCGCCAGCGATACTCCTTCCCGAGCCGCGATGCTCAAGATCCATTGCTACCACTAGCTCCTTCTCAAACAGCAACTGTCCAACAGCAGCAAGACGATGACTTGCATGAGTCGGATCTCGACGACGTCGTGCAAGAGGTAGTGCAGATCATGAAAGACAGGGCAAGCTATAAGAAGCCCTACCGGCCAGCAGATCAGAGGTCTAGAGACTCAGAGCCTTATTGTGAATTCCACAAAGAGCCAGGCCATCGAACAGAAAACTGCCGAGCATTCCGTCAGCTTGTGCAAAGGATGCTCCGGCAGGGCAAGATGCATGACTTGCTCCCTAAAGAAGATCGCCCTGACCCATCAACGTCAAAGGGCAAAGAAATTTCAGATGTTCCTTGCTCCTCAAGGGCAGTGAATCACGTCGAAGAGCCTCCTCTCCTCATTGTCAACCAAGAAGTCGAATGCTTCGACGCCGACGATGAGGGTGTGCTAGGAAGGCTATTCTAAACTAGCAAGGACTTCACAGTCCTCCAAAGCGATGGACTTCACAGTCCTCCAGAGCTCCTTACAACCTACAGGGGTTATCTCAACCCTTACTCCCTCTTTCAAACATTTTCATTACAACACTTCTCAGTGTTTTCCTGCTTTTCTGCAAAGCTTTATTCAGAGATCCTGTACTGACACAGTTCCCTTTTTGTTGCCTCTCTCTCTCTCTCCCTGGATCAATACGCCAATGAGATTTCGCCGAGTCTGAAACGTTCCCTCCGTAGTTTGTTCTCGCACTACCGCTTCGACCACATATGGCGGGAGTATACCCATGTGTGTAGTGGGAGCAGTTCATCTACGATTATGGGCTTCAGGCTTAGGATCCTAGCCAGCATCTGACACAGAGTGTGTGCTAGGGGAGCCCCATGTGTTAGCTCTGCTGTGCGTCTTATAGGAAACACTACGGTTAGGATGATCTTCGCTGGACAAGCAATGGCGATCAAGCGTAGCCTTGTCTCTTGGATCATCCTTCAACTGTGGTGGCCGAATAACTCTCTCCGGTATCCTCGATCCATGCCTCTCGGGTTCTCACAACTCCACTGATCAATACACAGACAATATAGGCCTCTTGGCGCAACCTGTCTCCTTGATCAGTGATGCTTGTGCCCAGGGCAAGAGAGCAGAGTTTCTAGCGATCCTTCTCAGGATCTTCCTTGTTTCTAGCGATCCTTCTCAGGATCTTCCTTGCTTCCAGCGGTCCTTCTCAGGACCTTCCCTTGCTTTGTGCCCTCCTTGAGGATGCGCGGCCAGCCCGCTTTGAGCAGGACCATACTCAGAATGACTTTCTCAGGCCAGTGATGCATAAGGCCCACGGGGAACACCTGTGGCAGCATTCAACCTTCTTTAGTCATTCCGAACATGGACCTCTTTTTCCTTTCCCGCTTCGAGCAGGACCATACTCGGAATGATTTTTTCGGGCAAGTGATGCATAAAGCCCACGGGGAACACCTGTGGCAGCATTCAACCCTCTGTAGTCATTCCGAACATGGACCTCTTTTTTCCTTTTCCCCCCTCCTTGAGGATGCGCGGCCAGCCCGCTTTGAGTAGGACTATACTCGGTATGATTTCTCGGGCAAGTGATGCATAAGGACCACGGGGAACACCTGTGGCAGCATTCAACCCACTTTAATCATTCCGGGTGCAGCCCTCCTTTTCTCTCTTCCCTCCTTTCGCAGGTGAACAGGTTAATCCGACCTACCAACAGGATTTTCAGCAGTCACTTTGCTCGTGCTCATCCTATATGAATCGCTTATTCAAAGCTCTATCAGGATGATGACTCGCACTCTACTCATATAAGCTCTATTGCTCTCATCTCCTCTACATTATTTGCTCAAGTGCTATCAGCCATGCTATTATTATCCAGTCATATCTGTCAGCAGTCAACACTCAGTTTATTGGTCTGGGCTTCATAATAATATTCATCAGGCACTTTTCTTGCTAATTGGTCATATCGGCCTTATCTTGTCAACAGTTAACTTATCAACAGTTAACAGTCTACAGTTAACACTTGCAAGCCTTCTCTTCACAGGTACTTGCAAGTTATTTTCATATCTTATTGGTTCCTAACTTCTCTTCTTGCAGAGATTAGCGAACACCTGCAAGCCTCATATAGGTACTTGCAGCTTATTTTTATATACGATACCTGCTCTTAACTCTCTTCTTGCAGAGATCCACAAACTCTTGCAAGTTTCTTCACAGGTACTTGCAAGTTACTCTCATATATTGTGCATGTTCCTAACTCTCTTTTTGCAGAGATCAGCAAAGACTTGCAGGTCCCTTTCAGGTACTTGCGAGTTATTGTGGCTTTCTGTTTTCCTCACTTCTGTTTTGCAGAACATTCACAGAAGACACGCCTTCTTCGTTTTGCAAAAGCGAATTCAGGAAGCACTAAGCTTCTAAGGAGAGTTTTCAGGTTCTGTCTCTCCTTGCTCCCCTTCTTCCGTTGGGGTGGATCACGATTTTCGTGGGTCTCCAACTTTTTCGAAGTTCTTTTCGGAACTTAAAAAAGTGCGGGGATTATGTTAACCCAGAAATCGGCGATCCTTCCCAAGATGGCCAGCTGGCTCATCGTGACCCTTAGATTATCCCTTTCGATCGCGATGGGTCCCAACGTAGGCGGACAGTCTTCCCTATCCGCCTAGGTCTCCTAGCAACCGCGTGCCCTGCGGGACGGCGAGCTATTCCCATGGCTCACCCTCGCGGGACATGCGGTTAGGTCCGCTAATCGTGCAGTCTTTTCCTTGCAGGAGTCCGTCAACAGCAGTACCAGTAGCGGCCTCCTATTTCTCTCAAGGGGCGGTGGTCTCCTACCGCCGTCCGTCGAGGACGCCCGCCTAGGGCGACCTCCCTGCTGCCCGAGGGGCGGCGGCCTCCTGCCGCCGTCCGCCGAGGCCGCCCACCCCGGGCGGCCTCTGCCCGTCAGCCGGGCGGACTCCACCCGGAGTCCGCCCAGGCCGCCCGCTAGGGGGCGGCCCCGGCTCCAGCCGGGCGGACTCCACCCGGAGTCCGCCCAGGCCGCCCGCTAGGGGGCGGCCCCGGCTCCGGCCGGGCGGACTCCCCCTGGAGTCCGCCCAGGCCGCCCGCTAGGGGGCGGCCCCGGCTCCTGCCGGGCGGACTCCTCCCGGAGTCCGCCCAGGCCGCCCGCTAGGGGGCGGCCCCGGCTCCAGCCGGGCGGACTCCCCCTGGAGTCCGCCCAGGCCGCCCGCTAGGGGGCGGCCCCGGCTCCTGCCGGGCGGACTCCTCCAGGAGTCCGCCCAGGCCGCCCGCTAGGGGGCGGCCCCGGCTCCTGCCGGGCGGACTCCTCCCGGAGTCCGCCCAGGCCGCCCGCTAGGGGGCGGCCCCTGCTCCAGCCGGGCGGACTCCACCCGGAGTCCGCCCAGGCCGCCCGCTAGGGGGCGGCCCCGGCTCCAGCCGGGCGGACTCCACCCGGAGTCCGCCCAGGCCGCCCGCTAGGGGGCGGCCTCCGGCCTGCCGGGCGGACTCCTCCCGGAGTCCGCCCAGGTCGCCCGCTAGGGGGCGCCCTCCAATTCTCTGCAGGTGGGTCCTTCCGACTGCTTCATCGCTCGACAGTGGCGGACGCAAAATCTCTGTCCGCGGAGTCCGCGCAGGTCGTCATGCTGATGTCACTGGGCCCCGCTTCTAGAAGAACTCCCCTGGGCCTATAAATAGCCCATGGTGCCTCTCATTCTGCACGGTTCCTGGATCTGGCTGGATCCTGCAAGTCTCGCCAGCAAGCCCTGCGGACTCCGTTTTCCAGTCCGCGCAGTCCGTCATCGCCTCCTCCAGCAAGCTCTGCGGACTCAATTTCCTGTCCGCGCAGCTCTCCAGCAGCTCTTCAGCAGCTTGCCAGCAGCCCTCTGCAGACTCAGTTTCTCAGTCCTCCAGCAGCTAGCAGACTATTTTACTTAGTCTCTGCCAGCTTCTCCCCTGCTTTCTGGCACTTTCTTCTCTCTTAGCCGCCAGCTTCTCCTTGTACCCTTTAAGTGATTTTGTTGTAAAGGTGTACTTGTAAGCTTGTAATCTCTAGCTATTAATAAAAGGAAAGCCCGTCGCAGGAGTGGCATTTAGGCCGCGGCGGGCGAAGTGTGTTGTTGCCGCTGCTAGCGGCCCCCCTTATTCTTCTCTCTGCTCAGCAAGCCTTGCTCCTCTGCTCAGCAAGCCTTGCTCCTCTGCTCAGCAAGTCTTGCTCCTCTGCTCAGCAGACTTCTTCTCAGCTCAGCTCTCCTCGGCATCCAACCTGCAAGCACAACCGTCCATTAGCCGTCTGCTCGACAGCTCCTGGTCAACCTCCTTCTCCTCTCCTGATCAACCCGCTCTGTTGATCAAGCTTCTCTCCTCTATCCCCGCAACCCTCTTTGACAAGCCGTTTGCTCCACTCTCGAGCACTCAGAGGCTTCCTTCCTTTCCTCCTTTCCTCCTCTCCTAGCTTGTGAGATCGAACACCCCCTCCGTGTTAGCTGGCTGGTGCCCCGCGACGTTTTCGCGCATCAACAACATTGACATTAGTCTGGCTAGACCAACTACTACTGAAGCCTCTGCTTCAGAATTTTGAACTTCAGTTATCCGTTGTGCCAACTATTTTGCAAACTAATGGATACTTTTCTATCACATAATTTGTTAAAATGCTTCTTTAATCAGAAATTACTTGTAAGCAACTGATACGATCACAGATAAATTACAGGAGGAATCCGACAAAGGGAAGGACCGGTGTGGGTGAGCGAGAATGAAGGAGGACGAGAAGAGACGAAATTATGGAACAACCCTAGAAACATTCATACATTCCAAGATAAAGATTATAAGATTCGTCAGCTTTCTTGTAGTGGTGAAGAGCGAATATAAAAGAAAATACTGAAATTAGAAAATACTGGAAATTAGACAATACTGAAATTAGAAAATACTAGAAATACTTAAAATGCATCAACGAACATAACAATTCCATGACCAACTTGAATTTGAATCAATAATTTTTATTATTAAATATTCTTTGCAGTCTCGGTGGGCCCTTGCGATATACGCGCCCGACACGTGTAGACTTGTCATGGTGGTTTGTCGTCGTGTAGTTCCGTAACATTTGAACCCATAACACTCCATCCTTCCTTCAAAACGAGCTTGCCCTCAAGCTTGTGTACCAAGCGGGTAGCCGGATCATCCGGTACATTGACCTCCCGCTAGAACAAGGCCATGTAGCACATAATAGTGGCGGCCGTGTTGGTGAGTAGCGGCGACGCCATCAGAAGGATAGGCGGCAGAAGTAATGGCTTCCGCAAGGCCGGCGGGGTGGTGGTGAGCAGCCGCCACAAGGATGTCAGAGACGAGATGACCGACAACAGGAACAGATCCGTCGGGGGAAGCGGGGCCCGGGGCAGCAGAAGAGGCGGCGATGCTGTCGGTGGAAGTGACAGGGCAGGGGCCGGCAGAGCGATTGCCGGGAGAGGAGACAATAAAATGATCAGAGGGGGTGGCAAGACTGGAGTCGGCGGAGTAAGAGTCGGTAAAGGGGGAGACGAGTTTTCTGGACGGGGCGACAGAAGAGGTGGTGATGCGACCGGTGGAAGCGGCAGAGGGATAACCACCGTAGAGAGAGATGGTGCATTAGCAACCATGGAGAGAGGTGACATTGCCGAAAAACTTTCGCATTGTGCAGGAGACAGCTGTTACGACCCGTCTCGACAAAAGTTAGAGTGCGCTTTGGGCGGGCCGTGATGCCACATGCATGAGCAAAAAGAAAGCCATGCCTGCTAAGGCGGATGCAGAGAATACTGAAAATAGCTTTAAAGTAGTTAATTTAGAGAAAAACATTTTGATTTTTATAGCGGAAGCTGTTAGAGTTTTAAAACGGTGAGAATTTTAGATGCACATGTATTTTGTAAAAAAAGTCATGTTTTATATGACACTATTACAATTTTCATGCAATTATGATTCACAAGAGAATGCACATGCATTAATAACAGATTTTAGTACATAAAGTATTTAAATAGCCTAACAGTTGTCCATGATACCGGAGAAAATGTTTTATTGCAATTATTACATAAAAAAATATTTGGCAGTAAAAAAAATGTAAACATATAACCTGAAACTTAATGCTGATCGGGCTCGAGTACCCGACGGCGCTGCACGAACGCTAAGACAATTCCAAAACAGAAACAAAAAGCCTCAGAACATTAAAATAAACAGAGTAAAATATAGAACAGTAACAGAAGCAGAAAAGTATGAGTGCACCAGTTTCTCATGAAGCAAAATTATTTGAGACAAACAAATAAAAAAGGTAAACAGAACAAGTTAGTTTATTAGACTACTCCGGAGTATAACATATAGACAAATCACCAAATGTCATTAGCTGTAATCAGTGAATAGTGAAAGTGTTTTATTTGATGCACGTAATTCTAATGTAAGTCTAAATGCAAGTCTTATCAAAATGGTTGTGCTTGCTATGACCATTTGTTGGTTTCCGTTGTCAGTCAAGCGAAAACTCGAGTCAAACCGTCACATCAATTTAACACTACCTTACATTGATTGTTTATGACATTAATGACTTTAAAGATTCATGATTTAAGAGAATCCTAACATATTAAGATCTGATACAAATTTAGCGATTCAGTTGTACAAGAATAGAGTTCATAGACGCGTCAAGAGAGGAATTGAGCTATGAAGCAACATTCGCTCAAATCTTAGAATGGACCTAAGAAACAGAATTCAGTGACACAAAGAAACTAGATAATAGACTTATGGTTGCGGGTCCAAGCATTCACGTGTGACACTATTACAATACGCTATTTTCCTGGACACCAAATATTCATTTAAATTAATCTATTTCAAGACACGATTATTTCCCAGGTAAACATGCGTTACGAGCATGATATATCGAAACACCAATCATATACGTGCTAAGCCGAATGCATTATAATTATTGTTGTGACAATATTGCTCGTGATTAACGCTCTATGATTCTTCAAATTATTCATCAACAGAGACGGAATCTATCAATGTAAGATACCATTTATATACTTGTGAATCCAAATAATACAATTCATACAATCCCTAATGACTCTCATTATGATATTTGATAATCATTCTCTAAAATCCAACATGCTTTGATTTATACATCAAACGAGAAAATCCGTTCATCTAAGTGAATACTCAAATAAAATTATCGTTGTACACAATCTCATGATATTCAAAATACATTATCCCTATGATATTAACTAGCCGGATTAGACATTCGATACTTCAATTCATTTGACAACACAAATAAATATGAGTGAATTCGTATAATCATAAAAACAGACCAAGTAATTGAAATTCAATGATTGCAAGAGAGAGAAGTCTCTACTTGCCTGAAGGAGGCTGAATCTGATGGAGGAATCCTATTTTGAACACATACAAGAATGATGAAAGCGACATAGCAAATTTTCACTATGCTAACACATGCAAATATTCGCTACAAAATTGAATCAGAGGCGGCTAAGAGATTTACCTCCCTCATGAGTGAGGGGTGAAGAGACACCACGCAAAGACGAAGAGTTTGGTGGCGCTTTAGCTTGGGCAAACCCTAAATCGGAGAAGGCTTCACATGATTCCCACCAACTGAATCGAGGAGCGGCGCCGGAAAACACGAACATATCACAACAGTTAGATGATTACGATAGTGGAAAAAAATCTGAATCGCAACATTCATGCAAATTTGGAGGACAAAAAAATATTTTGGAATCAAGAAAATTCTGATTAAGGGAGAAAGAAGGATTTCTTACCCCAAGGGATCGAAATCGGACTCAAAAATCCAAGGAGAGGAGGGTTCAAGCAAACCTTAGATAATTCTCTTGAAATCCACCTCCAAGAGAAGCGGAAGGGGGGCCAACAGGGCTTCTGGAGGAGGAGGGTCGCTTCCCTCGCTAATCGAAGAAGAGTCCTTGCCGACCTTAGGAGAGGAGGGACTGCTGACCAAAGCAAGGGGGGAAAATTGCTGTCGTCGGCCTGAGGGAGAAGAAGCAGAGGCTGTCGGCCCTTGCGAGGAACGAGCTGAAGCAATCAGCGGCCTGAGATGAAGGAGAATCCAGAGTAGGCGTCAGAATCGGGAGGCAGCGAGGGAGCAGGAGACCTAGCCGACGGGGCTTGCGGCTTTGCGGAAATGGGACGAGCGGGAGAAGCAGATGTGCGCTTGCGGGAAAACGCGGCTTGCGGGTTTAGGTTATAAGAGGAATTAGGGTTTTTTTTATTTGTTTTATTATTATTATCAATGTTATTATTATTATAACATAAAATCGGGATGTTACATTCTCCACTACTTAGGAAGTTTCGTCCCGAAACTTCCATGGGAAGCTCTCTGAATGGGGACTCTTAGGGCGAAGATTCAGATGACGTTCATTCTAACAAGGGTTGTAGATCAAGATATAGAAGCTATGAATACAAAGAAACAAAGAGGAGTACAAGCGCGGAGACTTACTATGATCAAGAGAAAAGGTACAGATACTTGCAACGCATGTCAGATTCAAGTTCACAGAAGAACTCTTTAGACTTAGCGGGTTTGACCAGATACAAAGGATTGACTTCAGAAAACACAGGAATTGCTTCAATTAACTCAAAATTGAAATGTAAGACTCGAGAACTTAAGAACGAGAAAATCCTTGCACGAAGCGAGGATAGAACATCGAAGAGGAAAAGAACCTGAATGACGATTGAGTATCGACATAAGCGAGTCAAACTGAAGTTGGAGAATCACAAAACAACACTGAAGTAATTCAGCAGAGCAATTAACAAGAAGACTCATTTCTTGCTGACACTTAGAAGTTATCTAGAAGGAGATACAAGATGACCAGTTAAGATTGACAGACACGCGAAATAATAAGGACTCATTACAAATATCGGGGACTTGAAATTAGAGATTGTAACACATTTTCTACTGTCAGGTACATAAATTATGTAATAATTACAATATTTTTATTGGACAACTCTAGGTAATAATCATGCAAGTGCAATTATCTGATCTTGTGCGATGTCAAACAATTAGTAAATTCATGTGTGTACAATCACTATTGTTGTTCTTGTCTTCACACTTGTGCAATGATTTATGATATGAATGCAAATGAATGGATACACATGCCATGTTAATCGCCCATATTACTTAACATGTCATGCATATTATGACTTTAATGCCAGCGGACTTGAAAATATTAAACTGCACATTAATATTCACAAGCGGTGTATATCCTAGTAGAAATTCATATGCACAAAAATGTTAAGTTTGCCCATAACCCCTTAACATTTGTGTGCATACTACTCATGCTTATGGGTGCGTGTGTGCGTGTTTTAGCCGCGAACAACAGATAATGACAAGTGAGTGAAGAAATCATGCATGCATATTTTTTTTTATAATAAAATTCAAAATATTTGATAATACTAAAAAACTACTTTATTTATAGATGCTCAACCTCCCTAACCTCCCTCTGATACCAACTGTCACGACCCGTCTCGACAAAAGTCAGAGTGTGCTTCGGGCGGGCCGTGATGTCACATGCATGAGCGAAAAGAAAGCAATGCCTGCTAATGCAGATATATAGAATACTGAAAATAGCTTTAAAATAGTTAATTTGGAGAAAAACAGTTTGATTTTTATAGCAGAAGCTATTAGAGTTTTAAAGCGGTGAAAATTTTAGATGCACATGTATTTTGTAAAAAAATCATGTTTTATATGACACTGTTACAGTTTTCATGCAATTATGATTCACAAGAGGATGCACATGCATTAATATCGGATATTAGTACATAAAGTATTTAAATAACCTGTCAGTTGTTTATGATACCAAAGAAAATGTCTTATTGCAATTATTACATAAAATAAATATTTGACAGTAAAAAAAATGTAAATATATAACCTGAAACTTAATGCTGATCGGGCTCGAGTACCCGACGACGCTGCACGAACCCTAAAACAATTTCAAAACAGAAACAAAAAGCCTCAGAACATTGAAATAAATCGAGTAAATTATAGAACAGTAACAGAAGCAGAAAAACACGAGTGCACCAGTTTCTCATGAAGCAAAATTATTTGAGACAAGCAAAAAAAGAGCTAAACAAAACAAGTTAGTTTATTAGACTAATCCGGAGTATAACATATAGACAAATCACCAAATGTCATTAGCTGTAATCAGTGAAAGGTGGAAGTATTTTATTTGAAGCACATGATTCTAATGTAAGTGTAAATACAAGTCTTATCAAAATGATTGTGCTTGCTATGACCATTTGTTGGTTTTCGTTGCCAGTCAAGCGGAAACTCGAGTTAAAACGTCACATTAATTTAACACTACCTTACATTGATTGCTTATGACATTAATGTTTTTAAAGATTCATGCTTTAAGAGATTCCTAACATATTAAGATCTGATACAAATTTAGCGATTCAGTTGTACAAGGTAGAATTCATAGACGCGTCAAGAGAGGAATTGAGCTATGAAGCAACATTCGCTCAAATATTAGAACAAACCTAAGAAACAGAATTCGGTGACTTAAAGAAACTAGATAATGGACTTATGGTTGGGGGTCCAAGCATTCACGTGTGACACTATTACAATACACTATTTTCCTGGACACCAAATATTTATTTAAATTGGTCTATTCCACGACACGATTATTTCCCAGGTAAACATGCGTTACGAGCATGATATATCCAAACACCAATCATATACGTGCTAAGCCGAATTCATTATAATTATTGTCGCGACAATATTGCTCGTGATTAACGCTCTACAATTTTTCAAATTATTCATCAACAGAGACAAAATCTATCAATGTAAGATACCATTCATATATTTGTGAATCCAAATAATACAATTCATACAATTCCTAATGACTCATTACGATATTTGATAATCATTCTCAAAAATCCAACATGCTTTGATTTATACATCAAACGAGAAAATCCGTTCATATAAGTGAATACTCAAATAAAATTATCTGTGTACACAATCTCATGATATTCCAAATACATTATCCCTATGATATTAACTAGCCGGATTAGACATTCGATACTTCAATTCATTTGACAACACAAACAGTCAGGGGTGAATTCGTATAATCATAAAAACAGATCAAGTAATTGAAATTCGATGATTGTAAGATTGAGAGATCTCTACTTGCCTGAAGGAGGCTGAATCTGATGGAGGCGGCTAACCGACGCTAGCAAAAACAGGAACCCTATTTTGAACCTGTATAAGAACGATGAAAGCGACATAGCAAATTATCACTATACTAACACACACAAATATTTGCTACAAAATTGAATCAAAGGTGGCTAAGAGATTTACCTCTCTCATGAGTGAGGGGAGAAGAGACACCACGCAGAGACGAAGAGTTTGACGGCGCTTAAGCTTGGGCAAACCCTAAATTTGGAGCGGGCTTCACATGATTCCTACCAACTGAATCGAGGAGCGGCGCCGGAAAATACGAACATATCACAGCAGTTAGATGATTACGATAGGGGAAAAATCTGAACCGCAACATTCATGCAAATTTGGAGCACAAAAAAATATTTAGGAATCAAGAAAATTCTGATTAAGGGAGAAAGAGGGATTTCTTACCCCGAAGGATCAAAATCGGACTCAAAAATCCAAGAAGAGGAGGATCCAAGCATACCCTAGACAATCCTCTTGAAATCCACCGCCATGAGAAGCGGAAGAGGGGACAATAGGGCTTCTGGAGGAGGAGGAGGGTCGCTGCCCTCGCTAATCGAAGAAGAGGAGGCCTTGCCGGCCCTAGGAGAGGAGGGACTGCCGACCAAAGTAAGGGGGGAAAATTGCTGTCGTCGGCCTGAGGGAGAAGAAGCAGAGGTTGTCGGCCCTTGCAATGAACGAGCTGAAGCAATCGGCGGCCTGAGACGGAGGAGAATCCAGAGGAGGCGTCGGAATCGGGAGGCGATGAGGGAGCGAGAGACCTAGCCGACGGGGCTTGCGGCTTTGCGGAAACGGGACAAGCGAGAGTAGCGGCTGTGCGCTTGCGGGAAAACGCGGCTTGCGGGTTTAGGTTATAAGAGGAATTAGTGTTTTTTTATTTGTTTTATTATTATTATTATCAATGTTATTATTATTATAACATAAAATCGGGTTGTTACAACAGTCGTGGTGGAGACGGCTTCGGGCAGGGAACCTCGTGGCGGGTTGCAGAAGCCCGTTTGTGGTACACAAGAAGATGATTGACTTTGGCATGGAGGGAGGCGCATGTGGCCAAGATTTGTGCAACTAGGTCAGAAAAATCTAGCCAAGGGTTGGTGGTCGACGACAACAAGAACGACCCATGAGCGACGGATTGGGCGGCGGCCATGGTGCCCAGGATGTAAGCTGGATGTGACATCGATGATGTTTGTGGCGACACAACGGTCGGCATAGCGGAATAGAGGCACGGGGCGGCAACCTTCTTACAACAAAAACGGAAGGGGAAGCAGATCCGGCTGACAGAAGTCCTGCGGCACAGGCGAAGGACGGTCGATAACTGGAGCGGAGCGGGGCTAGGCGCTGAAAAGAGAACGATGCAGAACAGAGGCCCTGGGCGTCGGAAGATCCGGAGGGCTGCATCGGTGGGGTTGGGGCGCGGCTGGATCAGCTGGTTGTTGGAAAAGGCTTTGTGGCAGATCAGGGCAGATCAAGTGTGGAAAGGACGCCAGAGGCCGATCTGGTTACTGGAGGAGGTGGAGCGGGCCGATCCGGTTGCTGGAGGGCCGATCCGGTTGCTGGAGGGTAGGACGTGGCGGATCGGCGCTGGCGGCGTGATGCCAAAGGCTGATTGGGGTCGGGATGTTCGACAATGGTGAACCGCGCGTCGGCTGAGTCACGCATCGTGCGGAATGACGACAACAATCGGGCCGCTCGTCTTTCCTATGGCGACGCGGGATCGGGTGCTGTGTCGCAGAAACAGGGTTGTGTCGCGATGATGCAGGTCGACGGGGATCGGTTGCTGTGCGGGTTAGTGGAACCAGGGAGATAGATTTCTGAATTTCTTAGGCAAACACGAGCACCAGTGACGAGAGTGGGCGGTGCGGCAGGTCAGACCAATTGATATGATCACGAATAAATTTCAGTAGAAATCCGGCAAGGGGAAGGGCCGGCGGGGATGAGCGAGAATGAAGGGGGACGAGAAAAAACGAAATTAGGGAGCAACCATAGAAACCTTCATACATTCCAAGATAAAGATTACAAGGTCCATTAGTCCTCTTGTAGTGACGAAGATCGAATATAAAAGGAAATACTGAAATTAGGAAATATTAGAAATTAGGAAATACTGAAATTAGGAAATACTGAAAATACTAAAAATGCATCAACAAACATAGCAACCTATTCATTATTAAATATTTTCCGCGGTCTCGGTGAGACCTTGCGATATACGCACACGGCGCGTGTATACTTGCCATGGTGACTCATCGTCGTGTAGTTTCGTAACATTTGGACCCGTAACAGCAACAATGAGGATTAGTTTAACCTAAATATCTGATCTGACTAGAAGTATAAAGTACTTCCGCCTTTCCATGAGTTCAGATATGGACAGTTAATTTTTCAGGATGTGCTATAGTACAAATTGAAGTCACCGTTCTTATTGGAGTTCCTTGTAAAAACTGCTCCTTTGGAAAGATGAAAATTGATATAAATGTTTGATTCTTTATTTAATTCATAACTTGAAAAAATACATTAGGGTGTCATGTTCTCAGACATAGTGTTACCTGTTTTAGTTTGATGAATGCTATTTAAATTAAAAATGTGTCGAGGCTTATACTTAGGATGCTCACATGGGTAAATGCAATTGAGACTTCTTATAGTGTTCTTAATTAAACAACTTGCTCGTCTTCATTTGTATGTCTATTTATTTTCTGCATCCTTCCATTTTATTTGAACTTGTTTGGTTTGTTCCATATTAAATTTTAGGAAATGTTTGTCAAGTTAGAGTAAATCATACATGTTTGCACAAGTTTTGGATTCATATAAGTAGCTGCCTTCTCCATATTTCCAGAAACTGTTGTCTTTGACACATCTGTTGGTAGAGAGTTTTTTTTGGAGTTCATAATATGTTGCTGAATATTAATTGCTAAAAATATAAGCTATCAGTGGTTCTTGATGTCCCCTTCAGGCTATATCATATTTTTTCCCCTTTTGTTGTAATAAGAGATAATTATGCTGTTCCTCTTTTAGAAATATTCAGATTTCATCTCCTTGCTTTAATATGTTCCGAATGTGCAATATACACCTTTTGGGTTTCGGTGATTGTCTTGCACGGAATTTGAACATGTGTTGATAACATTCTTCTGCTTGCTATTGCTGCCGTTGTAGGTTTTATTTTTTGATTCTGACCTGGATGGTGAATCCTTGAACTTCCATGAAGTGTTCCTCCAAAGCCAGGCGCTTGAAGGGATGACAATGTCCATGGTGAGCATCATTGCTTTAAATTGGTTATATACTCCCATTTCTTGCGCAATAACTTCAAAATTTTACATTTAGCTACTTAATAGCCTTTTCTAAATTTTTTGTCTGTAAACGATTAACGGTGAGGACAAGTGACAAAGAATAGTGTGGCATTTATCAACCCCTAAGTATGAGCACCCTCACAAGTAAATCAATTCTGACTCTAACATTTGGTTGGCTAAGGGAGATCAGGATCTTTCTAGATAACTTGGTACATGTTTCTAGTGAAGACTCTTACAGATACTATTATAGTACAATCGAGTGGAGAGCAAGTGAAGAATGCTAAGCACCGGACCTATACTCGACGAACTGTCGAAGGACTGTGAACTCTTGAAGAGCTGCGCGAGTGAATCTGGGAATTGCCATGCTCACATAAATAGTTATTAATTAATCAGTAAAATCATTTATTGATTTGTGTTAATTAATTAATATTAATTAATTAGATTATTTTGTCTTGTAGTCATTTTATCTTGTAGTGGTTCTTTATCCGCTACGAGACCTTCCCTTCTTATTCTTATTCTTTTGTTAGTCGGTGATGAGAGCGCGGGTAAAGGCCTATTATTAATTAGATTAATTAATAATTTAATTAATTAATTAATATTAATTAATTAGATTATTTTGTCTTGTAGTCATTTTATCTTGTAGTGGGCCTTTATCCGCTACAAGAACTTTCCTTCTTTTTCTTATGTCATTTGGTGATGAGAGCGCGGGTGAATAGCCTCTTATCTAAGAGGTTTGGGGATCAAGTCCTAGCCTCAACAACTTGCCGCATAGTGGTGACTCCATGACGGGTGTTGACTCCAGGTGGGCCCACTGGATGAGACTTCAGGGTGGCAGGCAGGTGTGACGCCTGTCTTGCATCAACCTATTTCTATTTCGCCTTCTTAGGGATGATCTGTATCCTGTAGGAGGGTTATCTCGATCTTAAGATGATTCTATGAGTCCTTACTACATCCTCCTAGATCTTAATATTATGGGTTAGGTCCCATAACAAGTATATTATACATCAGTTTGGAGCCCGAGGGCACCTTGGGAAGAAGTACTGCCAGGCTCGGGCACAAAACAAACTGCTTTGATCATCATGTAGGCCTATTGACGCAGGGTGAATCTATAAGTGACGGATTAACACTGACCTAACCCTACATGCTATGCAAAAGTCCGACGATTAGATCATAATTAAATAATAAATAATATCATCCCACACAGATAAGTTCACAGCAAGACACAAATAATTTATTGGGGCAGACAGACTTAGGCTTTCCTCCGCGTGGAGGGATAAAGCTAGAGCGCGCGACGAATAAATCCTGCAAATCACAATAATAATCTAACAAACGACTATCATGCAAGATATTTAAAACAAGTACAAGATCCAATCAAATATAAATATGCTGAAAATAATAATCCTGTACCACGAAATCTCACCAAATAGTGGGCTGATCAAGACACTGAAGAATCCGGAGTCGGGGATGCATGCACGACGATCCAAGGTGGAACTGATGGCGGAAAATAGCATAAGTGGCTGTCCTCGTCGGTGGATGGTGGACTCAGACCGAAAATGGATAGATCCGGGCGGGGAAGAGTAGATCCGACAATATGAGATCAGATCCAGGGTGAAAATTCCGGGTCGGGGATGATCCTGGTGGCGGGAGGATAAGGGTGGTGGTTTCGTGGAGAGAACGGGGCTGGCGGCAAGGGAAAATTAGGGTGACAAGGTGCTATTGCTGGAGGTGAACAAGGGGTGGCTGGGAGCCCTATAGGGGAGTTGGGAAGTGGCGACAGTGAGGGAGGAGGAGGGGATAGGTGGCGGTTGACTGGGAGGAGGACAAGGGGGCGGCAGTTGAGAAAAAGGGAAGCTGCAGGTGGCGGTTTGCTGGGAGGGAGGGCTGTGGCCGGCGGTTCAAATAGGAGATTTACTGTTCACTAAACTATATTAGTGAACAATAATATTTATTTTTGTAAAGTGCCTAGAAGAGCTGCTAGTGGAATTTCTGGAACAACAAAAACAACCATTGTAGTGGGGCTGTGGGGCTACGAATGAGGGTTTCAGAGGGGGAAGAAGGAGCCTGGGGTTAGGGCAATCCTTGGGGAGGGAGATACAAGCCACGGAGTCGTCACCTAGGGTTTCACAGATTCGGCACCATAGAGGGATCGCCGAATTTTGGGATTTTCTTTCTCCAAAATTTGCAATGACTCAAATCAGCCCACTACCCATCTATTTATTATAAAACAAAAGCTAGGACATCCCACATTCGACGACTATGATTGGCCGAAGGTGGGACCACTCAAATACAATGATAATAAACCAAAAATACTAAAGTAATATATGAAATCGATTCGCAACGCGAATCTTTGTCGATCCGAGCACGCCATATATGGAAAGTCGCCAATTGGCCCTGAACGGACCCAAAACTCGTCCTCCACTTCAGGTACTGGTCTATGCTCCGCATCACCTATGTGTGGCGCGGTCCCTATCAAAAACAACGGTTAGTGGTATATGGAGACAATCAGAGTTAACATATTTAATCAAAAATGAGAGAACAAAGCATATTAATATTGGATATCAGTTCATTCGGTATTATTGAGAAATTTAATATTTTTGTTCAGAAAGCAAGTAAAGTTGAAAACTCAACCAACTTGTTGACCAAACCAATTCCAATAGAAAAGTTCATGTATAGCTCGGACACTCTGAAATGTTGTTTCTGACCTCAAGGGATATAACAGAGGGATACTTGAATATTTTCGCAATGATATATTTCTTGGGGAGCAGAGATTTGTTATTAATGGCTTTAATTCAGACTGAACCCTTTTAGCGTAGGAGCAGCTCATTGATCAAGAAATAATTTTAATGGAAAGATCAAGTGATTTTGTTATTTCCACAACTTGAGAACAGAAGCAACTAGTGGACAATTCTTCTGGAGAGCCACACGTTTGCAAAGTCGCAAAAAGGAGTGAAGCTAAAGCCTGCTGCCACTGCATCGCAGTTAGAGATTTATGGAGAGAAGCAACATACCGTAAGTTTGAAGCAACTAACAACAATTCATCTGCTGCCGCGAGTGATATTATTGTCCCTATTAGTGCAAAGAATCTCAGCGACTGACAGTAAGGAGAAGCCCATATTCTTATTTCTTGTTTTTCTCAATATAGTTGAGAAGACAGGGGAAGAAGGTTCGAGTGAGCTTTATGTTCTGTAAGTAAAATAAAATCCATGTGCTTTGCAATCTCAAATTTATATGGCAAAAAGGTTATCATCCTTCTCCCGTGCTTGCAGATTAATCACACTGATTAATTGAAGACACGCAAATAACTATCTCATTTATATCTCTACTCTAATTTTGTTTTACTTTGAGCTCCGTTTGGCATGGTGGTAGCTGTAACACCCCCATCCGTCACATGACATATAACAGAAGGTGCAGCTGGAACCCGACGCCATATACCACAGACAGTCGGAAGGGTTACATAAGAATATTCAAACATTCCAATTAAGACTACTCGTCCTACACAGAGCATTCTAGCGGAAGTTTTTAAATAGTTGAAAGAACCCAAATCTTAAATCCATAATCATGAATGTCCACATCCACACAACAGGAATGAAACCCAAATACACTGAAAAGGTACATGGCCTTATGGCCTTACAATGGTTCACTTAATAAATAGTGTCTTACATACATCGGCTCGCAGGCCGGCCACACATGACAAAATAAAAACAGCTATACTTTACGGCCTTCGAGGGCCAGCACGACAACATGGGCTCCAACCCGCTATTTTGCACTCGGCTCCGCAGCACCTACAAGCAACATTCCACCGCACGGTGGCAAACAGGCAACGGTCAGCTAAAGCCGACCAAATTATAACGACCCCGTCCCTTTCTCGGGACGGCGGTGCTCCTTCCCTGCATATCATTAGCCCAGCTAAACAATTATATAAAAACATACTTCGCCACAGGTGTAGGCTCGCACGGCCAAACACCCCGTGCACTCAGGGCACATTAACGGTGAATCCTGACACTTCAGCGTCTTCACCACCACCCCCAGGATGACAACAACATGAGCATTTTAGCCTTCCTGACCCTGTCTAGTCTAAGGCTCCCGACTATGCCAACGACCAGTCCCCTTTTCGGGTCTCTCGCACCGAACCACATAGCCCAGGTCCAATTCCACTTGCCCGTTGCTCAACCGCGTAGTTCACATTAAGACGTACGCACGAGCCAAGCTTCTCTCGGATCCTAACATTTTTCCAAACAATCACATAACTCAGTTATGTTCAAGGCCGGTTCCCAGACCGCCAAGTTAGCAGAATAACGATTCCGCTCAGTTTTCCGGGTGCGCCTTGGAGTTAATCCCCAAGGATCCCTGCTGCAATCTACCGCGTAGAAACCCGAAAAACCCAAAGCACGGAGTCTTCTCCGGCAAAACATATCAAATGCAACATCACCGATCCAGACAATACACGTCCGGGTAGGCTTCACACACAATGCCTATGCCCGTACTTCGATTCCGGACTCTATATGCAACACAAGGGGGACTATTCACATCAACCCCAAGGAACACCACGCACTCACCGCACACTCGCGGGAGCGGGATTCCCTATGCAGAAAGGAAGAGCTTCACATGCTCAAGTGGAGAATCGTTACCCTTGTAGTCCGCTTTGGCGCCATGGAAAAACTACACGGATGGAAATCTTCGCAACGAACTTTCCTCCACGGATCCGCTCTCAGATCTCAAAACGGTGCTCCGATGCTCCGCCGGCGGCCGAAATCCTTCCTTCCTCCTCTCTCTAACTCCTTGGAAAGAGAAAGCTTGGAGAGAAATGAAGGATTAACTCCCCTATTCCCGGCCTTAACAGAGCAAGAAACCATCTGGGCCGTTGGATCTTATTTAAAGAAAACGAACGGCTCAGATCCGCTCAAAAATCCCCAAACCTGGGCCGAACACGGCTTGGCACACGGCCGTGTCCCAGGCCGTGTGCCTCGATCCAGGCACGATTGTCGAACACAGAGACTCACACGGGCTACGACACGCCCGTGTCTCACTCGACACGCCCGTGTCGGATCCTCGACACACCCGTGACTAGGGGCGTGTCACATATAACCGCCACGGCAACGGACACGACCCAACTGAACACGGGTAGGGACACGGGTATGAACACACCCGTGTCACTCGACAATCGTCGAGCAAAAATCGTCGATCGTCGAACGCAGAGGGTCACTCGACAATCGTCGAGTGCCTTTCGTCGATCGTCGAACGCAGGGGGACACGCCCTCCCGACACGCCCGTGTCGCCTGGCGTGTTCCTCCCGAACACTTTTCGTCGAACTCAATCGGCTTGCACACGGGCACGGGTCAAGACACGCCCGTGTCAAATGACACGCCCGTGTCATTCAGCCGTGTTTCTAGCCGTGTCCTTCTCGGGATGAAAACGACCAAAACACCAGCCAGACACGGCCTTGGACACGCCCGTGTCCTAGGCCGTGTACCCCTATACCGGCACCAAAAAAATCCCTTTTTACGCGACCAACTCAAATACAATTTTCGGGGCGTTACAAATCTCCCCCACTTAAGGAATTTCGTCCCGAAATTAAGTAAAGGTACACAAAACTACAAGTTACCTGAATGAAACAACTCGGGGTATTCTTCCAACATAGTTTGCTCTCGCTCCCAAGAAAGCTACTCACGTCCGCAATTATCCCAACGGACTTTAACCATTCGGACATCCTTGTTGCGGAGTCGCTTGACTTCAACGTCTTCTATACGTACAGGCTTGACCTTTGTCGTCAACTCGTAATCAACCGGCACTTGATCAACCGCAACTATCTGCGAAGGCTCTTGCACCGCCTTACGCAACACCGATACGTGGAACACATCGTGTAGCCAACTCAATTCCACCGACAGCTTCAATCTATACGCTGCTTCGCCAACACGCTCCAGGATCTCAAATGGTCCAAGGTATCTCGGACTCAGCTTCTTCAAGCGTCGAACCCGCGAGACACCCTTGAACGGTTTGATTTTCAAGTACATCCGGTCACCAACACTGAACTCCACGTTCCTATGTTTGGTGTTATAGTACTTTGACCGTCTGTCCTGAGCGATCTTCAACCGTTCCTGAATTGTCCGTATCACTGAAGTGACATCTTCCACCGCCTGACGTTTGTAAAGCTTCGACTCGCCCGTCTCCAACCAAGACAATGACGTGCGACACTTTCTCCCGTACAAGGCCTCGAAAGGCGCCATTCCAATACTTGCCTGAAAGCTGTTGTTGTACGCAAACTCCACCATGTACAGGTGATCTTCCCACTGCTTTCCAAAATCTAGGACGCACATGCGAAGCATGTCCTCCAACGTCCGGTTGACCCTCTCGGTCTGGCCATCCGTCTGCGGGTGAAAGACTGTGCTGAACTTTAGCTTAGTACCCAACAGACTATGCACCAACCTCCAATCATTCGACGTGAAGCGTCCATCTCGATCACTAACAATACTGCGGGGCACACCATGCAACCGTACAATATTCTCCACATAGAGTTTGACCAACCTTTCCACCGGATCTTCCTTCCTGATCGGGATGAAGTGCGACACCTTTGCCAACCTATCTACGACCACCCAGATGACGTCGTTTCCCCTCTGCGACTTCGGCAAACCATGCACAAAATCCATAGATATGTCGTCAAATTTCCATTCCGGGATAGACAAGGACTTTAGGAAACCTCCGGGCTTCTGACACTCCGCCTTAACCAAGGCACAAGTTTGGCACTTGGCCACATAAAGTGCTACATCTTTCTTCAATCCTGGCCACTAAAACAATTTCTTCATGTCTCTATACATTTTCGTGCTTCCCGGGTGGATCGAGTACTTGGTATGATGAGCCTCGTACATCAACTCCTCCCGAAGATTATCCGCACTAGGAACGCATAGGCGACCGTCCTTCCTTAGCAACCCATCCTCAACAGCAAACTGGGAATTTGACCCATCCAATGATTCATCCAAGATCTGCTTCATGCTGTTATCCTGAATCAAAGCCCGCCGAACTCTATCAGCTAGGTCACACTGCACCTCGGTCCAAAACAGTTTCACCTCAGTACTAGACTGCTTGTCGACGCAAGATATCTCCAGAGCCTCCAACTCTCGGACCAATCTCACATCATGTACCGATAACCAGTTGGCCTGTGCGGGAATCTTACGACTCAACGCATCCGCCACTACATTACCTTTCCCTGACACATAATGTATCTTGAAGGTGTAGTCCCCTAGGAACTCCATCCACCTCCGCTGCCTCATGTTCAGATCCTTTTGATCTAACATGTACTTCAAGCTCTTATGATCGGTGTATATATCGACTTTTACACCGTACAGATAGTGCCTCCACAACTTTAAAGCAAATATCACGGCCGCTAACTCCAAGTCATGGACCAGATAATTTCTCTCGTGAGCCTTCAATTGTCGTGAACCATAGGCTATCACTCTCCCATGCTGTAGCAGAACACAGCCCAAACCACTGCCCGAAGCATCACTATAGATTTCGAACCCCTCGGTTCCACTTGGGGAACATAAAATAGGCGCTGTGGTCAAGCGCCTCTTCAACTCTTCAAAAGCCTGTTCGCACTCCGAAGACCACACAAACTTCTGATTCTTCCTAGTCAAAGTCGTGAGTGGTAGCGCTATCCGCGAGAAGTTCTCTACGAAGCGCCTGTAGTAGCCAACAAGCCCCAGAAAGCTCCGGACCTCCGCCACTGTAGTCAAAGCAGGCCACTCCCGTATCGCCACTATCTTCGCCGGATCCACAACTATCCCTTCTCCACTAACAACATGACCAAGGAATGCTATCGAGGATAACCAGAATTCACACTTGGAGAACTTAGCATACAACTGGTTTCTCCTCAACGTCTCCAACACCAAGTGCAGGTGATTGTAGTGATCCTCTTCACACTGCGAGTACACCAGGATATCGTCGATAAATACTATCACAAAACGGTCCAGGTACTCTCTGAACGTCCTGTTCATCAGATCCATAAACACGGATGACGCATTGGTCAAACCAAACGGCATGACCGTGAACTCGTAATGCCCAAACCGCGTACTGAATGCTGTCTTTGGGATGTCGCTCTCCCTTATCCTCAACTGGTAGTAACCGGACTTCAGATCTAACTTCGAATATACCGTTGACACAACCAACTGATCAAATAGATCGTCTATTCTCGGGATCAGATACTTATTCTTTTCCGTAAGCTTGTTCAATTCCCGGTAGTCGATACAAAGCCGCAAGCTCCCATCTTTCTTCTTAACAAAGAGAACTGGTGCGCTCCAAGGCGACGAACTTGGACGCACATAACCTTGCTCTAGCAACTCTTGCAGTTGCACCTTCAACTCCGCCATCTCTTTTGGCGCTATCCGATAGGGGGAGCGTGACACCGGTTTGGCACCCGGTACCAGCTCTATAGTAAAGTCTATCTCCCGCTGAGGAGGAGCTCCTGGGAGATCTTCTGGAAACACATCGGGATACTCAGACACAACTGGGATGCTGTCCAAACTAGGCTTAGGCGTCGAAGTCTGCACTAATGTGACAAACAGCTCCGCCCCAGACCGAACTGCCTTAATCACCTGAAGGGCCGACATCAAAATCTTCCCTGACCCCTTCATGCCCGCAAACGTAGTCTCCCGTTCAGTATTTAATCCCAACTTAACCTCCTTTCGGTTGCAATCAATGTAAGCTCGCTGCTTCGAAAGCCAGTCCATACCAAAGATTACATCGAACTCTACTAACGGTAGAATCAACGCTCGCAAATCAAACTCCTGATTCCCAATCCGAACCTTGACTACGCAGACCTTATCCGCGCGCATTGAGCACCCATTGGGCAACAACACATCCAACTTGTCTTTTGCCATCGAGGGAGGGACCCCGATGCGCGTCACAAATCGTTCGGACAAGAAGAAATGCGAAGCTCCCGTATCAAACAAGGCTCTCGCCGGACAATCGAGAATCAATACAAATCCTAGCAACAACAGAAGTAAGCTAACACATAAAAGAGGTAACAACTACAAAAGTTAATCTGCTATAAATTAACTCATACCTGTCACCACGTCAGCTTGCTTCATGGCCTCTTGCAGACCAAGATTATAAACTCTAGGCTGGACTGGAGCATGATGGGACGCGGTTGACTCCACCGCCTTCCCTTTCTCCTCATAAGTCGCTCCAGACTTCCTCTCGGACTTTGAACGTCCGCTCCAACACTCACGAGCAAAATGCCCCGTCTTCCCACAGTTGTAGCAAGCTCCTGGGACTCGACTTGTGGTTGCCCCCGACGCACCAGCCGAAGGGGCTGAGTTCGAAGTCCTCTGCTTCTTGTTCCATCTGCGGAATCCTGACTTTGTACTAGGCATTTTGAACTCTGCCTTCTTTTCTCCTGAGTCCTTCTCTTGCACCCTCTTCGCAACCTTTTCCAAAGACCGGGCCGAGTTGACCAAGGCTAGGAAGCCCTGCGCCTTAGGCCCAGCAAGGAGTAACTGTAGGTCACCACGAAGACCCTCATAAAATCGGTTGGTCTTCCTCTCCTCTTCCGTAAACATAGCCCCAGCATACCGACCCAACCGTGTAAACTCGTGGAGGTACTCGTCCACGCTTCTGGATCCTTGAGTCAACCCAAGATATTGGTTCTCCATCTCAAGCTTCTAAGCAGAGGGTAGATATCTGGCTAGGAACAATCTTGAAAATTCCTCCATAGGCACATCAGCAAGCTGCCTACCCACTAAGAGATGAAACTCCAACTCATCCCACCACAGCCTCGCTTCACCCGCCAAAAGAAAGGTCACTATGGTGGTCTTCTGCCACTCCTCAGTTAATGTGGCTGTCAAAACCCTCTTTATCGTAGAGAGCCAGTCCTCAGCTTGAGCTGGCGTTCCAGTCCCGTCAAATACTGGGGGATGAAAGCCCATTACATGCTTAAGCTGCTTCTCCGTAGCTCTCCTCGGCTCTACCAGATCAACTGCTGCGCGCCCCACCACTCTCGGCTCTGCCGCCCTAACCGGTTCTTGCTCATTCGCAGGAGGTGCGTGATGCATTTGCCCTGCACAGGTTGGGCATTAATCATCGCAAATACGGCTTCAGCCACCATCCTGATGGTTTCCGCTGAAGGAGGTGTAGTAGGCATGTCTCTCGGTGCAATACTTTCCGCCGATTGCGGACGCTCTGATTGACCAGCACCGCTCCTAGCTGCCTATAGAAGCAAAGACACACGATTAGACGACAACCAAATTGCTAAAAGCAATCATTGGAACACTCAGATTCCACAAAACAAGTGTATTTTTCATTCCTAAGTGGACATTCATGGGTTCTTTTTGATGTTATAACGATGACGCACACATGTGCTCACCACCCCTTAAAAGAATTCGCCCACGAATTCATTTAAGCCTGACCGTAACCAGAAGTCTGATACCAAATTGTAACACCCCCATCCGTCACATGACATATAACAGAAGGTCCAGCTGGAACCCGACGCCATATACCACAGACAGTCGGAAGGGTTACATAAGAATATTCAAACATTCCAATTAAGACTACTCGTCTTACACAGAGCATTCTAGGGGAAGCTTTTAAATAGTTGAAATAACCCAAATCTTAAATCCATAATCATGAATGTCCACATCCACACAACATGAATGAAACCCAAATACACTGAAAAGGTACATGGCCTTATGACCTTACAATGGTTCACTTAATAAATAGTGTCTTACATACATCGGCTCGCAGGCCGGCCACACATGACAAAATAAAAACAACTATACTTTACGGCCTTCGAGGGCCAGCACGACAACATGGGCTCCAGCCCGCTATTTTGCACTCGGCTCCGCAGCACCTGCAAACAACATTCCACCGCACGGTGACAAACATGCAACGGTCAGCTAAAGCCGACCAAATTATAACGACCCCGTCCCTTTCTCGGGACGGCGGTGCTCCTTCCCTGCATATCATTAGCCCAGCTAAACAATTATATAAAAACATACTTCGCCACAGATGTAGGCTCGCACGGCCAAACACCCCGTGCACTCAGGGCACATTAACGGTGAATCCTGACACTTCAGCGTCTTCACCACCACCCCCAGGATGGCAACAACATGAGCATTTTAGCCTTCCTGACCCTGTCTAGTCTAAGGCTCCCGACTATGCCAACAGCCAGTCCCCTTTTCGGGTCTCTCGCACCGAACCACATAGCCCAGGTCCAATTCCACTTGCCCGTTGCTCAACCGCGTAGTTCACATTAAGACGTACGCACGAGCCAAGCTTCTCTCGGATCCTAACATTTTTCCAAACAATCACATAACTCAGTTATGTTCAAGGCCGGTTCCCAGACCGCCAAGTTAGCAAATAACGATTCCGCTCAGTTTTCCGGGTGCGCCTTGAAGTTAATCCCCAAGTATCCCTGCTGCAATCTACCGCGTAGAAACCAGAAAAACCCAAAGCACGGAGTCTTCTCCGGCAAAACATATCAAATGCAACATCACCGATCCAGACAATACACGTCCGGGTAGGCTTCACACACAATGCCTATGCCCGTACTTCGATTCCGGACTCTATATGCAACACAAGGGGGACTATTCACATCAACCCCAAGGAACACCACGCACTCACCGCACACTCGCGGGAGCGGGATTCCCTATGCAGAAAGGAAGAGCTTCACATGCTCAAGTGGAGAATCGTTACCCTTGTAGTCCGCTTTGGCGCCATGGAAAAACTACACGGATGGAAATCTTCGCAACGAACTTTCCTCCACGGATCCGCTCTCAGATCTCAAAACGGTGCTCCGATGCTCCGCCGGCGGCCGAAATCCTCCTTCTTCCTCCTCTCTCTAACTCCTTGGAAAGAGAAAGCTTGGAGAGAAATGAAGATTAACTCCCCTATTCCCAGCCTTAACAGAGCAAGAAACCATCTGGGCCGTTGGATCTTATTTAAAGAAAACGAACGGCTCAGATCCGCTCAAAAATCCCCAAACCTGGGCCGAACACGGCTTGGCACACGGCCGTGTCCCAGACCGTGTGCCTCGATCCAGGCACGATTGTCGAACACAGAGACTCACACGGGCTACGACACGCCCGTGTCTCACTCGACACGCCCGTGTCGGATCCTCGACACGCCCGTGACTAGGGGGCGTGTCACATATAACCGCCACGACAACGGACACGACCCAACTGAACACGGGTAGGGACACGGGTATGAACACGCCCGTGTCACTCGACAATCGTCGAGCAAAAATCGTCGATCGTCGAACGCAGAGGGTCACTCAACAATCGTCGAGTGCCTTTCGTCGATCGTCGAACGCAGGGGGACACGCCCTCCCGACACGCCCGTGTCGCCTGGCGTGTTCCTCCCGAACACTTTTCGTCGAACTCAATCGTCTTGCACACGGGCACGGGTCAAGACACGCCCGTGTCAAATGACACGCCCGTGTCATTCAGCCGTGTTTCTAGCCGTGTCCTTCTCGGGATGAAAACGGCCAAAACACCAGCCAGACACGGCCTTGGACACGCCCGTGTCCTAGGCCGTGTACCCCTATACCGGCACCAAAAAATCCCCTTTTACGCGACCAACTCAAATACAATTTTCGGGGCGTTACAGTAGCGGTCGTAAACATATGGGTTAAAACGTCATTCGTTAAGAATCACCTAACAAACATTATCCGTTTGAACATAAAAGTGGATGAACTTCCTTAGGTAGGCGTTAACAAATGAAAATTTAACCCCCGAGTTCATGACCGCCACCACCGTACATAACGGAGCCTTGATTACATGGTTCCACATTGTTTTGCAACAGTTCGATTTTAAAGATGACTTGATTTTAATTAGATTGATTATTGACATTTGCCTTCATATTCTATTAAAATCCTTCTAATGAAAGTATGATATATATTGTTATGGCTATGAGATTCGTGACCTGAATTGTGGGTGCAGTAGACTAGTTGGAGCCTGAAGAGCTAGTAGGGCCATTATGGTAATATGTGTTTGTGTATGTAGAGAAGAGCAAGAAAAATAGAGAAATAGAAGAAACAGTTGATTTTTTTCGCATGAATACATACAAGTATTTGTACATTTATATAGGAAGAAAGAGGGAAGAAGTAACCCCATTCTAAGATGTGAGACTAAAAAAACTAAAGAAAGTGAGCTCTAGACAGGCCTTGTTATTGGGCATTTGTACATAGTTTATTCAACACTCCCCCGCAAGCTAGAACATACAGGTCATATCCACCAAAGTTGGACAAGAACTGATAATATAACAGTCGTGGTAATGCCTTACTGATAATATCCGCCACTTGCCCAGCAGCTGGAACATGTTCTAATTCCAGTTTCTTCAGTTTAACTTTCTCCCGAATAAATGGATAGTCGACTTTGATGTGTTTGGTGCATTCATGAAATATCAGATTCTTGGTATATCAACTTGACTGTTGCAATAAAAAGTAGTTGATGAAGGAAGTTTAACACCAATGTCACTTAGATGGCTTTCCAACCAGGTGAGTTCGGACACAACAAAAGCCATTGAACGATACTCAACTTCAACAGAAGTGCGAGTAACCACAGACTGCTTCTTGCTGCGCTAGGTGATAAGGTTTCCACCAAAGTGTGTACAATATCCAATTGTGGAACGACGATCATTCAAATAGCCAATATAGTCAACATTAGAGTATGCAATCAAAGATAAGGGGGAAGAAGAAGGCTTGTATGGAAGTCCTTGTCCAGGAGCTGTCTCCAAGTATCAAAGGATGCGCTCAACTGCCTGGAGATGAGAGATTTATAGATCATGCATGAATCCACTGACGAATCCAACAACAAAAGATATACCATGTCTTGTAACTGTAAGATATATCAGCTTCCCTACAAAACGATGCTAATAATCTGGGTTTGGAAGGAGCAGATCGGAGTCTGAGGCAGAGCGCAGAGTTTGCACATCATGAAGCAAGTCAAGACAGTACTTCCGTTGAGATAAAACAAGTCTATTAGGACGCCGAGCTATCACGAGATCAAGGAATTGACGAATATTTCCCAAGTATTTAGTTTGGAAAGCAGAAGCCTAATGTTGCTTGATCATGTGTATTCCTTTGACATAATCACCCATAATCAAGATGTCATCGACATAGACAAGAGAATTACTGTGCCTGTCGGACGATGTCGAGTAAATGAAAAGAAGTCACCCGAGATTCGAATGAACCCAACACCACGAACAACCTAACAAAACTTCTCAAACCATGCTCGAAGAGACTGTTTGAGAGCATAAAGAGATTTTTTGAGATGACATACAAGAGACTCCCCCGTTGTCTCAAACTGGTAGGTATTGCATGTTGACAGTCTCCAGCAGATCGCCACTGAGAAAAGCATTTTGACATCCAATTGATGTAAATGCCAATTTCGATGAACAATGAGGGAGATCAAGACACGAGCAATATTCAGTTTTGCGACAGGCGGGAAAGTTTCGTCATAATCAAGAACTTGTTGTGTGAATCAACAAGCCATAAGACAAGCTGGTGGAGGCCAACCTATGTCAAGTCGACGAAAAATGATCGACACCGCACCCGACAGGATCTCTATCGGTCTTGAATGATCGCATTTTAATTTTATGTTAATTGCATGTTATTTTTGCAAATTTGATGTTATCAATTTTAATTTGTTGCACGCCTGCGTGCGTAGCTATGCTTATTGCACGCCTGCGTGCGTAGCTTTGTTTGGAGTTTTATTTTATTTTTCCATATATATATATACCTATATATATAGTATATAAGTATATATATAAATTCACATATATATGTATAAAGTTACACACACATATATATACAGTTATACATATATATAAACTTACGTTAATCCTGTTCAATGGGCAGCCAAGCAGAACAAAGAAAAGGAGAGGCACTGTTCATCTTCCCGGTTTCCCCGATCCAAGGGTTTGGACCTCTGTTTTCCTTTCCGATCTCCCGGCTCAGTCAAACCGCAACACTTCCACGAAGTCGCCGCCTGCTCCGCTCGATCCAGCAACCGCCCACGATCCAGTCCGTCCCATGAAGAGATTGAAGAGCCGACGGTTTCGGCGCTTACCCAGTTCCTCCATTTCCGCTCCGCCACGCCTGCATCCTTTGTATGCATCGACGACCTCTTCCACCTGTAGTTGCGGCCCTATAAAGGAGAAGAAGCAGAGATCAGTGGGGGGTGATGTTGAAATATTGAGAATGATGTTTGCGTTTTGAATCCTGCTTGCTGTGTGGGCTTGCCGTGTTTCCTGTAGGTGTTAGGCGTGAATTAGACGTGAATGTCTGTGTGCTTCTTTTTAGAGTAGGATTTGTAGGAGAAGATGAATAGTGATTAGGATTATTTAGGTGGGCTGTTTGCGTGTCTCTGAGAGTGAGATTTAGGAAGTTGCTAAACTTCCTATTGCTTCCCCGTTTGAAGAAGAAGAAGCACAGTGGACTGGTTAGCTGAAGATCTCGTGAACAGTAAATTTAATTTCACTGTGCTTGACCAGTGATTTTCGTTTCTTGTTTCCAAAGGTAGCTGCATAGATTTTTTTTTTATCTGTTGTTATTCGTGAATCCTGTTGGAGAGGAGTAGCAATTGCGTGAGGCTCAGGAAATTAGTTGGCCTGTTGGTTGCTGTATAGGATAGTGTATAGAGATTTCGCGGATTCACCTTGTGCAATTGAGATTACGTGGATCCACCTTGAGTGTGAGAGCGAGTGAATTTGAGGTTTGTGTAGTTTGTGACTTTCTTACATTGTTGAGTGATTCCGTGGAACCACCTCGTGGGAGGGAGCGATTTAATTCTTTGGTGCCCATGTGCGATAGCGGCCGACCTCGAGCGGAGATCGAAGGTGACTAGAAGTTTCTCGCGTGATCGCCATCGACTTCGAATATGGAAGACGTCTCTTCCGTGGGTAATTGTTTCTATCTTTCCTTTGTGTGTGCCTCCATATTTTCTCGTAGGATAATAGACTCTTTGCTGGGTTTTCGCCCGAGTTTTGTCAGCAAACGCTACGTCAAAAACTTCAAACGGAAACGTATTTGGAGTTCACGATTTCCGTTGTGCTACGACAAAGGGAATGGAACGAAAGTTGCGAGCTTCCTTCCCGGATTTAAAATTGAATCATTTTATTAAGAAAATTCATTTTTTTTAACAACGTAGTGAATTTCGTGTTTTACAAAATTACGTTGCTTAATTTCATAAACTCTGTGCAACGCCCGCTCAAATCTTTAAAAAAAAACATATTTCGCTGCATTCGGTTAGGGCATCCTAGAAAAAGCCGACAGGAGCGCAAACCCTACGCCCCGTCCGACATCAATTTGGTATCAGATGGAGGTTACCAAAATTTTTCTAAGTTTTGGGATCCGTCCTACATAGAATAGAAACCCACGTATCATTTTCAATTTTTTTCATAAAAAAGAGATTTTTTTTAGCATTATCTTTGTATTTGACTTGTGTGTTCGCATGTATCGGCATAGTGATAGAATGCGTCAAGTTGAACGTGATCACCCGAGTCATGGACACGAAAGGAATGAACCACCCCAATGATTTTTACCTTTCGCCCACCAAATGACGGCATTAACTGAGAGTACCTGCCAGTTGCGTGAAAGGTTAACAAACCTTAGAGGTAGGGTGAATAGTTTAAAAATGTCCCCTCGAGCGACAATGCCACCTCAAATTCGAGATGAACATTTTGTCCGTGCACATTACGATATCCCACATCACTACGTGGAAAGATCTACACTAAGGAGAAATCTTTTCTTTGAGGATCGCGACTTCACTTATACCCACTCCTATGGTACTCCATCACAGAGATCTGTGCGATACTTCGATGATTATCATCGATCACAGTACATCACTGCTAGAGAACGTATTGACCCACCAATACGATCTCATTATGCTAGAGACGATCAGTACGATGACTATCGTCGTTATTATCCTCGTACTCGAGTGGATCATACTGGTCCTTCGACGCCATATTATGAGGATAGAGTTCAGTATCATTCTAGTTATCGATACTACACGTCTCCTTTCTATGAGGAACTCGAGAATGCATATGTACGACCACCACCACACATTCGTAGGACTCATGATCATCCACGAGCACGACATGGTTATGATATGGACGCTGATCATGATTACCCTCGAAATACCTATAGAGGTCACTATCGTCGAGAGTATATCACACCTAGTGATCCTCCCAGTGTTCCGAAGACGAATATGACGATAGCCATTAAGGGTCAGCAATAGCCTTCTACCGACCAAAGCAGGGAGATATCACCCACTATGTCTGATATTCTAATACAGGATGTGTGAAGTCAACCCCCATATGAGTCTGCTCCACTTAGTGAACCTGTCCATGATTCTATATCGACTAGCTCTCTTTTGAGTGTATATTCCTTGCACACTTCACCTAGTGGCGCACAGAGTCACATCACCACACCTGATGACGCATCGAGTCACGTCACCACACCTGATGACGCACCGAGTGACATTACAATTGGGAGCCGAGAGCTTAGTAACGATCTCGAGGTAGTCACCCCTACCCTATCTGGGAGTATGACCCCTTCTGATGGTTCATTTCTGTGAGACCATCACTCTACTGATGAGTCATTTGACGACCCTCCTATTGAACCTCCAGATGAGCCACCTCGTCCTTGTGTGGATGAGCTTTATCTGAATAGTACACCTATAGATTTTAAGACATGGATACCTGCTCCATGTTCGCCCTTGATGTCGATAGTGTTTCAACGAGATGATTTTGAGTGTGACACATATGTAGTAGGGCTTGAACGTAATCATCTGGTTACTTGCACTCTAGATGATTTATGAGACGTACCACTTGTTGACCATCGTATTTGCGATGAGTTCTTCTATGTCCCACCCGGTGAGCCTCCTGATGCCTCACTTTGTCTTAGTGGATTTGTCATGTTTATTACACTTCACGTGCATTATCGCTTATATGAGAGCACATCATATGTCGTTGGAGCCTACGTCTGTACGCGTCGCATTTGCGACGAATTTTATTATACCCCTCCTGGTGAACCCCCAGATGAACCGCATATGAGTTCACCACACATTTGGGATGTATCTATCCTTAGTATCACCATCGAGTTTGAGGGTGCACAAACTGATTCGTTGTTATATTTGGTCACCCGCACTTGCAGAGACAGTTCACACACCATGTTGACACATCTGGTAACTAATGTCTCTGATTTGCATCTCAGTGTTCATCACCACCGCGATGAATTCTTTTATGATCCACCCTCTGAGCCTCATGATCATATACCTCTCTCAGGAGTTGCTCTTGGTATCTGAAACCATCGGTTTGTAGCCGTCGATGTGTTAGTAGTCATCTTTTGCATTTGCATGATTTGCATAAAAAAATATTTTGAGTGGAAAAGGTGTATAATGCTTATAATTTTTATGCAACTCAAATTAAAAGCATAAAAAGAGCTGCTAATTTTAAAATGGATGACTTGATTATGATTCGGCTAGATCCGGAGCGGTTACCTTCTGGTACCGTAAAGAAGCTAGCTACTGAAGAACTGAACCCTTCGAGTAGTAAAGCGGATTGAGCAAAATGCTTATGAACTTGAGATGCCTTCCGTTTGGGGAGCAAATCCTGTTTTAACGTAGCTTAGCTGATTTTATTCCACGATTGCCCGCACGAGTCTTTAGAATTTCCATTGTCTTCTCCTCTATTTGTTTCTTCTGGGTTGGTGAGTGAGAGTGAGGAGCCACATTCAGGACATACCGACGTTCATTCCGCTACTGACACTTCCATAGTAGCTTCTTCTATTTTCACTGCCAGTTTCAGGTTGAGCAGGAGATTATTCTATTACAGTTCCCGAGCAGATATTGGACAGTGATCACTACTGATGATGGTTTTCAGAGATCTTTGGTTCGTTGACATGGATGTTGATCTTATCTCGTACTACCGCTCGGAGCACTCACCAGAGATGAGTGATTTCGAGAGAGGGAGAGTTGGTGGAGACCAACCTAGGTCAAGTCGACGAAAAATGATCGACGCCGCACCCGACGGGATCTCTATCGGTCTTGAATGATCGCATTTTAATTTTATGTTCATTGCATGTATTTTTGCAAATTTGATGTTATCAATTTTAGTTCGTTGCACGCCTGTGCGCGTAGCTATGCTTATTGCACGCCTGCGTGCGTAGCTTTGTTTGGAGTTTTATTTTTTTTCCCATATATATATACCTATATATATAGTATATAAGTATATATATATAAATTCACATATATATGTATAAAGTTACACACACATATATATACAGTTATACATATATATAAACTTAGGTTAATCCGGTTCAGTGGGCAGCTGAGCAGAACAAAGAAAAGGAGAGGCACTGTTCTTCTTGCCGGTTTCCCCGATCCAAGGGCTTGGAGCGCGGTTTTCCTTCCCGATCTCCCAGCTCAGTCAAACTGCAACACTTCCACGACGTCACTGCCTCCTCCGCTCGATCCAGCAACCGCCCACGATCCAGTCCATCCCATGAAGAGATTGAAGAGCCGACGGTTTCGGCGCTTACCCAGTTCCGCCATTTCCGCTCCGCCACGCCTGCATCCTTCGTATGCATCGACGACCTCTTCCACCTGCAGTTGCGGCCCTATAAAGGAGAAGAAGCAAAGATCAGTGGGGGGTGATGTTGAAATATTGAGAATGATGTTTGCGTTTTGAATCCTGCTTGCTGTGTGGGCTTGCCGTGTTTCCTGTAGGTGTTAGGCGTGAATTAGGCGTGAATGTCTGTGTGCTTCTTTTTAGAGTAGGATTTGTAGGAGAAGATGAATAGTGATTAGGATTATTTAGGTGGGCTGTTTGCGTGTCTCTGAGAGTGAGATTTAGGAAGTTGCTAAACTTCCTGTTGCTTCCCCGTTTGAAGAAGAAGCACAGTGGACTGGTTAGCTGAAGATTCCGTGAACAGTAAATTTAATTTCACTGTGCTTGACCGGTGATTTTCGTTTCTTGTTTCCAAAGGTAGCTGCAGAGATTTTTTTTATCTGTTGTTATTCGTGAATCCTGTTGGAGAGGAGTAGCAATTGCATGAGGCTCAGGAAATTAGTTGGTCTATTGGTTGCTGTAGAGGATATAGAGGATAGTGTATAGAGATTTCGCGGATTTACCTTGTGCGATTGAGATTACGTGGATCCACCTTGAGTGTGAGAGCGAGTGAATTTGAGGTTTGTGTAGTTTGTGGTTTTCTTACATTGTTGAGTGATTCCGTGGAACCACCTCGTGGGATGGAGCGATTTAATTCCTTGGTGCCCATGTGCGATAGCGGCCGACCTCAGAGCGGAGATCGAAGGTGACGAGAAGTTCCTCGCGTGATCGCCATCGACTTCGAATACGGAAGACGTCTCTTCCGTGGGTAATTGTTTCTATCTTTCCTTTGTTTGTGCCTCCATATTTTCTCGTAGGATATTATACTCTTTGCTGGGTTTTCGCCCGAGTTTTGTTAGCAAACGCTACGTCAAAACTGCAAACAGAAACGTATTTTGAGTTCACGATTTCCGTTGTGCTACGACAAAGAGAACAGAACGAAAACTGCGAGCTTCCTTCCCGGATTTAAAATTGAACCATTTTATTAAGAAAATTCATTTTTTTAACAACGTAGTGAATTTCGTGCTTTACAAAATTACGTTGCTTGATTTCATAAACTCTGTGCAATGCCCGCTCAAATTTTTTTTTAAAAACATTTTTCGTTGCATTCGGTTAGGGTATCCTAGAAAAAGCCGACAGACACGCAAACCCTACACGCCGTCCGACATCACAAGCCTTAAGTCATTGAACTGCCCCATCAAGACCATGTTTTATGGACCCACTTACACCCCACTCAAGGTTGGTCAGGTGAAAGGGAAATAAGATTCCAAATCTAATTTACCCGAAGAGCAGCCATTTCCTTATCCATGGCCGGCTGACCGCACACTACCTACAGATGCTGAAGAGCCTCATGTAGAGAGTTAGGTGTGAAAATAGACATCAAAGAAGATGCAAAGTTGTGAAGTACTGAAAATAGGCGATGTATGGGCACGTAATTTTCCATAGGATTAACGGTTGATACAGGTGCAAGATCTTCAGGCCGCATGATATCATTTGGAGAGGTTAATTGTTTGAGGGTATTAGAACGAGGAGGACGACGAGTGTACACACGATGAAGAGACAGTTTTTGGACTGTACAATGATGGATGTTGGGTTTATAGGTGGTTGAGGAGAAGTAACAGAGATGGTAGGGCGCGGTAGTGTTGGAGGTATTGGAGAATTTGGGTGGGAAGAGTGAAAAGACTGATCTTTGAGAATGGTTACATCCGCAGATTTAACAACCTTGCGATCATTTGCAGAGTACCAAACATTGCCTTTTTGAGTGTGAGTAACCAACTAACATATATTTGGTTGCACGTGGAGCAAGCTTGTCGGTGGAGGGGCCAAGACAACGGACATAACAAGTACATCCAAAGACACAAGGAGTGACTGGAAAGGGAAGTGTGAAGGGAAATAGAAGACTGAAGGGAGTCGCATAGTTGAGAATGGAAGAGGACATGCAATTGATGAGGTGACAAGCTGTAGAGACCGCAAAATGCCAATAGAGTTTGAGAATCTGTATTTCATACATAAGTGAGCGAGCAACAAGGTGACAATTTTTTCGCTCAGCTACACCATTTTGTTAGGGTCTATATGCACATGAGGTTTGATGGATGATCCCCAACTTGATACATAGATTATTAAAATCATGACTCATGTATTCACGCTCATTGTCGGTGCGAATTGTTTTTATGCAACGTGAAAATGTGTAAGAGTTTTAACAATAAAGGCACGAAGCACACGAGGGAGTTCAGAACGACCGTGAAGTAGACACAACCACGTCATGCGAGAGTAATCTTCAATAAAAGTAAGAAAATAACAGTAACTAGCTACACTAGTAGTTATATATGGTCCCTAATTATCTGAATGTATCAAAGTAAAAGGAGCATTACTCCAAGTACAATGAGGGACAAAAGAAGAGCGATGTTGTTTGCCAAAGATACATGATTTGCAATTAAAGTTGGCGAGTGAGAGATCCAGAAGAGTTTTTTTGAGAATTCGGAGAGGAGCATGCCCAAGGCGCCGATGCCAATCAATAGAGGTGACAAAGGAGAGAATTGTGAGATGAACTCGCAAAATGTAGAGCCTGTTGGACAATTTCCCTTTTTTGCGTCTGTCGATCTTGCACAACAAAAGAAGATAAAGAAAATGTTACAATGCAATCAAGATCTTGAGTGATACGACTAACATAAAAAAGATTGAAAGGAGAGCCGAGAACATGAAGAACCGAGCGATGAGAGATAAAGGAAGTATGGAACACATCAACATAACCAGAAATCGGGGTTGTGTCATCGTTGACCACTGTGTTGAACTTGAGATGCATCAAGTCCAAGTACTGCAGTGGTTTCTGCAGAGTAATATGGTGGGTGACACTGGAGTTCACAATCCAAGTGGAGCTATGGGAGAGACAGGGACACCTTCGTTGGAGATAGACACAACAGAGTCAGATGACCGAATGATCATCCCTGAAGATGTTGAAGCTGTGTGCGCAGGGCATCAATGTCGGTGTTGGTGGTGGAAGTGGTTTCAATCGCAATAGATGCATGTTGTTAAGGGGGCATACCATGCTTACGTAAGCATTTTGCCACAAAATGGACAACCCGACCACAATGAGAATAGCGCGGACGAGTCCTTCTGACGCGGCCCGTCTACGATATCCGGTGCGAGCCCCGTGAGCCGATGAAGGAACGGGGTGAGATGGAAATGCTTGCTGGAGGAGAGCCAGAGACAGAGTCTCGGGAGGATCGAGGGGCGGGGTGACTTTTAAAAGCATCGAGCGACGAGCACACATCTGACAGAGAAGGAATGGTGGGGGAAGAAAGGATCTGAGCTCAGACGCTGTGGAGATGAGGCGGAACACGAACCATTATCATGGCGATGCTAACGATTTATTTATGGACACGCTGGGCAGCGAGGTCCACTGTTGGAGGCTGATGTTGAATCCAGACCTCAACCAGAGTTTTGGTACACGCAACAAAGGAGGCCAGGTCTTCAGCTACCCCTAAGTCAAGAGATTGAAGGTCTGTGATGATGTCAAATAGGTGTTGAGCCGTCCTTTCCAGTATAGATGGAGTGAAGTTCCTCCCACATGGCACATAGTTTTTTGATATGGTTCACTATCCATAGAATTGAGAATCCATGATTGGACTCCGCCGTCATCACAAAGTCATTCCTCGATGGGCTCAGAAGGAATAGCCTTTGTCAGATGATGAAGGAGGCCTTTTTTCTGAAGCACATGACGGACAGAGTGCACCCACTCATCAAAATTCTTCTTTCTACAAAGAGAGATGACGGTGATCCGAAGCTCATCACGAACTTCAGGAAGGGGAGTCGCAACACTGACCAGAAGAGATGGAAATCATTCAAATCCATGGAGGATGGAAGACACGAAGGATGCAGTCACATCGAGAGCAAGGAAAACAAAGCAGAGCTGCGATCAGGAGCTTGGCGAGGAGTGCGACAAACACGGAGGGGCTGCAGACGGGCAATGAAGCTTGGCAGGGGTAAGCAAGAACAAGCAATTGCAGCAAAAAAATGATGATCAACAGCACTTGAAGAAGAGCCCACACGGCTAGGAACTTGGTCGTGTTGTTGACGAACAAGCGAACAATAGTGGTTGAGAGCTTGGCGATCAGGAGACCGCACAGACTGGTGGACTGGTGAGTAGCTGTGAACAAGGAAGAGCAGCCCGAATGAATAGAGGCCAAGAGAAGATGCATAGAAGGATCCACACGGATAAGCAGATCGCGACAAACACACAAGCTTCGAACAAGCGATCGTTCCTGCAAACAGACGAGCCCTGCTACGATCTGAAGAGCCGGTGGGAAGACGATCACAACAAAAGGATTGTGCGAACACAAAGAGGAGCTGCGCGGTTAGTCCAGCGAGCATTGCGGGAAGATGCAAAGAGACTCGTTCGCGGAACCCAGCATGAGGCGCTACATAGGGCTATAAAAGCAGGGGGAAGCAGGATGGGTAGAGAAATGTAGGAGTGGGTGAAGCTGCGGTCAGCTTGAAAGGAGACCGTTGGAGATGGCAAGGTTGCAGCAGCAGGGCCTCAAGCCGAGCAAAAAAAAGAATTTGGGTTCCTTCTTTGATACCGTGTAGAGAAGAACATGAAAAATAGAAAAATAAAAGAAATAATTTATTTATTTCTCTCACATGAATACATACTGTATTTGTACACTTATATAGGAAGAGAAAGTGGGCTCTAGCTGGGCTTTGTTATTGGGCCTTTGTACATAGTTTATTCAGTAGTGTGAGTTGTATTCTTTTATGGGAGGGGTGGTGGGTGGTACCTTAGTGTTTCGTCATCTTGGTTTCTAGGGTTAGAAATTGAGCTTTGCTTGATCTAGGGAACCAACCTTAAACCTTGTATCTTGTTTCCCTTAATGCGAATTTACTTTCATGTTTGGATCGTCACCCCCGATTCTTAACATTTGGTCCAATCTATCATTCTTCTCCTACTATCCTAGGTCCCGAGGCCGATCAAAAAATTATGAAATCCCTCCAACCACTTGATTTGCTTGTTACATTGTTTCTTCCTAGTTTTTCCCTCGTTGCTTCTAGTGCCTATGCCAATCCCATTGTGTTCTACGGCTTCAGCAACCAATCAGCACCACGCAAGCTTTGCCGAGCCCCTACCTCCATGCTGCCATCGAGCTTTGTCGAGCATACCTCCCGTGTCTCCAGCACGCACGCACGCAACAGTCACTTCACATCTCTAGCCCTTGCTCCCTTTTTGCTCGGTTCCAGTTCCGTGGGCTTTCAATACAACTACCTAGTAAAACCACCACCACAATGTGTCAACCTGCCAACCCAACAACCTTGCCCCCATTTACGTCTCTTCTGTGTATTCCATTAACGAATTATGTCTGAATATCTAGATGACCTTGAACACTCTTGCTCTCTCTCATTTTATTTCGGGAACAATGGACACTCTTTTGCTTATATTCTTCAATTTTTCTGCCACGACCACCAACCCATCCTGACATTGTCTCCCTCCGACTTGTTCACCAATAAACACATCAGCGTGGGCTCTCTTGTCTGGATTACTCGTGCTGAGCAACTTTTTGGACTTCAATATACACCGGAAGGCTTCAAAGTGCCACTTTCCATGCTCTATATAGATTGATCAACTCTTCATTGGTTGCGTTGATTCTGCCAAATGAATTTAGATATAATTTGTCGACACCTTTAAGGAATTGGTGGAGTAGTCCAACAATATCTTCAACCTTGCAATGACCCTTTGCCCTCCTTTGCATACATACCCCTCCTCACAAGCGCACACATGCGCGCACACACATACACCCCCTCTCACACATTGAAATATATTTGTTTTGTGGAAGCTGAGTTTACACGATGCTAATTCTTTCAACCGTTCTAGTCCAACTTCTTCCCAACACAGGCTGTTCCATACCGCCTCCAAAGATCCCTCATCAAAATACCACCACGCTCAACTTGAATAGTTCTAGTCCAAGCTTTTACCCATTCTTCGCCCTCATGACAAGAATTCACCAAAACTGAATCGCTAAACACAATGAGTGTGCCATCAGGAGTATCTTGAGCTTTGTTGCCAATGCTTTTGCTTATGCTGCAACCAACCGTACTCTCATACAAATCAATCTCCAAATAAAGAGCTGTATATACTTCTATGTGCTAAAGACTATGATATTACCATGGTTGACTTTGATACACTGATGCATGATGATGATCCCAAACAATATTAACCTGTTCTTTCTCCCTCGACCTTGTTGGCAAGTCATTTCCCCGATGTGATGCATTTATATAACTATGGGTTCTTTGACCAAAAATATTGGGTGCTAGTATAGTTGGAGCCTAAAGGGCTAGTAAAGGGATTATGGTGATGTGTGTAAGTGTTTTTATGTGTGTTGTATCCCAATGTGGGAGAAAGTTATGTGAATGTTTCATCATCTTGACTTTTGAAGTTTTGGATTCAGACTTCGCCTGAGCGAGCGGACCAGCTCTCGAGCATACATCTTGTTTCCACTAATGCAATTATTCTTTCATGTTTAGATTTTCATCTGCATATAAACAAAGACAAAATTTTCCAAGTGATATTTAGAGCATCCCACAACTTAATAACGCAGAAAGTTTTCTTGTTGATCATGAAGTTAATCTGCAGGATAATATTTTTTTTTTGACTCAGATACTGGAAGAACCAAATGATGAGGAAGTCTCTTTACTCGTGGATATCTTTGGGTTAGTCTTTTATACATTGTTATGAAGTTTGACACATTTATTCTTACATGGTTGATTGATCTGATTTGACTTATTATACATGATTGGCTTGCCTCTTCTTTTTTGGTGAAAAACTATTTGATTTTTTTACATGCCTTATCTCGCTCATACTATGTATACGTTCTAGTGAAAATAGTTTTATTTATTAAAAGCTTGTTGTAGTTGATCATCAATATGAAAAACCTGTATCTCTAAATTTTCCACCTTATTGAAGTTGAGATAAACTGGGCACTTTTTTGTTGGAGAATTGAGAAAGGACAGTTTGAGAAGGGTTTTTAAACCTGTAATTTGTTTCATTTATGGACTCAAGAATAGTTTTAGTTACAGCTGCTTCAATTATTATGTTTAAAATCTAGGTTATTCTTTCTTCTTAATATTCAAAACATAAATGCTATTTATAATTTTATAAAAAACAGAGTACACAATATTTTTTAATGGAGTTTTGAACCTATATCATATTGGTCATCAGCTAAGAATATTCTTTGTTCTTTAGGTGCTTAGTTTAGTATAAATTGTAAATTCAAATATTCTTTATGATTAGTTTCAATTTATCAAACTTTTCTAGTGTAAATCTAAATAATAGTGTAGAAACACACATATTACCCTGCATTTATTTCATTTTATTTCTATCCCGCAGCCCATCGAGGATGGACCATAGGATCCCATCGTCGATCCTGGGTTCGATCAAGTCATCATTCACTGTTTTAAATGTTTTTCGACATGTCTGCTGATATGCCGTATTTGAGGGCAAAACAATATTTTTTTTCTAAAAAATAGATTGTCCTTTTGTAAAATAAATGCCGATATATCCGATATTTTCCGATATATCGGCCGACATGACTTTTGAACATATCATCCATTATTTTATTTTATATTATGTTAGTTATGTTTATATCATTTGTATGTATTTATTATATATGCTTAAATCGAGGACTTATTGTTTCGTTTTCTTTAATATGTTATTCTTATAATCAAAATTTTAAATTGTTTTTCACTATTACTTTTCTTATTTATTAAAACTTTTAAATATTTATTAGTTGATTATTATTTATTTATAAGTTATATTTATTAAACAGGAAAAACTTATAATTAATCAAAAATATTTACATTCTTGCTCGTAATTATGTGTTTCAGTTTTATCCTATCCCAAGTACATGTATGGGTAAAATTTTTATTAACGAAGCAAGTTCCATTTTCTTTGTTCTCATTGACTTAGTATCAGAGCGAGGAGCTGACTCCACTGTTCTCGTCCTCGTTGTTCCCGCTTCTTCTCCTCCGCGACTCCTCATCTCACCCGATGAGTTCAGACAGCTCGGTGACCTCACCGAGCCCCGTTGTTGCTCTAGTTGTGCGCAGTCGCTCTTTGTTACGGATCCGCCGTCTGTTATCTTGTATTATTATTATTTATATGTTGAGTCGTGTTGTATCGAGGCGTGTTGCATCAAGTCATGTCGTAACGTTTAAGTGTTTTAATATTTGTTGTAAGTTTGTGTTATTTACGGTTATGCCATCGTCGCCTATTTATATAGGGCCCTTGGGGTCATGTAACCTTATGTAAGAAATGTTATCAAGTTCTCTTTCTCATCCTAAGCTCTTCTCTTCTCTCCCCTCCATTCTAGGGTTTCAACCTCTCTCTCTCATCTCCACCATTTCTAAGGCTAACAACCCTTATATCCCTATCTCCATCCGCTTATCCGCAGCCATCCGACATACCACCGTCCAGGCACGTAACAAACTTGGTATCATAGGGTCATTCCTCCCTCCCGGCCACTAAGTTATCCCAGCACACATCATCTTCTGCTTCCGCTCCTTACATAGGTACGACTGCTGCTCATTCTAAGCTGACTCCGGTCGTATTCTTTGACGCACATCGCTTCAGAGTCGCTGCCCGCCCCCACACAGTAAGCGTCGACATTCTTCACGCCGTTCTTCTGCTTCATATCCTTCAACAACCCCTCGCGTGATTTCCAACGCCACTAAACCTGCAACCGCAGGCTTCCGGTGCGGTCTTCTTCGATCTCCCAGCCGCAGTTTTCCAACTGCTTCGTCCCTGCACAGGCCTTCATCTCCGCTCCATCCGGGCCCGCATGCCCTTCTGCTGCAATATCGACCCGCTCGATCTTCATCGAGCCCCATCAACTACCGCCTGTCATTTCCCCAACCATCTTGTCTTTTTTTTTATTATTTTTTTAGTCCATCCGAATACCCTCCTAGACGCTACCTCTCTCATCCTTTTGTTCCTATTTTATTTTATTTTATTTTCTGGGGCCCACCACACCCTCTCCCCCTTCTAACATTCTCCGCCACGCACGCCACCCCCATCCCTTTTGTTTTATTTGATTTTCCTCCCAACCGCCCCCTCTCTTTCCTATTTTAATTATTCCCTTTTGATTAATTTAAGGGTTTCTTAATATATTAATTATTCTAATTAATTCTTCTCTATAATTAATTACGTGATTAATTAAGTAAGATGTCTACTCCAATCTCCGCCGCCAGCAACAATCTCTTCGCACAAATACTCGCCCGGGTTGTTAGTATGAAAGCGTGAGTCGCCCTCGTAGCTGCGCACTACGACTCGCCACCTTCCACGGGCGGCTATTCCATCTCTCATCCACCCTCGTCTGCCTAATCCTTGACTCGCCTCGTGCAGTCGCCGCTGCCACCGTCTTCGCCGCCGCCACCGCGCCTCCACCGGTCGTTGATGTACAAATTATCTCCATGGTGGTCGTCCTTCCACTGCTTCCGCCTCCTCTACCGACCCCTGCATTACCGCCTTCTCCGATCCTCTCACCGCCACCTCTCTTGGCTCTTGTTCCGCCGGTCCCTGCCTTGTCGTTACCATCGGCCGCTGAGCTGCCTGTTCTCCCATCCCGGGCTCCAGTGACCCCGATGGATCCATTCCTGCTGCCAACCGTCGCTCCTCCGCCATCCTTGCTGCTGCTGCTCACCACCGCTCCACAGACCTTACAAAAGCCCTTACTTCCGCCGCTCGTCTTCCCGCCGCCGTCGGTACAAGCTACCGGGCCTTGTTCTGGAGGGAAATCAAGATGCCAGATGTTCTGACCATCCACGTGGAGTTCGAGCTTGGGGTCAAGATCGATGTCAAGGACGGATGGAGTGTTACTGATCCGCTGTCAGTTATCTTGTATTATTATTATTTATATGTCGAGCCGTGTTATATCGAGTCATGTTGTATCAAGTCGTGTCGTAGTGTTTAAGTGTTTTAATATTTGTTGCATGTTTGTATTATTTATGGTTATGCCATCAACACCTATATATATAGGGCCCTTGGGGTCATGTAATCCTTATGCAAGAAAAGTTATCAAGTTCTCATTCTCATCCTAAGCTCTTCTCTTCTCACCCCCTCCCTTCTAGGGTTTCAACCTCTCTCTCTCACCTCCACCATTTCTAGGGCTAACAACCCTTGTATCCCCATCTCCATCCATATATCCGCATCCATTTGATGAACCACCGTCCAGGCACGTAACACTCTTCTCCCTATCGACTGAGGCCAATCCACGTCTTCTCAATCGACCTTCTCCCTGCTTAACTCTTGCTCTCTTTGACCAAGGTCACCTCTTTCAGCCCTCTCGCATCTTGTTCTTGATCAAGTAAACTCTCTACCCAACTCCCTTCCCACATTGACAGTTGCCAAAATCATCTTATGACTTTCTCGGCATACTACTATATATGGCAAATGAAGTTTTTGGTTCGTGGGATATATTGGGGTGATTGCTTGTTTTTTCCTTGTTCTTATTCATGCCGTGTTTCCATGAGGGACTCTTTAGTTTCGCCGCCTAATGTTCAAATGCTACAAATGAGTGACTTTGAGAGGACTCGTGACCACTCTGGCTCGCTGAAATCACTATTGTACTGCTTGAATGGCTTTCTGCTGCTCAACAAATAACATGCTATCCATAACCACGAGTTGTATGTTTATATTGATGAGACCGTGATTGCGCCACCCAAGTCTAATTCATTATGGAGAAATTGATCCGATAATTCCTTGGTCATCTCATGGCTTCTCCACTCTATGCCAATCAAGATATATATGAGCTCTATGCTTATGGATGCAACCTACAAGATTTGGACAAGTGCTTGTGAGACCTACTTACAAACCAACAACTTTACTCAAGAATATCAACTCACCTGTTGGATTTTTGAACTAAGTGATCCATGGATATCTTCTGACTTTTTTGAGTTTGAGAGGTTGTATTAAGAAGTAGATTATTTTTGAGAGCTTTTCTTCAGCATGCACTATATATGCTGTTCAGTTGATGAAGAAGGAAGACCGCTATTGAGTCCATTTGTTCCTGATGAGATTGAACATATAGTTTGATACTTTGCACACTCATATTCTTCATCGTTCTCCACTTCCATCTCTTAGAAAGACATTCAACATGGTTTTGGGCAATGAAGATCGATGAAGATCTCTAAGTTCAAGCATGACTACTGATCACTCTGCCTTGGCTTTTTTTGACTGTGGGACAGGGGGAATCTCTTTCCCTTTGTGTGATTACTGCGGCAAGAAAAGTCATTTTTGAGAGTCATTTTTAGATTATACTCTCACCTTGCCTTTCTTGATAGGGGAATTGAAGGACGTGGTCATGTTTCAGGAAGTGGTACCAATCATAAGACCAGATCGTCTTTATGTTTTGTTTGCTACATTCCTTTATTTGGCATTTACAAAGTCATTTCTGCCAACAACTCCTCATCTTCCATTGCCGGCAAGGGAACATTCCCTACTATGGAGGCGTGTACTTCTTGGATCAGAGGACACTCTCTCAGGCTCTTTCAATGACCATCAATAACAATCCCATTGTTGGTTATGTTCGCCAGTTACACTAGTGTCTCAGGCATCCATCTCTAGTTTATCTTTTAAAATTTCTTCTGTTTTTTACTTGTGCAATTAAACATTTGTCTTATGTAGTTTATGAGCTTTCTAAACATGTTCACTATAATTTTTCTCATAGTTCCTCTCATAGTTTACTTTCGTTCGATGTAATTCATTTTGATGTTTGAGATCCTTCCACTGTTTATCTCTTATTAGTTATTGTTGGTTGATTACTTTTATTGATTGTTTTTCTCACACCAATTGAGTTTATCTTTTTAAATGAAAGAGTGAAGTCTTACACTATTTTCAAGTGTTCCATGAAATGGTGGTAAACCAATTCAAATGTATTATTCTTGTCCTACGTATTGATAATGGAGGGAAGTATGTAAATCGTGGGGTATTCAGGCCTTATCTTGTTAATTATGGGATTATTTATTAAATTATTTGTGTGCACACATCCACTAAAAATTAAGTAGTAGAGCTAAATAACATACACCTCGTGATGGGGAACCATCAGATGCACCTGGAGGGGTTCACCATTGTTAGATGAAGGCAGTGGCAGCAACAAGCAAAAGGAGAATCGACAGCCCTAGCACCCCCGAAGCAAGTTTCAGGCGGTGGAAAATGAGTGAAATGAAAGTATCGGGAGGGATAGAGATAAATAAACAGGAGAAATATCCACCGCCTCATGTTATATATATAATATTTAATATTCCAGCCCAGCAACAAGACTTTCCAGCCAGGCATTCCAGCCCAGCAGTAAAACATTCTAGCCCAGCAGCAAGACCAAAAATCCCATTCAGGAACAAAAACCAGCAAACCCACTAAGGGTCCAAACTATCTCCAAGCAAATTTAATCAATTAGACATATACCCGACCCGCATACAGGGAATCAATCACCATACAAATTTCATACCTAAATTTATTGCAATGACGAAAATGAAATCAAAACGATCGTCGCAAAATGCATCAGAAAGCTCGAACACCGAAAATAAACGTGCGACGTCAAATCGGCGGTGAAATATTTTTCATCATCGGGGAATTCTTTTCGTTATCAAAATTCAATTCTTTATTTATTATACAAATCGAGTTCAAGTCTTACACCAACCTGACACAAATATCCAAAAAAGAAAAAGAAACTAGTCAAGCTGAAGCATATATATCGATTATTCACATCTTGACACAAATATCAAAAAACGAGGAAGAAATTAGTTTGGTGAAGACGTCGACCAACTCTATATCTGGAGAAACAAATGGAGTGTATATTTGTTTTTTAATAACTTCCTCTTTGGTGAAATGACAATCGACTTCAATATGCTTTGTTCTTTCATGAAACACTGAAGTTTTAGATATGTAGATAACAACTTTATTATCACCAAATATTGGTAGAGGATAATTATATATTTCTTCCAAGTCTTTTAAAAGTGTTCTGTTGAAAGTGGGCCCGCCGACCAAATATTGGTAGAGGATTTTATCTCCTCTCATACCCAACTGCGCTGCAGCTCAGTTGGGTATGAGAGGAGGAGATAAAATGCTCTTATAAAGGAGGTCCTGAGATCGATTCCCGGCCTCAACAACCCGCCGCACGGTTTATATCCAAGGCGGAGAGCGGGTTGGAGTGCATCGACTGCAGTCGGGCCGTGGGCCCTGGTCTTGACCTTTATATGGTCGGCCTTGACCTTTCTATGGTCGGCGGGCCCACTTTCAACAAAAGTGCAGCTCAGTTGGGTATGAGAGGAGGAGATAAAATCCTCTTATAAAGGAGGTCCTGAGATCGATTCCCGGCCTCAACAACCCGCCGCACGGTTTATATCCAAGGCGGAGAGCGGGTTGGGGTGCACCGACTGCAGTCGGGCTGTGTGCCCGGGTCTTGACCTTTATATGGTCGGCCTTGACCTTTCTATGGTCGGCGGGCCCACTTTCAACATGTTCTCAACCACTCTAACTCGCAAGCAATTTGAGTCATACTTCTATATTCAACTTCGACATTTAATCTGGACACTACTGCTTGTTTCTAGTTATTCCATGTGAAAAGATTTTCATTGACATATGTGCATAATCTAGAAGTGAATTTTTGATTTTCTTTTATCATATGCATAAATTTCATCAGAATATGCTTCAATATGTAAATGATTGCATAATTTTCTTTTGCAACGTTTCATCGAAACAATGGTCTTTTTCATGGAGACCCTTAGATGCATTCTAATATTTTTAAAACAAATTCCAAATGATACTCTCTGAGAGCCTACATGAATTGACTGACCCTCCCGACAACATAGAAGATATCAGATCTAGTTACAATAAGATAGACGAGTTCATCGACCAGATGCCCGTATCAAGTAATATCCTGTAGGAGAGGGGATGTTTCATCCCAAAGTTTGTCAGCGCCCATATAAATGAGATTCCGAGCAGGTTACATTCTAAGGACACCAGTTTCATTGAGTAAATCTAGACTTAATTACTTAGAGAGAGAATTTTGGAGTTATTGCGTTTTGCAATTTCAATTCTCAAGAATTATCTTGGAGGACTCGTATCTTTGGTAATAAAATGCTCCAAAAGATGTTTCTTTGCTTTTTCTATACCAGATAAGTCATCTTCGATAAGAAGAATGTTGTCAACATGGACAACGAGAATAACCATATCGGTTTTGATTTTCCATATAAAGAGAGAGTGATCAACATTGCTTATGAAGAAACTGTGAAGACCCTTATTCCGGTCTCCACAGTGGAATCAAAAATTGAGCGTAGTTTCAATAAAAGTGTCGCAACAAGAATCAATAAAAACATTCATAGTACAGAGAAAACATAACACCAACTTTTTTGTTCCTTTATTAACAAATTTACAAGTGATTACAAAAGACACTCATAATCCTCGCAGGTAGTTTTATGTTTTTCTTGAACTTCTTCGATCCTAATAAAGATCTTGAACCATATCTTTGCAGAGTCCTCAGTGCGCTTCCGCTTTTCTTCTTCTGTCAGAGGAACCCTTCGTGGTGCACTTGTTGATGCCCCTATTGCCTAAAAAAATGGGTCCACAATAGGTTAGTCATAAACATATGACTATTTGAGCAAAATATTTCATGAACTGATATACATACAAACAAAGTGAGATAGCAATATGCATACATAACAATAAATCAATATTCATTATTTGCTCTAAAATTCTCAATGTTTCCTGATACCCCCTTTGATATTTAGTTACATAAAGTAGGAAATATTAGGACATGCAACTTGAATTGGGCCCCACACTTTTAGAGAAAAATGTAGGCAAATCCCTACTGGTGAATCCATCAGTAAAGAACCTCTACATCATAAGATTCAATCCTTAACATTTTTTAATGTAGAGTTTTAATATTGTTCTTATCTTGTCATAATTTCCATGAAAACAAGTGTTTTAAAAATAAAACTTCCCCTCAAAAATTGTATCACTTTTATTTTCCACTCACTTGTATTTTCTAGCGATATATCATTGAGTTAAACTCATATGCACAGACAGTATTTTCTTGAAGAAATAAAATAGAAAATATTAAAATTACTTTGAATAAAACATAATCAAAAAATAAGAAATTCACCATCAATTTTCCTTTTCCCCTATCTTTTTCAGCGTCATTGCCACGCCTATCTTGTGACGCCATCCTCTGAACTCGCAGCCTCAAAAACCACTGAAATAGTACGCATTTTAATTGGGTTGCGTCTCTTTGATATGCGTAGCGTCGATGTTAAAAAAGATTAGACTTTTTATTATGGGTTTCAAAGGTTTAGGAAAAGCGTTTAAATCCGTCAAAAATACAAAAGTAATTTATAAAAAGCAGAAAGCCCCAAAATAACCCAAGAACGGTTAAAATAATATTGAAACTTGCTAAACCCCTCCTTGAAATTAGCTCAAATGATATGTCAAAAGCCCAAAACAACTCTAATAATGAAAGAATTAAAATGACCAACCACGAAATATTTTAAACAAGGTTGTCCAACACAACATCAGACCTCAAGCAAGGCTGCCAACACAAAATCAGCTCTCAAACAAGGCTGCCAACACAAAATCAGCCCTCAAACAAGGCTGTACAACATGACCCAAGGCACAAAACATCCCAACATAAGAGACTTAAGAACATAGAAAGCCCAAACATAAACGGATACTATAAGCATCAAATCCTTAATAGTTAACATCCAACCACAAGAGAAATACTCCATATGAACCCCTCAATCCTTTAATGAACACACCTTCCAACAATAATAATAGCTCCAAACCAGTAAGGCGGCAAAAAGTAGAAGAAAAAATAAGGAGAAGACAACCTTACAGTGGAAGAGGGAGGAAGTAAATCGCTGCACAACCGATCCGTCTCGGATACGCAGAGGTGTGGCGAAGTCCTTCCAAAATCTCTGGAGGCACTGAAGAATGTAAGAGGCAGAGGAGAAGCAACAGGGGCTCAAAACCAGCAGCAGAAATGCCATAATCCAGCGACACGGGATCAACGACACGAGAGCAATGACACAGAGCAGCGGCACAGAAGTAGCGACACAGAAGCACACCAACCGTAGCAGTAGCTACTAAGAGGGAGAGAGAAAGAGAGGAGCAGAGGAGCAGCAGCCAGGAAGAAGAAGAAGCCGAGATCAATGGGAGAGGCTTAACGGCACAGGAACAGCGCAGAGACGGAAGTGCGAAAATGAGAATGGCTCGACTCATTTTAAGAACCAAATAAGCGGTTAAGGATTATAAATGCACCGATTACACCTTGTTAGATGTTTCAATTTAAGCCCAAACTAAACCACCAGCCAACACAAGGCTTGGCCAAGTGTCAACGCCAAATCCAAATCAGCCATATCACTTAATTCCATATGTCAAATGCATCAGCCAGCAAACTACCCAGCCAACACAAGCCCAAACCAGCTAATAACAGCCCACTTAATAAAATTTGTTACAAACTAAATAAAGAAATTTAAATAATAAAATGCAATGAAAATGCGAAATTTTTTATGTAAAATTCGCACTGCCCTGCGTTTTCATCATCAGGGAAATTTTTTTAAAATATTTCGCGCATTATTTGGATCGTCACAGAAACTCCCCTGAGCATAAATGGTCATCCGAAGCTTACACACTTGAGACTCCCCTAAGAAAAATAATTAGGAGTTTGCTCCATTTAGACTTTTTCGTGTAAGTCACCATATAAGAAGACATTTTTGACATTAAGCCGAGACATTTGCCAATTCCGCTTGACAACAATAGAAAAGAGGACCTGTATGCTATTGATACGGGCAATGAAGAGATGTAAAGAAATCAACACCATATATCTGAATAAACCTATTGATAATGAGACGAACCTTGTATCGATCAACAATGTCGTATTATAGGAAATTGATGACAAAGACCCAACGACATTAAACAACATCGCCCCCAGATGGGGTAGGGATAGGAGTCTAGGTACCCCGTGATTTCAAGGCAGGGATTTCCTCGTTCATAGCCGATTTCTTGCAAGATATACAAAAAGCTTCGTCATGTGTAGTAAGAACATCGATGGTAGAGAATTCCCATGCAAACTTACTGCATGAAAGACTAAAATTGACACATGAGACAATATTAATAAGATGTTGTGTACTCCCCTTTACCCCTTTCACAAAACAATGAGAAGATCCAAGTTCGAGTCAACTGGATGTGGAAATCTTCCGAAGAGGAGAGCACTGACCTGATAGCCGGCGACGGGAACTCTGGAGTGGAAGATACATTTGGTGGCGCAAGGAGGTAAGACATCAACGATAATGTTATAGAAAGCGTGGAATATTAGGTATACATGCATGAGTTGGTGGTTGTCGCGGGATATCTGGTGAAGGATCATGAATAATAGGGAATGATGAACCGTAGATGGGAGGAGAGGTGGTAGAGAGAGGAGGAGAGATCTTGAGAGTAAGAGTCCCTCCATCCTTGGAAAAATAAGGGGTAAACTCAAAGAAAGTAACATCAGCAGAGACATATTGACGTTTGGAGATGAGTCAAAATAATAACATCCCTTCTGAGTTAGAGTGTACCCCACAAAGATACATTTGGTGACGTGGACGAAGAGTTTATCGCGACCAGATGCAGGTGTGTGGCCGAAAGCAGTACAACCAAACACACGCTGTGTGAGGGAAAAAAGGTTTACCGGTCGGATATAAAATGGCGAAAATGGTCTTTCCCTGAAGGGTAGCAGAAGGTAAACGGTTAATGAGAAAATAAAAAAGAGAATCGCATGCCCCAGTAGGAGCGGAGAACATTCATTTGACATAGGAGTGTCCGAGTTACATCGAGGAGTTAATAAATTTTTATTTCAACCACCCCATTTTGGTGGGATGTATGCACACAACTGGTCTGATGAATAATACTGATGGAGGTGCAAAATGATAAAAATTGCTGGCTCATGTATTTCTTTGCATCAGTCCGAAGATTATTGTGTGAAAAACCGAACTGAGTGCAAATTTTATTATAAATTTTTGAGAATATAGAAAAAGTTCAGAGCGTTTCTTTAAAAGATACACCCAGTTACATATAGAGAAATTATCATTAAAAGTGATAAAGTATAGACTGCCTCCACCAACTAATTTGGTGAGACTAGGAACCCAAATGTCTTAATGAACAATGTCAAAAGTAGACAATTTTTTTCAAAGTTTAGCAGAAAAGGTAGTACAATGATGCTTACCATATTGACAAGCCTCACATTCTAAAGTGGAGACGGTCTTGAAAGATGACAAGAACTGATGGAGTAGACACAACGACAAATGACCAAGACAACGATTCCACTGAAGCAGAGAAGTGAAGATGGTAGATGCAAAGAAAGTAGGAAGATCGTTGAGGTAGTAGAGATTGACGCGTTTATAGTAGCAATTGTCCTTTGCGAGTAAAGGTCCTGAATATAACAAACAACGGGAGAAAATGAGACAAAACATTGCAATTGTTGTTAAAAAGCATGGTCAAACAACAAATTGCACGGAAAATTTGGGATGTAAGTGTCGTCTAACTAGAGAAGAGATGCGGTAGTCATAATGCCAGATCCTCAAACTGAAGCAGGAGAGCCATCAACCACAAAGACTAGTCGTAACCAATTATGCTTCTCGAGGTAAGAGAAGAGGAGAGAGTTCCCTGTCATATGATTGGTGGCACCAGAGTTTATGAGTCATTTACCCCGAGTAGCAATATGCGTGCTACCTGAAGAAGTGACAATGGAGGAAACTATAACAGGAGGTTGCTGTGGACCCTCCATCTATCAATTTCAGTGAGCTTGGAGAGGCGAGACAAAACTGTGAGCAGTCGTAGGAAGAGCTCACTGTCGTAAGGAGTATTCTGGTCGCAGTAAGGACACGTTGTGAGCAATCACACGTCATTGGAAGCACTCGCTAGAGAGGGTCAATCGTCCATGGAGGTAGCTCATTGGATGAAGCGACACAAAATCCGCAGGAGCCACTTGCTGGACGACGAGCTCACTGGATGACAAAAATACAACAAATGGCTAAATATCTTATGGGAGGAGGGATAAAAATGAGTTGTCGATCTTCCACAAACGGAGAGCTCGACGAGAGGGATGCACTAAGATGACGATCTCTGTGGCTGGAACAAACGTGTTCTGTGAGAGCTGGGTGTCGCAAGGACTCATTAGAAGAGCGCAGTAGTCTCCATAGGTTTGCATGGGAGAGAACACAAGTAGAGAGTACTATGAGCAAGGAGTCAACGTATGAGAACTCCAGGCTACGAGTCCATAGGGAGAACTCGCAAAAGCAGGAGTTCACTGGAGGTCGCAAGAATTTCTGATCGCGGAGGTGCAACTCCCTTCGGACACTAGCTGGAAGAACTCGCAGCTGCTGGAATGAGGTGTTTTGATGCATCCGACGATGACGCATCCTAATTATGCTATCCTTGTATTTTCATTTTTTTGTTATCGTCGTGTCATTTTCATTTACTTGTTACGTTCCTTTTGCATCGTGTTGGCTCGACCGACCAACACGACTTTAAATAAAGATGCCCGATATCGCTAATAGGTATAATATGACTTGTATTGTCACACTTAATTGCATAAGATATTTAATTACATTAATTCTGAAAACGTACTCTATTCAAACTTAATATATTTGGGAGTTGACCGTATGTTCATTTCCTAGAGGTTCCGTTCTCTTTAATTCCCCCAACTAGAAACGCCTAATTTCCCAACCTTCCCTTTAGCTAGCATTTATTTCCCTTGATAAAACCCGAGTCCTATTTAAATCAAAAGGTGGGCTGCTATTGAGACCAGCCTGAAAAATAACCAAGAAACAAAAATCTGTCTGTTTCTCGGTAACTCCAGCCCTGCCATTCCTGATCCTCGCCTCCCCCGACGCATCTACGACGAACCTAGCCGAGGGATCCATAGAGCTCCTCTGCCCTCCTGTTCGACCTCGACAAAACCACGCTGGGGCCGGTCGACCTCAAGCGGATATTTCCCGATTCCCGGCGCTGTCGGCGGCAGTCGTGCGCTGTTTCCTGACATCCAACCTGCTCATCCCCGTTAACCTCCTTTTCTCACCCTCCTTTTCTCCCTGGCTACTCCTCAGCCCCTATCCCGAACTCGTAAACCTTCCCCGACTCCTCCCATCCACCACCAGCCCTCTGACAAGCTCTATCCCTCAAACCATCACTACACTTGAACCCTCGTACCAGCAACCCAACCTCTCTGTTGGAGCTCCTCACTCTTCTTTCCATCCAATTCCTTATCCAGGAAATACATAGGTATAACTCGTTGCTCACGTTCTGTTAATCATAAAACTTATGCAATTATTTTTCAAGCAACAACACAAGCATCCATTTCCTCTTACGATACTGTCTTATTTTTGATATCTCGGAGTTGAAACTCTTTACAACGATTCTAAGCGGATTCGTGCGCGAGAAAAACCCACCCGTTCAGCTCTAGCTAAAGGGATAAAAAAATCGCACTCACCTAGATTTTTTCTGTCAAGGAGCCCACTCTCTTGGGACGTAGCACGTCTAACATATCAGTAGTTGTTAATTTTCTTAATTTTTTTTCGCAAAGTATTTTCCAAAACCTAGTCTACCTCATGTTCGCAAGAAGAGCTCAAATGAGCTTGCAGGAATTGTGTACTAGTGCTGGCTGGACTGGAGATCGCATGACACTGAAAAATTCTGCATAACTCGCTTGGAGTGCTAACTGGGCTGGACTTGAGGAGGTCGCGTTGTGCGGATCGCAGAACCTGATAGGAGGGCTTACAGAACTCACTGTGAGGAGATCGCGGGATGAGGGACATCACAAAAAAAGCTCTCCGACATGCGGATAACATATAAAAATTGAATGTCTTGTGGCAGCAGAGATCACGAGAAGTGGTTGAGGCTTGTAGAGTGATGGTGAGAGAACGAAGACGACAACAACTATAAATATCTCACGGAGTGTGTTTGTGTGTGTGTGTCGGGGTGGGAGGGGGGTATTTTGGTGAGCGCTGCTTTGTGGAGGATTGCGCCAAAGTTGGCGAGTTTTGCTTCGTGGAGGTTTTTTCTAGGAGTTAAAGTCAACTTGGCGAGACCAGATTCCGAGTGCGAGACTTCGCAAGAGGTTGTTGCTTGGACAGTGAGGGTTTTCGTATGAGGTCGGGAGTGTCCACGAGAAACCAAAAAGATTTCATGTGAAGGCCAAAAATATTAACATAAGAGGATAGCGGAGAGGAATTTCGACTTGCTCTGATACAATGTGGGAATTTGATATATTTAATAATATTTATTCCAAAAAAATTAGATTATTACATGGGAGCTCCCTTTTTTACATAAAGTAAAGTAGGAAAAAATGTACATTTGGAGATGTGAGACTAAATACAAGAAGGAGAGATATACAATGGGCCCCTATGTGGGATTTTTATCTTGGGATTTAACACATCGTTAAGGAAGAAGAGATACATGTGATGTTGTGGTGCGAAATACCATATGCTTAGATGACTCCTTAGCCTCCGATCTTTCCTATTCCCATCTTCTATCATCGCAAGGTTGAATTGATGTAGATAGGATGAGTGGTACTAGAAGGCTTACCTTTCAAAAGGAAAAATAAGAAGATGAAAGTCATCTTTAGAGTCTGGATCCAAGAAAAACATTGGTAGAGTAAGAACCGTAAGAACCCGGGCATTTTGTGTGCTTATATGTCTGCGATGATAGAAGATGGGAAGATGAAAGATCGGAGGCTAAGGAGTCATCTAAGCATGTGGTATCTCGCACCACAACAACATCACATGTATCTCATCTTCCCAAACGATGTGTTAAATCCCAAGATTAAAATCCCACACAGGGGACCATTGTATATCTCTCCTTCTTGTATTTAGTCTCACATCTTCAAATATACATTTTTTCCTACTTCACTCTTATGTAAAAAAGGAAGCTCCCATGTAATAATCTAATTTTTTTGGAATAAATATTATTAAAGATATCAAATTCCCACATTGTGATGTTGTTCTGTAACTGCAAGGTTGAATTGATGTCCTTTTACATAACCATGAAATACTTGCCATCTAAGTTTCTGTTGCTTAATCATTTACAGATTCTGTCTGACTGGAGGTAAGGAAGTGCACAAAGCCATTATAAGACATATACAGTTACTAGCTGCAGCACTATCAAGTTATGAAGATGAAGTTCTGGTACAGCTTTTAGTTTTCAGTAGAAATTCTCTTTTAACTTCTGCTCTTTTACCTTTTTTGTATATAAGAGGCCATTGGTTCAGTATAAGCCTACAGTTCTGTTTTAAAGCACCAAGTGAAGCTTAGGTTAGTGAATCTTGATGCAGAAGCAGAAATGAATCTTTTATGTTGCGCTATTAGATAAATATATCTATAATGTTGTAAAATAAAATCTTCATCTGGTGTAACACAATTGCAAAAAAAATTAAGGACTTCCCATTTTACCCTTTTTGGTCGATCTGATTCCAGCAGGTCCACATTATGTGGGACCACATCATGTGGGAATGCTCCATGTGTGGATTATCCATGTGGATTATCCCCAGTGGACCTTGTTGTCGATTAGTCTCACATACCTATCGGCTATCGCGCATCACCGACTCGTGTTTATAAGCCCCGTCCCACTCCTATTACTTTGTTATTGTGAGATGAAAGTGCGGGTTTATTTGATGGTATCAAAACTAGGTTTGACCTGCTGCGGGGGTGTGTTGGTTGACCTGATTCCAATGGGTCCGCATCATGTGGGACCGGGTCGTGTGAGACTGCCCCATGTGCGGATTATACCAGTGGATTATCCTCGGTAACCCGTGTTGTTGATTAGTCCCACATTGCCCACCACGCATCACCCCCCCATGCTTATAAAGCCCTGTCCCACTCTTCCTATCACTTTGGAGTTTTGGGATGAATGTGCGGATTTCTTAAATAATATCAAAGCTAGGTTTGACCTGTTGCGGTGGCATGTTGGTTGACCTGATTTTAACGTGTCCGCATCATGTGGGACTGCGTCGTGTGGGACCTCCCAATGTGCTTTCGATTGTGAGTAGGTGCGCGCTCGTGAGACTGTGAAGTCCCGAAGATTATTCTTTTGACCCTTACCTTGTCTTCCCAATCGTAGGGGATACGATGAGAGCCGATGTCGACTGAGAGAGAGGAGTAAGAGGGGACCCTTATTCTACGATAACCTTAACTTAGGAGAATGAGAGGAGAGAAGATTAAGAGGAGAAATTAGGTTACATGATGTTGCACAATATTTGCTCCTGTGCTCACTTATATAGTGAGAGGGGAAAGTTGCACAATATTTCTGTTATGTCCCTCACCCGGGCTACATGATGTGTGAGTAAATATAGTACTCGTGAGAAAATACAGTCAATGAAATAAAGATACAGATGACTATGACCACATGTCGCCGCTCCTGCTAACATCCACCTTCCCCTTGCGTATCAAGCTTGTCCTCAAGCTTGAGTGGGGTAGGGTTTGGGTCGTCCACCTATCTTGCATCATTGTCGTCGTCCGAAGGGTGCTCAACTTCTAGGAAAAAGAGACATTTACACTTGTGCCCTACTGTATACAACTTGCCATAATTGAAAAAGAGCCAATGTGCATGTTGTTCTGCTTTGGGCAGGCGCCTGAAGACTAGTGTACTGCTGGATCCTTACTCTTGGGGGCGTTACAAAAACTACCAGTGTGATAAGGAGTGTCCTCCCGGTAACTGCCTTTGTTCCTGCTTTGGCGGTTCCTATATGAGTTGTCCATGAGAAGACATTTCTCGCAGATACTTGCCAGACTCATGGCAGTGACTGAGCTCTTGCGGTGCTTCAAATTCTACGTTGAGATGATTGAGTGATAGTGAATATATTCACTTAATGTTATGGAAGTACAAAAGGGACAAACTGTTAGCATTTGAAAACTCTCCAAGTGATTGTGCATGGACTTCCTTTGTTTGGGGAAGACGAGGTCACCAATGAATTGCTATGGAGATGTGGTCCGAACCGCATATTGCAAAAGTTTTTGAAGGTCGCCAAATTCAAATTGGGTGTCTCCCGGTAAGCTGGACGCACCACAATTGCGCCGAGCCCATGAGGTGGAATGATGCCAACCTTATCCAATTCTCCAATGACTTGAGTTAGTTTGCAAATAAGTGCTCGCATCGTGTGAGCCAACCGGGGTGTCACTCTTATCATCAAAGAGGGGAAAATCTAGCTTCACGTAATGCGGAACACTGCCTCCTGCAAACTAATTGCTGAGGGGATCAGAACGCATTACGTGCTGTGGTTCACCTTGATTTGAAATAGTTGTTGGATTATGTACCAGTTGGGTGGTAGCCACAAAGTGGGATCCGTTCTCAGCCTTGCTATGGAAGGCCAAGCATCTCTATGAGTGGATTGGGCCCTTCCCACTAATCCGCGTTCCATACTTGAGCGACTGGTGGCATGGGGCTCATGAGGTTGCTGAAAGCATGGAAAACTGACACCATCGAAGGACCCTGTGGCCATGACTAGCACGAGCTTGAGGTTGGGGTGGCCCCAAAAATTTGACGGGCCTTCTAGAAACTGGAGCCCTAACTTGGCCGTCGCTCTAGCCGAGCGGGGGCTTTGGCAGATGCATGCGGTGTTGGGTGCACCCCACTTGTGCGAGTGGCTAGGCTGGGTTGGACCCTTGTTCATTAGATCCTTGGTTGATTCCATGGCCGGAGAATCATGCCATGTGTGAACTGTGGCCAAGGCTGCTACATGCCGTGCTTCCCGGGCTTTGCCGTCCAAGATGACAATGGCGAGCTTGTCCCAAAATTATGCAGTTGATCCCTTTAGCCGCCCATGATGCTAGGATCTGATACCAGTTGATAGAGGCCCGCAAGATGGAGCACGTCATGGGACGATGGAGGATGGGATCGAAAGAGAAACTGCACTTTCTCCTCCTCATGTGAGTGCCAGTGATTTCTTATGGTGAGAACATAGAGATAGCCGTGCAAATTCTTTTGAGATTTTCATTCGTCGTGTGTATAAATAACCCTTTTTCCTCACAAAAAATGGAAACCAATAATAGAAAGCAGCAAATGCAATAAAAGGAAGGAAATAAAAATTGTGACACACATGGAAATGTTTTATATGCAAATGCTAGAAAACAAGGAAATATAATTTAGGCGGAAATATATTTCTGCATCTGTCAAGGATCTATGCGCATTTTCTTGGAGTGAGTGCCCCAAAAGGCATCTGTAAGACTGTAACAGTTTCTTTCATTAACTGCTTGAATGTACCGGCGCATGGGATGGCTGAATATTTACCACATCATCGTTTTCAAAAGAAAATTTTTGTTGTCTTTGTTGCTTGTCATAGAAATCTGTTGCATAAAGTTGAAAGGCTTACTGGAAAAACTTATGCTATCATGTGGTTACTTTCAGGTTAAGCGCGAAGAGTTGCTTCAGTTTGCCCAATGCGCCATTTCTGGATTGAAACATAATGCTGATTTAGCAAGGTGACATGAGAGTTTCATCTACTAAACTATTTCTGGTCTGATTTTGTTTTTTGTTTCAAATTATCATCAGTCCCATTCCTTCGCTCATTAGCATTGAAAAATATGGGGCGACTTTCTTAAATTTTGCTACTGTGCTTTAGTCTATCCTATATATCTAAATTTGTTGGACTAATCAGTTATACAGAAGTTGATGATATGCCAAAGTTTTTCCAAGTGATGTTTTAAAAACTAATCATCAGTGATTAGATCAATTATTTTCCTTCAATAATACTATAATAGTCAACAGATCAATAGTTTGGAAGACTCAACATAGAATCATTTCAATACCTGCTGTAAGTTTTGCATGTATATTCTTATTCAGTGCAGAATTTGGACAGAAAGACGCAGCTTTAAGGAACTGAGAGTCTTTGTAGCTTAGCTATCAAATCATCTAGCAATTGTAATATTGCCTTGAAAAAGTGTCCTAGACTTATTACTTTTTTAATCATTTTCCATAGTTTAATCAATGTATATGCAGAAATATCAACATGAAATTACTGAAAAAAAGTTATAATTTCTGGATTTTGATCTTAATTGATTTCTTAGATAAATGAGTTGTTTGTTGAGTTTTTACATTTATTTACATATTGCTCCATCATTGGGCCTGTTTCTGTAAGTTCTATTGTATACACACTATGAAGCACCGATACTTCCTTAAGGGCCATGTACTCGTACCAGATACGTATCTGGCACCAGCATGTACTCGATACTCAGCGAATACACCTGTTAATCTAATATGTAGATATATTTGGACTTGCCAGATTGTTCTGCCTATTGTGAAAGAGTATGTTTTTTAAAGTAAACAAAAGACTTCTGTGTGTCTCTTAAAAAAGAAAAATTTGTGAACAATAAATGCAACTAACATTGTTTGTTTATTATAGTAACAAAATGCGCTTCAAAGTTAAGTATCGTTTTTCGTTAAAATTATAAAGAATTTGATTTAAATTTTAATATTGTTTTTTTCCTATATAATGTGCATATATATAGACACATGAACATGCGTATACATGTATATGTGCATGTATATACATGGACATCTTGCACGTATATTTACATAAGTTAATGTTAATTACGCTATACCCAAACCTACCCGCATTTGTAAATTTTTTATTTTCACGTATCATCGTACCAGATACGTATCGTACACAGTTCTCGTACCCGTACTAGTGTTTCATAGGATAAACAAATGTCATAAAACTTATTCTATGATCATTGTATTCCAAGCTCTAAAGTGAATTCACTTATTATAAACAAATATGCAAATTGCAGTAAGGCTTTATGGTAGAACCTTTGTGATGGTGTGTAACACTCCTACCTAGTTTAGCAATAATTCAAAAGCCTGACCGACACTCGTGATATGAAGCAAGCCAAACAACAATAATAAAGTTTGTACAGTACAATGAAAATTAAATGAAGTATCTAAAGCTTACAATATTTGTAGAGAAAAAGGTCCAAGCTTGTATATACTTCATGAATCCAACAAATACAAGTACGAGTACAAATATATAGGAGAGAAGAGAGAGGAAGCATCCTATACAAAAGATGTGGGACTAAACAAAAAGACTATAAATCAGCCAACTTATTGGGCCTTTGCATTACTTTTCCCTATATTCTCTAACACTCCCCCGCAAGCTGGAACGTACAAGTCGTAGGCACCAATCTTGGACAAGAATTGATGGTACAATCTTCGTGATAATGCTTTGGTGAGGATGTCAGCAACTTGATTAGCGGCAGGAACATGCTCTAGCTTCAACTTCTTCAATTGAACCTTTTCTCGAACAAAGTGACAGTCGACTTCAGTAAATAGCTTCAACTTCTTCCTGTCCAAGCTTGTATATTACCATGTTAACCTAAAACTAATTGTTTGTAGGGGAATGATCCCAGGATATGTAGTAATTGCACATGGCTACACGAGTTCCCCGGCTTGAGGCTATTATCAACACTTTCCAATGTCAATCCCCAAAAAATTGATTGATTTTCTTTTCTTATTAAGGTAGAAGATCAAAGTACTTGGGTAGTGTATGTGTGTTCAAAAAAAGAATTTGAACAACAATTATGCATGTTTTATTTAATGAGTTGACTCAGTTTTATTCAAAAATGTAACTACATCTGAAAGAAAAATATTGAATACATCTTCATAAGAACTTTTTAAGTCATATAGAGCTGTGAATGTTCATAAAACATGCTAGTGTTGTTACCTTGAATCTTCAATGTACTACCACATAATAATACTTCGAAGTACTAGTATCTTACCAATTGTGGATATGCGGTAATAAATTAGTAGTTTTTTTATCTTTTGTCCAGTAAATGACTTGTTGATGTACTGAAAATGAGCATATAGAAGTAATGAATGATTTGTGCTTACTCAAACTTCTTTATCGACTTGGACTTGAAATTAGGCCGTATGACCTTCATAGTGTTCTTTTGATCTATACCCATTTCACTTCACTAAAAACCCCCTTTTCTCCGGTTTTCCGGGGATAGGCTAGTTACCCACCTTTTGTTATAATCTTGAGTCTCTAAACATATGAAGTTTTATCGGATTCGATTCTTCTTATTCTCACATCATATTATTTCTAATCCAGAAATTCATTTTACCACACATGCAGATTTCTGACGATCAAGTAGCAATTTTATGTTAAATATTTTCCATTACATAGTTTTGTTAGGATTTATGTGTATTACTGGTATGTTTACGGGTCCTCTATATTATATGCTCATCTCCCCAATATAAATAAGAGGTGATTATTTGGTAATTAAATTAAGTCATTTCATTTTCCTCATCATAGCACAAACTAATGCTCCTCGTGCCCAAGCGCTTGATCTTTGGTTGCTCGTTTGCTTCGTCGATCACTCGATTCATCTCCGACCATTTGCCCTTTGCCAATCGCTTTACCGTTCCGCATCATCCAATACCTTTTGCCCCGTTTGTTCTTCCCCGCACGACCCCTTCCTCTTTGGTCTCGCCCACATGGAGGCTTCCCGCACCACTTTCCTTGACAACAACCTTCTTTCGATAGGAACTTTCCATTTTTTTGTCCAACGCTGTCACCCCTATATAATGAGTTAATATTTTTTCGGGCGCCAGTTAGACGCCTAGCATAAAATTTAGTCACTCTTAGGAATATTGATCGTTTAAGAAATTATGCAAAATCTAGGTTGTTCCACATAAGGAACTCATCGTTTGGTCCAAATGCGGTATCTTGACAAAGATCTCTACATCTTCAGGGCTTTAGTGTAATGTTAAGTTTGCAAGAGTTCTCGTCGTGTCTGAATGCGGCGTCTTGGCAAAGACTGTTTCACCTCTAAGGGTACTTGAGTGTAGTGTTAAATATGCAAGAGCATTCACATATTAGGCTCCTTAGGCAAGTAAATGGTAGGATTTGTGATCGACTTAGGTTTGGAAGTTATAGTATTGGTACGCTAATGAGAAAAATGATGAAGTAGTTGATGCGATGATTAGAAGAAGGATAAATATTTTATGTATGCAAGAGACTAAATGAGTGAGTGAGAAAGCTAAATTTTTAGACAATTCAGGTTTTAAATTATGATACACAAAAAATAAAACTAGCAATTGAGCATTTTATTGTGGATACTTTTTGGAGGATGAAGTAAATAAAAAATGTTATAAAATCTTAGCTCTTAAATTAGTCGTAGGATAAGAAACTGGTGGAGACCAACCCGATCAGGTCGAAAAATGTCCGAGGTCGTGCTCGATCGGATCTCTACAGACCTTGATTGATTGCATTTTCATTTTATGTTTTATTGCATTTTATTTTGCAAGTTTTATGTTGTCAATTTTAGTTCGTTGCACGCCTGCGCGCGTAGCCATATTGTTGCACGCCTGCGCGCGTCGCCATGTTTGGGAGTTTATGTTGTTCTCCAAATGAAACATAGAGATATATATTTGTATATATATATGTGTGTGTATTAAAAAATTACACATATATATCATATATATATATATAAGATAAATATAAATATATAAAGTTCAGATAGGTCAAAGAAGAAGAATCCGGTCCATCCTATACAGAACAGTGCTTTTCTCCTTATCGTTTTCCCGGTTCAACGAAAGCCGCACACAGCAAGAAGCTCTCTCCCGGCTCAACCATGGCGTACTCGGCGTCAAATACTCCCAACCGCCCCTTCTCCGACAAAGGCGCTAGCTCCCGCACAACCTCCGCCCCACGGTCCGGCCACGACCTCCTCCGACAATCTTTGCTTCCGCCATGGCCGCACCTTCCAGGTTTTAGGCCCACGTCCAACTCCTTCGACACGTCCGCGCCACGTCCCCCTATTGCTGGCCGCTGCAACTCTATAAAAAGAAGAAGAACAGGAGTCAGAGAGGTGATTGGTGAATATTGAGCTTGAAGATTGCTGCGATTGTGTTTCCTATTTGAATTGCTGTGTGCTCCCCGATAGAATTAGGCTTGAATTAGGTGTGAGTCTGTGTGCTTCCATAGGAGAGAATTTGCGGATTTTTCCCTTTGCTGTCCTGTGAGACTTTGTTTGGAGAAGATGAACAGAGCCTTGCTGATTGTAATTTCCATGTGAGATTGGTTCAAGAAGATGAACAGTAACATTAAAGTTACTGTCCCATTATATTCAATTGAAACAATTCCCGTTTTTTTACAGTAGATGAAGTTGGGTATTGTGAAGACTCTCTTTAACATGTTGCCTCCTGTGTGAGTGGAAGGTGTGGTGTTAATTTTACTGTCCCGTACATAGAGAAGAGGGGAGCTAATTTCTGTTGTGTTAGTAAAATGTGTTGATTTTGAAGTGGAAACTCTTTGTTAGAGTAGATAGAGATTTCGTGGATCCACCTTGTGTGATTGAGATTTTGTGGATCCACCTTGGGTGCGAGAGTGAGTGAATTTAGGTTGTTTAGTTTGTGGCTTCTTACATCGTTGAGTGATTCCGTGGAACCACCTCGTCTGAGAGAGCAACTTAATTCCGTGGTGCCCGTGTGCGATAGCGGCCAAACTCGGAGTGGAGATCGAAGGTGACGAGGAGTTTCTCGCGTGATCGCCATTGACTTCGAATACGGAAGACGCCTCTTCCGTGGGTAATTGTTTCTTTATTTTCCTTTGTGTGTGCCTCTGTTTTTTTTCTCGTAGGAAAATATACTCATTGCTGGGTTTTAGTCCGAGTTTTGTCAGCGAACGCTACGTCGAAAACTCCAAACGGTAACGTATTTGGAGTTCACGATTTCCGTTGTGCTACGACAAAGGGAACAGAACGAAAGTTGCGAGCTTCTTTTCCGGATTTAAAATTGAACTATTTTATTCAGAAAATTCATTTTTTCTAACAACGTAGTGAATTTCGTGCTTTACAAAATTACGTTGCTTAATTTCATAAACTTTGTGCAACGCCCGCTCAAATCTTTTTTTAAAGAAAAACATATTTCGTTGCATTTGGTTAGGGTTTCGTAGAAAAAGCCGACAAGCGCGCAAACCCTACGCGCCATCCTGCATCAGAAACTATTAATCTTATTAGTGTTTATGCGCCATAAGTAGAATTAAGTGAAACTATTAAAGTATAATTTTGAGAAGACTTAAATGATTTGATAAGAAAGATCCAATAAAACGAAAAATTTTCATGAGAGGAGACTTAAATTGACATATATGGAAGAAAATATGAATACAGATGCTCATGAAGGATTTCGGTGTGGAGAAAGAAATGAAGAAAGAAGAAACATTTAGACTTTGTCATAACACATGAATTAATTGTGACAAATATGTTATTCATGAAGAGGAAAACATTTAATTACGTTTAAGAACAGACTAAACAAGTCACAAATTAACTATTTTATGACTTGTAAAATGGATAAAAAGATTTGTAAATATTGCAACGTCATAGCAGGAGAAAGTTTGGTAACACAAGCTAGTGGTGTTGAATGTGCAAATTAAATATATTAAATTCAAGAGAAGGATAAAAGTGTTACCAAAAATTCGATGGTGGAATTTGACGAAAAATAGGTTACTTTCAAGGCATTTGTGGAACTAGTTAATGATACTTATGTCGATACTAGTATCACATGAGAAGTTATGTCTTCATATTTAAGGATAAGTGAAAAGAACGTAATTAAAGTGTCAAAAAGTTGTGCGCCCCACAAAGAATCTTGATGGTGAAAAGAGAAAATGCAGGAAATAGTGATGAAAAGTTGTATGCTGTTTTATTTATTTATTTTATGTATGTTACAATATTAACTATTTTACAACCTATTGAACTTTTAAATCTTAAAAGCTATATGAATCATTCAACATACAATACATTAACGATGTAAACACTGTAAAATTAGTAATTTAAAGAAGTTTGCAATTATATATATTTTCTATAACATTTAATTTTTAAAAATTAAATTTCAAACGTATCTTTTTTTCATCACTTGCATATTCATCAATAGTCGACATGTGGATAGAGTGTGGTCATCATCCGATGAACCCTCAAGATCCGCCTCTTCCATCTCCGATAATTTTCTCTTTCCCTTCCCTTAATAACTAATGACCACATCTTTGCTCTTTGTTATTCTAGGATGCCTCCTTGCATCATGATCAGTGTCAACAATATCTTTAAGTTATATGTCAACCTTCTCCAAGAAAGACTATCGTTACCATCATCATTATCATCATCGACATTATCAACATTCACCGTCCACTCCTGTAACTTCCCCAAATCTAAGCTCTTAGCTGTCAACGAATCTCGAGATGTGTCAAAATATTTTGACTTAAAACAATGAACTTTACAAAAATTTGATCGTTCAATTTTTGCTGTCTAGTTTATTCCTCTTTTTAGAAGAATTATAGAGAGTGGATGGTGGAGAAGAGAGGAGGGGTCCGAGAAGAGCAGCAGTACATAGAAGTAGAGAAGTGAGGAGAGGGACGAGAAGAGAAGCACATTGCCACAGTTAACCAAAAAGCAAAAAAAACCCCACAAATTCAGAGAAGAATTACAGAGACGTAGAGAAGAGTGGAGAGGGCCGTGAAGAGAAGCTCAATGCAATAGTTCGCCAAAAAGCAAAAAAAAACCTAGAAATTCAAAGATAAATTACAGAGAAGTAAAGAAGAGGGGAGAGGGCCGAGAAGAGAAACAATACATAGAAGTAGAAAAGAAAGAAGAGGGCCGACAAAAGGAATACGGTGCATCAGTAATCCAAAATGCAAAAAATATCACAAATTCAGAGAAGAATTACAGAGAAGTAGTGAAGAGAGGATTAGGCCGAGAAGAGAAGTAGTATGGAGAAGTAGAAGAGAAAGGAGGGGGCCGAGAAGAGCAACATTACAAAGAAGTACAGAAGAGAGTAGATGGGTCAAGAAGCGAAACAGTACAAAGAAGTAGATAAGAGAGAAGAGATCTGAGAAGTGCAACATTAAAGAGAACTAGAGAAGAGAGGAGAGGGCCAAGAACTTAAAATGCCATCGACAAAATGAGATACAGATGCGACTATTAATGAGCGATGAAAAAAATATTTTTATCAACTCTGCAATGAAGAAAAAGATAATGAACTGAGTTTGGAAGAGTTAAGTAAATTAGAGGAGTATCAAAAACCCTAGCCAAAATCAAATCCAGTAAAACCCCCAAATCTGAAAACCATAACACCATCCCTTTCTACAGCTAACAAGAACAAGAACGGATTAAAGAGGACGAGAAGAGCTTACAATGGAGAAAACTGCCGGTCAAGACCAAAACCAGTCCACCAATACTGCACAGAACTGCAGTAAGACTACAAAAGAAGAAGGCCACAACTCAAATCAAACTCTCTCATCACTGTCGACCAAAGGGAAGTGACTATCGAAGCAAGGGGAAGAAGAATCAGAGGAGCCCTAATGTTTCTCCGCTTGACAAAAGCTCCAGGGGGCGGAGTAGGAAATATCGGGATACAGAGAACTCGATAGGGAATTAAATCAATCCACCACCTCTCCAAATAACTTCACACTCATCCACCACTTAATATAATCCATATAATATATTATATATAATTTATAACCAGCTAAATAATATAATATACACCCACAAGTTTTCCAGCCAAACAACCGGTCCAAATCAATCCCCCAATCAGCCAGGTCAACCCAAATCAATCCATGCAACACAAATCACCAGTCGAACCAATATAAGAAAGTAGCCACCTCATTTAATTTCCATTTAGCCATCAGTCCATAAACACGATTGAATTTATCACGAACTTGAAATGAAAATGAAATGAGCGTCGCAAAAATATTCAGAACCATCAAAATATACGTGCGATGTCAAATCGACACTGAATTTAGTTTTTCATCATAGGGGAATTCTTTTATTCTTCAACATATATATATATATACACTATATTAAAAGGGAAAACACCCTTAGGTTAAACGATCAACTTTCTGATTTAACCCCTATTTATTACAAAAATTCCAATCTCATTAATTTATGTTTTTTTAAATTTTAAAATATATGCTCTCATGTAAGCAAAAACACTTGCCTACAAAAAATGTGCTCTCACCGCCGCTCGCAAACCTCATGCATAAGGAAAAAACAAGTGACAGACGAAGTATAGCGTTCTGGGGTTTGCGAGCGACGGGAGCGCCGTCACACCATGACAATGCTATGGCCGAAGTACTGTCGTGCGGGGCATTGGGGGCCCGCCCCGTGCACTGTCACGATCGGGGTACTGTCGCGATTGGCCGTAGGGGCGGATCCCCGTTCCTGTCACTCATGCGTGTGTATATATAATACAAACAGGTTTGGGTCTTACACCAAACCCCTCGATTCAACCTCCTGATGCAACTCCCCCTGTCCCTGTTACCTGCTTCCATCCTGATCCAACCAACAACCCTAAATTCAGCCTTCTGCTATCTCCAGTGCCCTGATTCCAGCCACCGTACAACACAATACACCATTTTTCCTCCTCCAGACAGCCGTCAACCACCCTTCATTCGCTTGATCTCCATTGCACGACAAACCCTCTTACTTGGACCTTTGTTTTCAATATTAAGATATGATAATGTGATTTCATATTTGTGTGGATCTATAGAATTATAGTTGCTTGTTCTAGATTATGTGGTGATTTGCAGGATCAATTCGCCGCTCACTCTCGCGTTGCTCCTCTGCGCAGAGGAAAAGCTAAGCATGGTCGCTTAAAAAATAATTATGTTTGTCTTAACTTATCTAAGTGCAATTTAATTATTTATTGTTTGGTTTGATTTCTCCGCCATGTTCCGTTTACATCCTACATATAAGAGAGCTATTTATCTGCATCTCACTTATGATTGCTTGTTAGTTGCACACCCACGTAGCCTACCCTACATGATACAGTGTTTAGGTTCATTACATTCCTTGCATGGTTATTCAAATTGCATGTAGGGTTAGGACATCGCTTGTCCACCATCCGTAGACTCGTCCTGCCTCACTATTTCTTTGCTATTATTCACATTAATGTATTGAGACCTTATCTCATGTCCTCATTTTCTGATTGTGCTTAGATTGTTACTTTCGTTGATTGTTTCTCTCATATTGCTTGGTTATATTTGCTGAAAAATAAAAATAAAATTTCCTCTATTTTCAAAGATTTTTTGAAATGATCTTCACTCAATTTACCACCAATATTTAGATTTTATGAAGTGTCAATGATCGTGAGTATAATGATTCCCAGTTTGAGAAATACCTTGATGGTCTTGGTATTTGTAGAGAAGGAAAAAGCCAACCTTGTATATATGTTCACTTGTCTAAAATACAAAGAATGAGTACAAATATATAGATGAGAGAAAAAGAGAAGCAGGTCCTATACATGATGTGGGACTAAAGAGGGGAAAGAAAAACAATAAATGATACATAATGGGCCTAGATTAAATGGGCTTTTCTAACACTCCCCCGCAAGCTGGAGCGTATAGGTCATATGCACCCAGCTTGGACAAACACTGGTAGAACAAGGTACTTGATAAAGCCTTTGTGAGAATGTCAGCAACTTGATCAGTGCCCGGAACATGCTTTAATTCAAGTTTCTTCAATTGAACTTTCTCTCGAATAAAGTGACAGTCGACTTCGATATGTTTTGTGCGCTCGTGAAACACCAGATTCTTTTCTATGTGTATGGCGGCTTGACTATCACAGAATAAAACAGCAGATGAAGGAAGTTTTACTCCCAGGTCAGTAAGGAGACTTTCAAGCCATGTGAGTTATGAGACAACCGAGGCCATCGATCGGTATTCAGCTTCCGCGGAGGAACGAGCGACCACGACTTGTTTCTTACTTTTCCATGTAATGAGATGACCACCAAAATAAGTACAGAACTCACTTGTTGACCTCCGATCGTCCAGGGAACCGGCATAATCGACATCAGAATAAGCGACCAATGCGGGAGCCGAGTCGGAGGTTTTGTAAACCAGCCCTTGACCCGGAGCTCCCTTAAGGTATCGGAGAATCCGTTCAACCGCCTGGAGATGAGAAACCCGGGGGCATGCATGAACCGACTGACAACCCCAACTGCAAACGATATATCAGGCCTCGTGACCGTTAGATAGATCAACTTTCCCACAAGGCGTCGATAGTATTCCGGGTTCTGAAGAAGCAAATCATCATCAGAGGCATGAGCACATAGTTTGTGATTTGCCTCCATCGGGGTACAAGCTGGCTTGCAACCAGACTGACCAGCGTCTTTGAGAAGATCGAGACAGTACTTCCGTTGGGAGAGGACAAGCCCGTCCGGCCGTCGTGCGATCTCGAGACCAAGGAAGTAGCGAAGATGCCCCCAGGTCTTTGGTCTGAAACACAGTGCTCAGATGCTGTTTGACCTCTTGAATCCCCTTTGAGTCATCCCCAGTGAGTAGTATGTCATCAACATAAACCAACAGAAGGACAGTTCCAGTGGCCCTGTGTCGGATGAATAGGGAAAAATCTGCAGAACTCCGAGTGAACCCCATGTCCCGAACCACCTTGCTGAACTTGTCAAACCACGCCCGAGGGGACTGTTTGAGACCATAGATGGATTTCTTGAGAAGACACACACGAGACTACCCCGTGGTCTCAAACCCGGGCGGTTGGCGCATATAGACGGTTTCCTGAAGATCGCCATTCAAAAATGCATTCTTGATATCGAGCTGATGAAGGGGCCAGTGCCGGTGCACCGCCACGGAGAGAAGAACACGGACGGTGTTGAGCTTAGCCACCGGAGAGAAGGTTTCCTCATAATCGAGGCCCTCCTGTTGAGTGAAGCCACGGGCCACAAGGCGGGCCTTCAGTCGGGCAATAGTGCCATCCAGAGCATGCTTGATGACGAAAATCCATTTACACCCAACAGGGTACTGACCGGGAGGTAAGGGAACCAGGACCCAGGTCTGGTTGGCCCAAAGAGCCGTCATTTCTTCGTCCATGACAGCCCGCCAGCCTGGATGTTGAAGTGCCTCCTGCAGAGAGTTAGGGACAGAAACAGAGGATAATGATGTGGCAAAGTGAAGAAGAGGTGGAGAAAGGCGATATAGAGAGACGTAATTCGCCATCGGATGAGCGGTGGATGCAGGAGCCGGAGCAGCAGGTAGCGGAGCACCAGAGGTCGAAGCCGATTGCAGGGGGCAACGAGAATAGGAGAGCGACGAGAATAGACCCGGATAACTGGTGGCGGAGGACGGACCGGAGGCATGCAGGAGGAGGAGATGATGAGGAGCGGGGAGCAGGGATGACAGGACGCACGACGGGGTCTGGACCAGGAGCGATATCCAGATCAGAGAAGAAGGGAAGATCTTCGCAGAAAGTGACATCCGCAGAGACAGTAACCTTGCGGGTAGCAGACGAATATCACACATAACCCTTTTGAGTGCGCGAGTAGCCCACAAAGATATGTTTGGCGGCACGATGATTCAACTTGTCTGTGGAGGGACCAAGTTGGTGAACGTAGCAGGTACAACCAAAAATCCGGGGAGGAACATGAAAAGGCGGAGTGGAGGGAAAGAGGAGGCCGAAGGGAGTAGCATACTAGAGGATGGAAGAGGGTAGACGGTTGATGAGAAAACAAGCCGTGGAGAGCGCGAAGTTCCAGTACGGTTTGGGAACCCGCATTTGAAGCATAAGGGAACGGGCGACATCAAGAAGGTGACGATTCTTGCGCTCGGCGACACCATTCTGTTGTGGAGTATATAGACACGAGGTTTGGTGAAGAATGCCGAACTCAAAGCAGAGGGTCGCGAAGGTATGACTGGTGTACTCGCGCGCATTGTCAGTACGAATAGTACGAATGAGTGCAGAGAATTGAGTGCGAGTCTCAAGAATGAAAGCCCGGAAGACGCGGGGAAGCTCAGAGCGGTCCCATAGGAGATACAACCACGTCATGCGAGAGTAATCATCAATAAAAGTAAGAAAATACCGGTAGCCAGAAATACTAGTGATTTTGTACGGACCCCATATATCGGAGTGTACCAAAATAAAAGAAGCGGGGCTCCGAGTACAATGAGAAGGAAAAGATGAACGTGGCTGTTTGCCCAAAACACATGTGTCACACTGAAATGCAGGAAGAGAGACTTCCGGGAGAGCCTTTCGGAGGACTGGAAGAGGAGCATGACCAAGACGACGATGCCAATCCGAAGAGGAGATAGATGCGAGGATAGTAGGAGAGTCGTCAAGAAGGTAGAGCCCATTCTGCAGCCGCCCCCTACCAATGATAGTCCGCTTCTGCTGATCCTGTATCAGAAAAGAAGAGGAAATAATGTCACAGAGTAATTAGAATCAGTAGTAAGGGACCAACAGAAAGTAAATTGAAAGGAGAGCCCAGAACGTGAAGAGCCGAGCGCAGGAGAAGAGAAGAGGTGAGGGGAATATCAGCACATCCAGAGACAGGAACAGATGCCCCATTGACCACAGTAATGTACTTCGGGTGAGGTGAAGACAAGTACTGAGGCGGCCGAACAGAGGTGATGTGATGAGTGACACCAGAATCGAGGATCCATCGCGGGCCAGAGGAGAGGCAGGCGATACCTTCATTGGAGATGGAGGCTGCGGAGGCAACCGAGGCAGGTGGGCGGCTAAGCAGTCCATGAAGATGCTGGAGCTGAAGACGAACCTCGTCGAGGTCAGTACGAGTGGAAGAGGAGTCGGTGGCAGCAACAGAGGCCTGCGGACGAGGAGGGCGACCATGTTTGCGATAGCACGTGGCTTCAAGATGCCCGTCTTTGCCGCAGAACGAGCACTTAGGCCGAGGCCGTCCATCCCGACCCCGTCCTCGAGAATCAGAGCGGCCTCCACGAGCGGAAGATGGAAGAGGCAATAAGGGAGCAGGGGCCTGCTGAACAAGGGCCGGAGAAGGGGGCCCGGGCACATCCGGAGGCGGGGATACTTTGAGAAGCATCGAGCACACATCGGAGAAAGACGGGGTAACAATAGAGGAGAGGATGTGAGCCCGTACACTGTGAAGATGATGTGGGACCCGAGCCATCATCATGGCTATACCCACAGCTTCCTTTTGGGCACGTTGGGCAGCAAGATCCAGAGTAGGAGGCTGATGGTGGATCCAAGCCTCGACCAGAGACCGAGCCTGAGCAACAAAGGACGTCAGATCGGTCGCGCCACTGCTATCAAGGGCCGGAGAGCAGTGATAATGTCATACAGATGGTGGAGACTATCCTTGCCAGAGTAAAGGGTATGGAGCTCGTCCCACATGCCTTTGGCCGTCTCATGGTACATGGACCAGGCGATAAGATTCGCCATCAAGAGAATTAAGAAGCCAAGTCTGCACCCGACCATCATTGCGTAACCAATCATCAGTAGGAGTACCGGTAACGGCCTGAGTCAAGTGATGAAGGAACCCCTTGGATTGCAGGACACGACGAACAGAGTGCGCCCATTCCACAAAATTCTTCTTGCCGGTCAGAGAGATTGTAGTAATACGAAGCTCATCGCGGACTTCCGGGAGAGAGGCCGGGCGGTCAGCAAGAGGAACCACCGTGCCAACTGAATCAGCAGAGGAGGCCATGGAGAAGAGAGGCGGCTAGGAGAACAGACCGGTCAACAAAGGAGACCGCGCGACCAGAGCAGAGACTGCTCAGTCACGATGGGAAGACACCAACTGCGGGAGGAGTCCGCGACCAAAGGCGGAGGCCGGGAGAGAGAGCAGGCCGCAACGGACAGATAGAAGCCGCGAGGAAAGGAAAGAGGAGAAGACCGCGACCAAAATGCGGGAAGGCAAGAGTCCGCACGGTCTGGCTGAGCACAACAGCGGTCCGAGAAACAGGAGGCCAGCGGCGGGCAGAGAGAAGAGACCACGAGTAGGGAAGACTCAAGCGGAAAGAGAGAAGAGACCGCAACGACCAGGACCAAACCACAGGAGAGGCAGGCCGCAGGAGAGGCAGACCGTAGAAGAGGAAGGCCGCAGAAGAGGCAGGCCGCTGCGAGCTGGAGCAGGCCGCAAGAGAGGCAGGCCGCAGCGAGGAGGATCAGGCTGCAGCGAGCAAGAGCAAGCCGCAACGAGTTGGAGCAGGCCTTGAGAGAGGCAGGCCGCAACGAGGTGGATCAGGCCGCAACGAGCTAGATCAAGCCGCAGCGAGCTGGAGCAGGCCACGAGAGAGGCAGGCCGCAGCGAGCACGATCTGGCCGTTAGAGCAGCAGGCCGCAACGAGCTGTAACAGGCCGAGAGAGAGACAGGCCGCAGAGTGAGAGAACAGGCCTCAAGAGAGAGAGCGGTCTGGAGGAGAGAGAGAAAGAGAGGGGGAAGGCTATAAAATGCCTGAGGGAGGGGTGGAACCACGAGAAGAAGAGGGAGCGGAAGAAGAGGAGCGGAGCGGACAGGAAGTCAGGCCGCAGGAGGCCGAGCGGGCAGCGGACAGAAGACAGACCGAGCGGGTTAAGAAAGGGGAAGCCGCTCAAGTAGAATCAGTGGCTCTGATACCATGTAGAGAAGGAAAAAACCAACCTTGTATATATGTTCACTTGTCTAAAATACAAAGAATGAGTACAAATATATATATGAGAGAAGAGAGAAGAAGGTCCTATACGTGATGTGGGACTAAAGAGGGGAGAGAAAAACAATAAATGATACATAGTGGGCCTAGATTAAATGAGCTTTTCTAACAGTATTATTCTTTAAACCTCCTTTATATACTCCCTCGCTCAGAATGGAGTTGTTGAGTAGGAGAATCAACATCTCTTGGAGGTTGCTAGATTACTATTATCGACTATGCATTTTCCAAAATACTATTGGGGTGATGATGTTCTCATTATTGCTTATCTTATTAACCACGCGGCTTCTCGTGACCGACACATCACTCTCCATGTGTCTTTACTCAACTTTCCCCTCGAGTGTTCATCACACTCGTCCTACTAAACTCAATCATTGTGCACTCAAGTGTGTCTTCATAGGATAGTCACCCACATAGAAAGGGTATAAATGTTTTCATCTATCTACTGAGAAGCTCTTTGTTACGATGGATCTCTCTTTTCATGAATCTTAGGGCTACTACGGGCATTCACTTTACTTGGAGTCTCTATTCCTCCACCCTACGGGAGACACGATTCATAGTATTCCTCCTATTATTCCGATTACTTGTACTACTACTCCCTTGAAGGTTTATACTCAGAAAAATATGAGGACATTCAGACATGGTCATTCCATGATTCTAGAATAACCATCCGATCCTACTTCAGGGTTTACCGATCTATTCATTTCTCTCAACCTCTTAGGAAAGGTATTAGGTCATGTTCCTAGCATCCCACATCTTACTATGTTTTTTTACGACTATTTCACTGCTTCACATAAGACCTTTGTGTCTTCCTTGTCTTTTATTTCCATACCCTCATTTTGGCAAGATGCACATGAAATTCCTAGTGAGAAGAAGCAATGTTTGAGAAGATGACAATCCTGGAAAAGAATCACACATGAGATATGATGCGTCTTCCTCGAGGAAAAAAATTATGGGTGTAAGTGAGTATTTTTGTCAAGCAAAATTATCAGGGGTTCTTGGGATAGATTATCAAGAAATCTTTACCCCTGTGGTTTTATAAGGGTACTACTCTCTTGCGCTGCTTGCAAGGGCTAGGACCTCAACCAGTTAGATGCGAAGAATGTTTTTCTTCATATGAGCTTAGAAGAGGAGGTCTAGAACTGCCAACACCCCGATCAAAGCAAAACACAAATTAAGGATTGATGATGAGGATGCAATTAAAGATATCACTGAATTTCAAAAATTAGTAGGAAGATTGATCTATTTGACCCATACACGTCCTAATATCTCTTATCCAGCGAGAGTAATCAGTTAGTACACGCACTCGTCAACGACCTGCAGTATTGATGCTGCCCATATAATTCTAAGGTATCTTAAGTCCTCATTTATTCCTAATAATGGACTGAAGATTGAAGTTTATACAAATGTAGATTAGTCTGGGTCTGCTGAAGATTGAATATCCACTTTAGGACATTGTTCCCTTGTGAAGGGAAATTCTTATCTGAACGAGTAAAAACAACACCTTGTGGCAATATCAAGCGCAAACGCCATGTTCAGATCCATGGCTCGTGGAGTTAGTGAAGATTTATGGTTGCGCTCCTTATTTAGTTACCTAGACCTTATTGAAGATGAACTCATCAGACTATACTGTGATAGTAAGAGTGTTATCTACATCACTCTCAACCCCGTTCATCACGACCGCACGAAACACATTGAAGTGGACAACCACTTTATCAAAGAGAACACTGAGAGAGGTTGTTCGGTACATCTTTTGTTTCTTCTGACAGACAACTTGCCAACATTTCCACAAAGGTGTTGAGTGTTTTTGGAAAGTTTTTTGGCAAGTTGGCGTGATGAACATCTCATGCCCAACTTGATGGGAATATTAGGATTTGTGTATTGCTTGAATGTTCATGGGTCCTCCATATTGTATGTTCATGTTCCTTTATAAAGGTGTGGTGATTATTTGGTAACTGAATTAAGTCATTCCATTTTCCTCGTCAAGTTATTAACTGCTGTAGCAAATGAGCATATGACAGAAGTATAATTTGAATAATTGTGCATACTTTATTTCTTTGACGGGATTCTGGGTAACACAAGGACTTAAAAAATATTCAATCTTACTAAATATTACTTTTTCTGCAGAAACATCTTAATGTTTCCTTCAGATTAAACTTGGTTAATTCAATTTATGCCATAAACTGGACTTCGATGCAATTGGGTTGCCGAAATCTGGGCATTTCATAGGCTTGCCTGATATACAATGCACGTGTTTTTGATTGCAGTGAGCTCACTTGCTGTGTAAAATTATTAGTTGAATTTATAGCTAGTCCTCCCTTATTTGAAGTCAAAAGCCTTTTTCCACCTTGATTTCCTCTTTACAATTGAATTTACAAAGTTGCAATTATTAATTTGCCTGGTGTATAGAGTCTCCGGTTGGTAAAATCTGGTTGACTGCAGCACTAATTTCAAGTTCAAAAGTTGGCTTTTTATGATATTATAAATTACAAGTTGCTTGTATTAGTGATTCTTTTCAATCTTAAATTTCAGAATAGATGCAGAATCCTCAAACCAATGGAAAAAGATCTATGGTATGAAAGGACTAAACATTTCTGCAGATGAGAGTTCCCAGAAAACTTCATTGGAAACATGTTCTGCTACTATAGAGGTAGTAATAATCTAAATCCTTAAGTTCCAATTTATTCATTATGATAATGTTAATCTGCATATCTGACATGCCAGTATGAGTGTATTACATGTTCTGTAGAGTATTCATATATGTCTCTTCCTGTCACTGGTTTTTATATCCTATGTAGAATTTTTTTGTATGATGTGTATTTTAATTTTTCTGAAAAACCGTGTCTACTTTCTAAATTAAACTGTGTCTAATTCTGGTACGCGCACACACACATTTATTTATGTTGTGGCAGCACGGGGGCTAGTGTGGCCACAACAGTGTAATAGTGCACCCACATTTGTAGCCCCCCGAAGCGTGTAAAAAATTTGAGCAACTGTCAGACTACTGCGCTCTTTGGGGGGGGGGGGGGGTGCGATCGTTGGCGCGCTGTTGTGATGCGGCACTCTTGTGGTCGGGGTACTGTCGTGGCAGTACGGGGGGGGGGGGGGGGGGGGGCTGCACTGCTATTGTATAACAATAAGACAACTAACCCAACCCAATTGATTGAATGCCAAATCCGCAATAAGTTTTCTTGCGGATGGCTGATAATGTGATTTGGGCGACAGACGGTATACCATATGTGATCATTTACATACGATTCACAGCCAGAACAATTGCTCCAAGTGTCATGTGTGATCTTTTTTATTTATATTATTTTTTCCATATTTTTTGTGTGGGATTCATGATCCAGTCGCCCAGAGAATCGTTTTGAGCGGCATGCTGCAAGTACCGACAAAGGGTGAAAAGAATACAAATTGTAGAGAGAGATGCAAGAGAGAGAAAATAACCCAGAATTTTATTATTATTCTAAATACAAGAGTACATACACTTATATATAGAGAGAAAGAGAGGGAGAGCATTCTACATCTACAATGTGGGACTAAATCTAAGTTATCAAAGGCGCAAGGCGCACCGAGGCGCAAAGGCCTCTGGAGCCTAGGCGCAAGGTGCAGGCGCGCGCCTGAGGCACGTGAGGCGCACAAATGGGGAAAAAAGAAATTGAGCGAATTGGGCGCCCAAATCGCTGAAATTGCGCGAATTGGGCGCCCAATTCGCTAAAATTGCCCGAATTCGGCGCCCAATTCGCTGAAATTGCGCGAATTGGGCGCCCAATTCGTTGAAATTGAGCAATTCGCGGAATTTCAGCGAATTGGGCGCCCAATTCGCGGAATTTCAGCGAATTGGGCGCCCATTCGCGCAATTTCAGCGAATTGGCCGCCCAATTCGCGCAATTTCAGCGAATTGGGCGCCCAAGTGAGCCTAGGGGGAGCCTCAGGTGCGTCTAAGATCATGTTTTTGCTCATATCAAAATTTTTTTTTAAAAAAATACCTTGAAAGGCCCGGGGCGCGCGCCTGGGAGCCTGTAAGGCGCGCGCCTAGGCCCGCCTGGGCGCGCCTGAGGTGCGCCTGTGGCACATCGCCCGCCTCAGCTGTGCTGAGGCGCGGCGGGCTGGTGCGCCTGGTGCGCCCGCGCCTCAGGCGCGCGCCTTGACAACTATGGACTAAATAGAATATACATAGGCTTATACACCGGCTCCTCCTAATGGGCTTTTTCGTTACATCTTAACACTCCCACGCAAGCTGGAGTGTACAAGTCGTAGGCACCAAGCTTGGATAAGAACTGATGATATAATGTCCGAGAGAGAGTGTAGAGACTCAAATCCTGGGCTCTTTAACTGAATCAAAGATCGGACAACAGTTTTGAATAAAAAGGGTCACAACATTTTACCATAGTACAAAGAACAAAAACACCAGCATTTTATTCCTTTATTTATTACACGATCATTAACACATACTAGATATGCTTATTACAATAGATACACGTAGGTCCAGTACAACGAGCTCTATGCCAGTCCCGGGCTTCAATTATTGCCTTTACCAGTTCAGCTGCCAAGATCCTGTGTGTTCAGCTTGGGGTTGGTGATGCTGCCAAGATCTTGTGTTTTCGTCCCCAAATGGACTTTCCGTCCCCTTAAAATTCCTTCCAGCAAAGCCAAAAACATTTGGTGAACCACCCCTTGAAAACTCGACAAAAAGTGGCTCAAAATCAGCAAGAAAACAACCACGGAATAGCTACTAAACAACCATAGAAATCAACATAAAACAGCTCCACAAAATTGTAAAAACAGAAATTAGTAAACAATATTCTTACAGCGAGAGGAGGAAGCAAACAGCGGGAGAGGCAAAAGGAAGCAAATTGCTGGAGAAGAGGAGGTAAGGAAGAGAAGCACCGTGAAACCAGCGACGAACTAGAGGCAACAACAGCCTCAGCAAGGCAGGAGATGTGCAAAAGTGCAGCCAGACAGCAGCAAAAAGCAGCGGCAAGGTTCTTCCAAGAATTAGCAAGACAGCAGGGAGCAGCGGCCAAGAAAAAGCTGGAGAAGAGGAGGTAAGGTATTTAAAAGAGAAGCAGCAAAATGGATTTGTTAACAGTGAAAATAAAACAACCACCAACAATACCTGCAAAATAAATCCAAAAACCAGCGACAGAGCAAAATAAATTTAATCAGTCAAAATCAAAACATAGAGGCAACAACAGCTCAAAATCAGCCCATAAATTTACACAAGTCAACTAAAATTCACAACGCAATGAATAAAATGAAAAGAAAAAGGAGTTCAAAATCGGGGAAAAATAATTAGCAAGGTCACAAATCTTCCCCACAGTTTTCGTCCCCGCAACTCAAAATCAGCAAGGCAACAACTTAAAATCAGCAGTAATGCGTTTATTGGTTTATTTGTGTGAGCCAGACAATTTATTGAAAACCTGTCCCTCTGCAGCAAAAAGCAGCCAGTTTTGAATAAAAAAGATCACAACATTTTACCATAGTACAAAGAACAAAAACACCAGCATTTTATTCTTATTTATTACACGCAGCAGCTGCTCAGGAGTCCCGGGCTTCAGCCTTTACCAATTCATAATCCTGTGTGTTCTGCTTGGGGTTGGTCCTGCTGCCATTGTGTCCACAGCATAAAAATTATGATTATGTAGGAGGCAGTGGATAATAACAATATGCAGCAAGATTATTCTCAACACTAATCCTTAAATCACCCCATAACTTTAATTACTTTCAGGGCACCACCCACTTAAGCAGTGGCTTAGGTAGCAAGACAGCAGGGTATTTTTAAATAAAAATCTCCTCAGCAGACTTTTATTTCCCGACCACATTTATTTCTTAGCTCAAGCAACAAGTTAAAAAAACAATAAATTAGATACTACAAAATAAGATACCCATAATTTCAAAAATAAAATACTCACAGCAGTATTCATATTATTTGGGCCATCCTTCTTCGCAGCTGAGAAGGGTTGCGTCTCGTATAATATTTAAGGGAGAGCAGAAAACTCAAAATACTTGAAGGAAAATAACTACAGAGTAGAAAATCCAGCCGGTATTTAAAGAGGGGCATGGGCGGTGAAGAGGCAGGAAGAAGCCAAAATGGATTTGTTAACTCAATTAGGTGTCACCAAATGAAAATAAAACAACCACCAACAATACCAAGTGGCAAAATAAATCCAAACCTCAACATCAAGCTGCCAACACACCCAGCCAAGTGTCAACATACCCAAAATAAATTTAATCCAGTTGGTCAAAATCAAAACAGCAGCCCCAAAAGAACTAAAGGCAGCCCACTTATTAAATTCAGCCCAAAGAAATAGCTAGCGCACCTCTAATGGCAGCCCATAAATTTACACAAGTCCACTAAAATTCACAACGCAATGAATAAAATGAAAAGAAAAATGCGCGAAAATCTCGAAAAATTCGTACTGCCTTTATCATCATCATCGGGAAAAAATAATTATTTGTTTTGCGAATTTTGGGTTGTCACAAATCTTCCCCACTAAATGAGTTTTCGTCCCCGAAAACTAACTGCGAACGCAATCTTCCGATCCTCTGGACAGCGCATGACTTGGAATACAGATCAATTCGGAATATCCAATCTTCTATTTTTATGGGAGACAAACCTTCGATAAAGGTCAGTGGTTTCAATTTCATGGGTTACGTTTAGTGGTTTATTTGTGTGATGTCTTTGTACTATCTGTGACACAATTTATTGAAAACCTGTCCCTCTGATACCAATTTGTAGAGATCCAAATCCTGAGCTCTTTAACTGAATCAAGGATCGGACAACAGTTTTGAATAAAAAAGGTCACAACATTTTACCATAGTACAAAGAACAAAAACACCAGCATTTTATTCTTTTATTTATTACACGATCATTAACACATATTAGATAGGCTTATTACAATAGATACACGTAGGTCCAGTACAACGAGCTCTATGCTAGTCCCGGGCTTCAATTATTGCCTTTACCAGTTCAGCTGCCAAAATCCTGTGTGTTCTGCTTGGGGTTGGTCCTGCTGCCTAAAAAATTGTGTCCACTCTGGGTTAGTCATAAAAATTATGATTATGTGAGAACAAGATTTCGTGAAACAGTTATACATGCAAACAATGAGGATAATAACAATATGCATACAGTACAATAAATCAATCACTTGATTATTCTCAACACTAATCCTTAAATCACCCCATAACTTTAATTACATAAAATGTGAAATGCTCTGGTTATGTATCTTTTTGGGCACCACCCACTTAAGGGCTTCCTACTTAAGGGCTTTCCGTAGGCTCACCCCTACTGGTGAATCCATCTGTAGATCTAAGTTACATCATCAGATTCGAAACCTTTGCATTTTCCCATGCCGAATTTTATTATTCTGTTCTTGACGTATAAAAAAAAGTATTTTTAAATAAAACATCTCCTCAGATACGTGTATGACTTTTATTTCCCCTTGACCACATTTATTTCTTAGCGATATATCATCGAGTCGGAACTCATATGCACAGACAATGTCGTTAAAAAGACAATAAATTAGATACTACAAAATAATTTGATACCCATAATTTCAAAAATAAAATACTCACAGCAGATTTGCCCTTATTCATATTATCTTGAGACGCCATCCTTCTTCGTTTAATTCTTGACTGCGAAACCACTGTAATAGCATGTATTTTAATAGGGTTGCGTCTCTTATAATATTTAAGGGATTTACGAAAAGTCGGAAAGCCAAATAATAAACCGGAAAACTCAAATTACTCTGAAATGATTGTAGAAAACAACTTCAGCTCGTATACTTTGCTGGACAGCCATAATTGTGCCTCGAAATGGGCTAAAATCAGCCCCCAAATGGACTTTCCGTCCCCTTAAAATTCCGTCCAGCAAAGCCAAAAACATTGGGCGAACCACCCCTTGAAAACTCGACAAAAAGTGGCTCAAAATCAGCAAGAAAACAGTCACGAAACAACTACTAAACAGCCATAGAATCAGCATAAAACAGCTCCACAAACTTGTAAAAACAGAAATTAGTAAACAACATTCTTACAGCGGGAGAAGGAGGAAGCAAATTGCTGCACCGTCGAACTCCTGATGTACAAAAGTGTGGCAAGGTTCTTCCAAGAATTCTAAGAAAAAGCTGGAAAAGAGGAGGTAAGGAAGAGAAGCATCAGCAGTGCTGAAACCAGCGACAAAGCAATCAGTAGGGGCGGCAGCAGGTCAAAATCAGCAAGGCATCAGCTCAAAATCAGCAAGGCAGCAGGTCAAAATCAGCAAGGCAGCAACTCAAAATCAGCAAGCAAGCTCAAAATCAGCAAGGCAGCAACTCAAAATCAGCAAGGCAGCAGCTCAAAATCAGCAGTAATGCAGCCAGACAGCAGCAAAAAGCAGCCAGGTGGCAGCAGCAGCTCAGGACAGCATAGCAGCAGCTGCTCAGGACAGCATAGCAGCAGCTAGGAGGCAGTGGTGCAACATGCTTTCAGGGAGCAGTGGCTTAGGTAGCAAGACAGCAGGGAGCAACGGCTCAGGCAACAAGGAGCAGCAGTTTGGGGCAGCGGAGAAGAGGGAGAGCAGTTGAAGAAGGAGAGGAGAAAATCCACCCAGTATTTAAAGAGGGGCATGGGCGGTGAAGAGGCAAGAAACCAAAATGGATTTGTTAACTCAACTAGGTGTCACCAAATGAAACCAAAACAGCCACCAACAACACCAAGTGGCAATATAAATCCAAACCTCAACATCAAGCTGCCAACACACCCAGCCAAGTGTCAACATACCCAAAATAAATTTAATCCAGCCGTTCAAAACCAAAACAGCAGCCCAAAATGACTAAAGGCAGCCCACTTATTAAATTCAGCTCAAAGAAATAGCTAGCCCACCTCTAATGGCAACACATAAATTTACACAAGCCCACTAAAAGTCACAACTCAACGAATAAAATGAAAAGGAAAATGCGCGAAAATCTCAAAAAATTCGTACTGCCTTTATCATCATCATCGGGGAAAAATAATTATTTGTTTTGCGAATTTTGGGTTGTCACAGAGAGCTTACGTGAATGTATCAACAACTTGTCCTGACGCAGCGACATGCTCTAACTTCAACTTCTTTGATTGAACTTTTTCCCGAATGAAGTGACAATAAACTTCAATATGCTTTGTTCACTCATGGAATACGAGATTCTTGGCAATATGTATGGCTGTCACAGAAAAGAGTGGCCGAAGAGGAGAGTTTGAGGCCCAAATCACAGAGAAGACCCTCAAGCTAGGTGAGCTCAGAGACAACCGCTTGCATAGTACGGTACTTGACCTCAGCAGAGGAGCGAGTAACAACCGACTGTTTCTTGCCACACCAGGTAATAAAGTGTCCACCATGGTAGGTGTAAAAACCAGTCGTGGAATGCCTATCATCAAGGGAACCTGCGTAGTCAACATCAAAATACGCAACAAGAGACAGAGAGGGGGACGGTTTGTAAACAAGTCGTCCTGGAGAAGTCTTCAAGTATCTGAGAATCCGCTCGACGGCTTGGAGATGAGATGTCCAAGGAGCATGCATAAATCGGCTCACAACCCCAACAACGAATGACATATCAGGTCGTGTAACCGTAAGATAGATTAGTTTCCCTACCAAGCGTCGTTAGTACTCTAGATTTGTCAGAACAGGATCAGTTCCAGATCCATGTGCAGACAGCTTGTGATTCACATCCATAGGAGTGTCTATAAGTTTGCATCCTGAGTAGCCCGCATCTTGCAGGAGATCAGTGCAGTACTTCCGTTGGGATAAGACAAGTCCATCAGGTCTCCTTGCAACCTCAAGCCCAAGGAAGTATCGAAGATTGCCCAGATCTTTTGTCTGAAACACAGAGTTTAAATGTTGCTTGATGTTTCGGATCCCGGTGGTATCGTCGCTTGTTATTAGAATATCATCAACATACACAAGGAGAATTACAATGCCTATTGGTTGATGACGAGTGAAGAGAGGGAAGTCAGCAGAGCTCCGTGTGAAACCAACCTCGCGAACCACTTTACTGAATTTGTTTAACCAAACGCGAAAGAGATTGTTTGAGACCATATATAGACTTCCAGAGATGACATACACAAGACTCTCCCGTGGTCTCAAACCTGGTCGGTTGGTGCATATAAACAGTATCTTAGAGATCACCATTGAGAAATGCATTTTTGATGTCCAGCTGATGTAGGGGCCACTGTAGATGCACAACAAGGAAGATTAGGACTCGAAGAGTATTCAACTTGACGACCATGGAGAAAGTTTCGTCGTAATCAATGCCATGTTGTTGAGTGAAACCCTGGACACAAGACGTGCTTTGAGATGGTCAACAATGCCATCTGGAGCATGCTTGACAGCAAAGACCCATTTGCAACTAACACAAGACTGGCCGGGAGGGAGAGGAACTAGGTCCCAAGTCTGGTTAGCCCAGAAGGCTGTCATTTATTCGTCCATGACCGCACGCCACCCCGGGTGTTGGAGAGCTTCCTACAAAGAGTGATGAATAGAAATGATAGAGAGAGATGACAAATTTGAGAAGAGGCAGAGATAGGAGATGTAGGGAGACATAATTCATCATTGGATGAGCCGTAGAGGGTGTTACCGAATCATCAAACCGCGGGATAACATCGGTAGAAGGGAGCTGTTGTAGGACATTTGTCCGGGATGAACGACAACTATAGACACGGAGAAGTGGAGGAGGAGGTGGTGGAGGTAATGCTGGCACTGAGAGTGGAGGAGGAAGTGTGTGTGGCAAAGTCGTGACGGGGGCAACCACACGAGGAGTAGTGGAAGGTGGAGGCAGTGTGGAGGAGGTGGAGTAGCAGGGCTGTGCCTCAAGAAAGGTGACATCAGCGGAGACGAGCACCTTTTCGTCCACAGGAGAGCATCAGACATATCCTTTCTGAGTGTGGGAGTAGCCAACAAACATACATTTTGTGTCTCGAGGGACAAGTTTGTCATGCGGTGGTTCAAGAGAGTGAACATAACAAGTACAACCAAAGACACAGAGAGTGAGGGAGAATGGAAAACTGGAAGGAAACAAGTGGCCGAACGGAGAAGCGAAGTTAAACACGAAGGAGGACATTCGATTAATGAGATGACAAGCAGTAAAGACAAAAAAGTTCCAATATTTGGTGAGCACCTGCACTTGCAACATAAGTGATCGAGTGACATCAAGAAAATGTCTATTCTTCCGCTCGGCCATACCGTTTTGCTGGGGGGGGGGGTATAAACACACGAGGTCTGATGGACAATCCCAAACTCGGTGTATAAATTTGTGAATGTACGACTAATATATTCACGAACATTATGAATGCGAATTATCTTTAAGGTAACAGAGAATTGCGTATGCGTCTCAGTAATAAAAACACGAAAGACAGATGCCAGCTCAGTACGATCACATAGTAGATAAAGTCATGTTAGACGCGAATAATCATTAATAAAGGTAACAGAATATCGATAACCAAAAACATTGGAGATTTTATAGGGCCCCCAGATATCAGAATGTAATAAAGAGAACAAAGTAATACTCCGATTACATGTAGGTGAAAAGAAAACACGATGCTGGTTGCCAAAGATACATGATTCACAGAAAAACTTATGCAAGGAGACACCATGAAGAGCCTTCTTGAGAATCGGGAGAGGAGCATGAGCATGACGACGATACCAATCAACGGAGGGGACTGCAGAGAGGATAGTAGGGGAAACATCCAAGAGATAAAGCTCATTCGACAGCCGTCTTTTACCAATGATATTTCATGTTGGACGATCCTGCACAACAAAAGACGAAGGAGAGAAGATTAGACATCAATCAAGGTCCTGAGTTAGCCTACTAACAGAGAGTAGATTGAAGGGTGATCCCGAAACATGAAGGACCAAGGACAAGGAGAGAGTAGCAGTGAGGCGCAGGTCAGCAGCTCCAGACACCGGAGTTGTGTCGTCATTGGGCACAGTGATGAACTTGAGATAATCATAGTGTATGTGTTGAGGTGGCTTCTGGGAGGTAATGTGGTGAGTAGCACTGGAGTCCACGATCCAGTGAGAGCTATGAGAGAGACAGGATATACCTTCGGTGGAGAAAGAAGCAACCGAGCCAGATGAGCGATTAACAATGCCTTGGAGCTGCTGAAGCTGTATGCGAAGGTCGTTGATATCTTGCTGGGTAGACGAGTGTGACTCGGCTGGAGTAGAGCATGGGTGATGAGGAACAACAATAGTTGTAGCAGTAAGATGAGGCGGCAGACCATGCTTGCGGTAGCATGCGACTTTAAGATGACCATCCCGACCATAGTGGGTACACTTGAGAGTAGAGCGCCCCGCACGTCCTCGACCTCGAGATGTGAAGTGACCTCCCCGATTAGAAGAACCACAAACTGGAGGAACGAGAGTAGGTAAGCGGGGCTGTTGGAGCAGAGCCGAAGTGAAGCAGGCAGGAACCTCAGATGGTGGTCTAACCTTGAGCAGCATGGAGCAAACATCAGATAAGGAGGACGTAGTGGAAGAGGAAAGAATCTGAGCCCTGACACTGTGAAGATGACTGGGAACACGAGCCATCATCATAGCGATCCAACAGCTTCCTTCTGTGCCCGTTGAGTAGCAAGATCTGTGGAATGGAGCTGATGTTGTATCCATGCTTCCACCAGAGTTTTAGCCTTCTCAACAAAGGAAGCCAAGTCGTTCGTGACTCCAGGGTCCAGTGATGAAAAGACAGAGATAATGTCAAATAGGTGTTGTAAGCTGTCCTTGCCTGAGTAGAGAGAATGCAACTCATCCCACATGTCCTTGGCCGTTTCATAGTACATGGCCATTCAGTATGTCTCGGTGTCCATGGAATTAAGCATCCAGGATTGGACCCGGTCGTCATCACGGAGCCAGTCATCGGTAGGGTCAGCAGGTTTGGCCCGAGTGAGATGATGGAGAAGACCCTTAGTCTGTAGAACACGACAGACCGAATGTACCCATTCGAAAAAATTGGCCTTCCCACTGAGAGAGATGGTGGTTATTCATCACGAACTTTAGAAGGCGGGGCAACAACACGTGCGAGAAGGGAAGGAGTTGCCGTAGAGCCCATAACAACAAAAGAAGGGCGATTTGGAGACTAGAAGAAGGAGGTCGGGCGGCTAGAAGAAGGCGGACAACAGACGACGGCTTGGCGACTAGAGGAGGGCAAGCCGCAGACAAGAGAAGCAGGCCGAGAAAATGCGGCTAGGAGAGCTCGCAGCGACTAGAGGAGAAACAGACTGAGGCGACAACACAACAGAAAAGACCCGACAACCCACGACGAACAGCAAGAAGGCCAGGCAGACCGCGCAACAAGCAACGCCAAGGAAGAGGAGGTCACAACGGGCAGACTGCGCGACAAGCAGCAGGCAGACCGCGCGACAAGCAGCAGGCAGACCGCGCGACAAGCAACAACAAGGAAGAGGAGGTCGCAGCGGGCAGACCACGCAACAAGCAGCAGGTAGACCGCGCGACAGACAGTGGCAAAAAGAGGAGGGTGCAGCGGGCAGACCGCGCGACAAACAGCAGGCAGACCGCGCGACAAGTAGACTCTGCGTAATAATTGGTCGGCAAGGGCAGTCCGCTTGAGAGCTCAACCAATCAGTCCACGTGACAAGAGAAGCTGAGATCGATGGGAGCGTGAAGCGGAGACCACTGGGAGCAGCGGGAAGAGGCCGCACCGGTCAAAAGAGAAGCGGGGCCCAGAGGAATCTCTATAAATGGAGAGAGACGGGGAGGAAAGGGGAAGAATGTAGAAAAAAGAAGTAGAGAAGCGGGTAGAGAACAGGAAACCGCAGTAGGAAGCGGACACCGCAGGAGCGGTTAGGGAGGAAGGACCGCAGTTAGCAAAAACACTAACCGCCTAGAGCAAGACCGATGGGCTGTTAGGGAAGAGGGACCGCGGTTAGCAAAAACACTAACTGCATAGAGTAAGACCGATACCTCTGATACCATGTAGAGAGATGCAAGAGAGAGAAAATAATCCAAAATTTTATTATTATTCTAAATACAAGAGTACATACACTTATATAGAGAGAAAGAGAGGGAGAGCCTTCTACATTTACAATGTGAGACAAAATATAATATACATGAGCTTCTCCTAATGGGCTTTTTCATTACATCTTAAGACAAATAAAAAGAGGAAACATGCAAATCGTTGGTGACACCGGTACTATTCACACAGTTATTTCTGTATTAATAGTATATATATATATATATATATATATATATATATCCCGTAGTAAGTGAAAATGCCGGGATTTTCAGACTTTCTAAATATCGTTATTCTTTTATCTATATTAAAAGTCTTCCCCAATAATTACGCTGTCTGCTATCCTCTGTATCCAAAGGCTTCATCATATCTGATCAATTTTAGTTTTCTTATTCTCCTTCATCCAAATGGTAAATGTGTGGAATTTTATTAAACTAAACACAACAAAATAAGGGTAGGGAGATGACCCTAGAGGCCTCTAGGCCCTCAGGAAGATAATAAAGAAAGAATCTCAATGAGGTTTTAAAACAATTCTGAAGTAAGCAATGTTTAGAGATCTTCATTGTAGCTCTTTTGAAATTTATTAGGCATAGATGTGGAATTTTAGCTGATGTAGGCTTTAATGTGGACAGTATAGCTAGCAGAGGCATCTGTAATACAATTTTCTTCTCTGTAGATTTTTACGAGCCTCGTGTATTCTCCGGGAGCCAAAGCTAAAAGCACTGATAAAGGAAACAAGAGTTGTTGAGTCAGTTGCAATTATGATGGTGCTAATGCCAATTATTTGATGTGAAGCTCATCCATAAGATCTTGCCCTCGCTTGGCTGCGTGGATTCTGCGCAGCGTGGATCCACGGACTCTGGACCGCTGCCTTATCAAATGGGGGTGGAACCCATAGCGACTTTCCGCCAGATCCGCACTGCGCTGATTCCATCTGCCCAAACCCGCACTGCGCTGATTCCATCTGCCCAAACGAGGCCCCAATATTTCAACAATAATGCAACTATAAGCGCCATAGTACTAACTAGAACTGACGGGGACATGGCAAATAGAATTCAATTGTAATATACTCTTACAGGATAGAACTGTATAAATAAAAACATGTGTGTCAATAAGAACATGGATAGGTCCGTTCAAAGGAAGAGGAATTGATGGTGACTCGATGAAGGAAGATGAAGAGAAGAATGGATCAGTTCGATGAAAGGTACCATCGTTAAATGTAAAGAAGCGTCGAACAAGAGGATCATGACATTAATGTCCTTTTAGAGTGAGAGAGAAGACAAGAAAGTGGCACTGACTGACCCTATGAGATGATTTATCATAAAAGTGTAAAGTGTGACGCCACTAAATTTAAGGTGCGTTAATATTACTATATCTATGTATTAATTAAGGTGTGTTAACATTACAACAATTATTTATAATAACATTATGTATAATGGTGTGCTTATAGCCATAGGAAAGAATGAACCGACGGTTCATTTATGCATTACGCGTGCAAGAGGGTGCGTGTCATCCTTCTGTTAAGCGGTGCCCGATAAATAGCTAAGCAAAAAAAGCCGCTGTTCATTCTCATCTCTCCCTATCCCGCAAAAAGAAGCTACAGGCGACGACAGCCGCATACCGCCGATCTTCACCGAGAGCCCATTCCTTCTCCATTTCTTCCGATTTCTCCTCCGTTTGAAAGGTAATCTCTTCCTCTCTAGTCCTCTTGTTTCTTTTTCAACGATTTTTTTCACGGATTGAAACTAGTATAAACCCTAGGGTTTAGGGTTTTCCGAAATTTTTTGTTTGTTTTAATTGGAAAAGTTTCTGAAATGGATTTGAAACCTAAATCCATGATTTCCAAGGGATTTTGACGTAAGTACATAGGACGTAAGTAAAACAAATACATAGTACTATAGTTTTGATCTGTTGCTCTTCTCATACTTGTTTACATGCTTTACTTTTCTTTGAGCACAGATGTAAGATACCCACTTTTGTATGTATATGCTGGGTTATCTTTTTGATGATCAGATGTACTATATGAGCTTGTGAATTGTGATATAAATAAAATGTTTTACTTTTCTGCACTTTTCTTTATGTACTCATAAATGCTGAATGTTAAATTTCCTGACAACTCTGTGAAATAGATAAATGAAATGAAAATTGTGATGGTGCCTAGAATATAGGGCCGTTACATAAAGAAAGAACAAAATAAACAAACCCACACCATAGGTGAAAGAGGAAAATAATTGGCTAGAACAGATGGTGGAAATGGGTGAAAGGTTATCTAAGAGAGGTGAGGGGCATGATTTATGACATAACCCATCAAGATTTGCTAGCCGTATATAAAATTAAATTTGTTAAAGTTTGATTCCGGGTTAATTGAAAACATATACGTGTCGTTGCATTCATTCCACATTTGCATGTAGCAATACATTAGTGTGTCGGCACTGCACGTTCATTCACACCCACATTTAGCATTACGGTAGCGTGTCATCACATATACATTCATGTCGTGCCGTCCTCCGTCAATGGTGCTATTGGCGACATTTAGTTTTTCAATCCTTTTCATTTTGAAGTTATAATGGAATACCATAATTTAATTTATATTATTACAAGTAGTCGTGCTCGGGCATCCCCCGTGCCCAGATGCTGTAGTATACTTGTCGCTCGTCATGTCCATAAAATTTTGCCTCACAAGTCACAAACTACAATGCTTAATAAAAATTGTTGGGATAATGACATTTTTTTAATAAAATAAAAAACAAACAAATTTAATTCAATTATATAAAATGGTAAACATTAAAATAAAGAAGGGGTAAAATTGTAAAAAGTGAATGTTTCATCAAAGGATGTTTTCCCCTTGAAAATAAAAAAATACACAAATTAAAATCAATTAAAAATGTTAAAAAAATTAAATAGTTGAAATAAAGAGGTAAAATAGGAGAAATGAATGTGCCACCACAGGGACTTTTCCCCTTCTATAATAATATAGATAAATATTATAAAATCTCACTTAACCCCTGTGTCAGTATCTTAGATCTGCCACTGCTTATTGAAAAAAAGGGGAAATTTTGCTCCTAACTTGAGTTGCTTGGAGCACAATGGTTGGCAGTAATAACTGAAAGTCCTCTTCTGGCAGTAAAAGCTAAAAGTCCCATTCTCAATAACTAAAGTATTGTTTAAGCCACAGTGGTCTATTGTACCTGACCTTTCATATCATGAAAACCTTTTGTAATGAACCTAGGTTCTTTTTATTAGATGATGTTGGCTATTAAGAGGAAATACTTAGGCTGGTGCATTTGTTTTTTGAAGATTTTTTTGGCATTTAATATAAAAAGGACTTCACAATGCTATCTTATTGGCTGGTCACTTCCAATAAGTGAGTTTACAGTGCATGAAATATGTTCGTCGGGCGAATCCAATATCAAATAAGATGGAGATAAGTACGAGACGATATGCATTAGATGGGCAAGGAAGTGTTGCTACCAAGTTATAACTCTTAGGCCTATGCTATTGTTTAAACATTTTTCATAACAATTCAAAGGAAAACCCTTTGTATTTCGAATAAATAAATAAATAACCTTAACTTTGAAATTCTATTGAATTCATTTGTAAATTATTTATTCATGGTCTCTTTTTATATTAATCTATATTAATGGGCATTGTTTTCCTTGATTTCTTGAAAGAATCACTTATTTTTTAAGTTCTTATTTGATTATCTAGGCTTTAGAAGAAACTCTTGAAGAAGTTCAACTATGCTCGAGATTAGAAGAACTATTATTAAAGAAGAAAACTATAAAGAAAGGGAACACATTGGTGATGCACAATGAGAAGGTATGTAAAACTCTTTATCTTCTTTTATATTTTTATCAAAAAGTAAAAGTCTATTATTCTATTGTGATCAAAATCTTACTACCGACAATGCCCTAGTCTCAGTTCCACTCTTTCAATCTTTCTATTATGATCATCATATTATTCCCCCATATTCATATCTTCATGCATCTCATTTACATGGCCTCGGGTAACACAAGAACCACTGTCTACTTGATGTTGTGAAGACACTTGTGATTCATATGAATGTTTCTAGACAATATGAAGTGATACAAACTTGATGGGTTATGTCATAAATCATGCCCCTCACCTCTCTTAGATAACCTTTCACCCATTTCCGCCATCTCTTCTAGCCAATTATTTTCCTCTTTCACCTAGGGTGTGGGTTTGTTTATTTTGTTCTTTCTTTACACTTTTATGATAAATCATCTCATAGTGTCAGTCACTGCCACTTTTTTGCCTTCTCTCTTACTCTAAAAGGACATTAATGTCATGATCCTCTTGTTCGACGCTTCTTTACATTTAACGATGGTACCTTTCATCGAACCGATCCATTCTTCTCTTCATCTTCCTTCATCGAGTCACCATCAATTCCTCTTCCTTTGAACGGTCCTATCCATGTTCTTATTGATACACATGTTTTTATTTATACAGTTCTATCCTGTAAGGGTATATTACAATTGAATGAATGAATTAGGCAATGCAACCTTATATACACAGTAAGACAAATATGGAATCTTAAAAAATTATTCCCCAAATGTTAAAGAATAAACTAACACTTCCTCTTAAGTTCAACTGTAGATATCATCGAATACAAGCCTGTCCGAATATGTGAGATTCTATTGACTTTTTTCTTATTCGCCTCAAGCAAAGAGTCAGTCAATTTCATTGTGCTTGATGCACTCATGAAATACTGATTTTTGTAATATGAACAACAATTTGATTATCACGAAAGTGGAGCATAAGAAGATAAATGAACATCTATGTATTAGAGTAGAGACCAAATCCATTAAATTTTAGACACAAGAGGACTAGAAGCCAAATATTTAGCTTCAATGCTGGAACAAGCAATCATAATCTTTCTTGAAGATATCTAGACCAATCAACATCATAAAAATCCCACATATTAAAAATCTTCAGGAATATGAGAAATTGGAGAATTGAGCCCAATGAGTTCCAATAGGAGATTGCATAAATTAGCTGGAGACGCTATGTAAAATATGCCAAGTCATGTGACAGTGAGGTAATTAAGTTTCCTAACTAGTGTATGATGTCAGATAAGTTCAGAAAGGATAGTATCTCTCGTGAAAGCATACAATTTTGTATTTGGATCCATAAGGGTATCTGCCGTAGGACAAATTTATAGGTGGCGGATGTACTATTGCCGTAGCCCTACATGCAATGCAAAACCCGACTAATAATTCAAATTAAGCAATAAATAATTTAATCGCACATGATTATAGCAAAAACATAATAATTCGTTTAAGCAAGGGGGTTAGGTTTTCCTCCGCGTGGAGGGCCAAAGTAAGTGCGCGATGAATAAACCCTGCAAATCATAATAATAATCTAAAACAACAAGTGATGTGCCAGACGCATCCGTGGAGTCGGATCATCGATCCGGATACGCCATATATGGTAAGTAGCTAATCAACCCCAAACGGGCCCAAAACTCGTCCTCCGCTGTGGGTCTGCGTCTCCATTCCGCATCATTTTTCTCGGCTTGAAAGAATTCATCTTTTGATGAATAGAGATCAGAATTCTCTTGGTATATGTCAGGTATGACTCGATAAGGTCCACCCAAGGTCACCCAAGTGTCGTCGATGGTAAAGTATCCTCGCCAATGGTACTGCGTCTGACTGACTGGTGCGACTATGCATGCATGAGCCACGATATCAATAATGCTCTCAAGAATCCATTGAGGTGCTGGAAGTCTCGGTGCGATCACTGGTGCGGACGGTGAAGACATAGGCGACTGATCCAAAGGAAGGTGGGGCTCAGAAGTAGATTGGGTGCAGGACTGAGGATGTGGAAATGTAGGCTCAAAAGACTGTGGGGGAGTGGGCTCAAAAGACTGTGGAGGTGTAGGATCAAGAGGATCTCCACAAAATTGGTCCACATGTTCGTGAGGCTTGTAGTACGTCGTTAAATCCTCAACATTAAATATGAGACAAGTACTCATACTCGTCGGGATATCAAGATCATAGATATTTGCTTCGATCCGTCTCATGATTGTATAATGATCCATTTGCCTAACGTTCAAACTTTTAGCAGGCCTTACACGTAGCCTCATAATGCGGATTCTGACCATCACCTGCTCACCTTCATGAATTACTTGTCCTTGCTAATGAACATCTTCATGTGATTTATTACTAGTATTGATTTTTCCTCGGACCGACTTATGACGCATGCAAACGATGAACAAACAACTTAACAAACACATGCAAAAGATGAAGAAACGACTCAACAAACTCATACAAATGATGCAAATGAAACACGACAGACATAACACGCTCTCTATGAGGCGGTCTGACAATGAACTAGAATTCTGCAAAATGAGGTGGCCTATCAGGAGACTCTCTCGGTGGAGTGTAGACAAACTCATCCAGTGTGCGACGAGTGTACAGGTGATCGTGTGAGACGTCAACAATCAAATACGAGCTCGTAAAGAGCCAAATGTCTCTCAAGGAATGCGACACATTTGGGGGCTCACCAGGAGATATGTATGAAAAGTCATCGCGAATGCGACGACCACCTGAGTGAAATCAAGTACATCGACTAGAAGACGTGATTCTAGAATGTGGTGAGTGTCCCTCAAAAGAAAGAGCTCATCTGGTGGGGCAGCAGGTGGTGTGTCCCAAAACTCATCAAGAGTGTGATTTGTCATAAGGTAGGTCCTCAAAATATCAGGAGCATGCTCAAGTGTACTCAAGGAAAGTCCTACATACGTAATACTCCACTTAAGATGCATTCTCTGGGGCAAGACCAGAGATGATAACAAAAGAGATGCCAATAACTCGAAACTCATAGACGAGTGACTCACCTGAATCTCATTCTCACCAGCATGCGACGGTTCATCAGGAGGCTTAACTATAGGATCGTCATAGAACTCGTCAATAGAGTCATGATCCTACAGATGAGTGCCATCGTAAGGGGTAGTGTCCCCAATAAATGGGTGAAATAGCCACTACGAGATCAACACCAAGCTCTTGACACTTGGTCGTGATGTGGCTCAGGACAATGACATGGGGAGAGCGATATATCCCTACTCTCAAGAATGGGTTTATAGGTGTGGTGCCAGTAAGTGAGTCCATGGTAGGGGTGCTAATTAACCCAGGACATGACAGAAGGAGGGGTGTAGGTGGGGGGGGGGGAATCACTGTTGAATCAATAGGTCACTCAGACTCACTCTCAATCAGGATCACAAGAAACGAGTCAGAAATAAATGCTCGACCACTCACCAGACTAATCACCTCACTGGGTTGAGAAAAATCTGTATCAGGTATCATTTCTGTCGTGCCTGTCGGGACAATGGTAGGCATCATGGTGACCTCGGTATGAGAGAGACTCGTACTGCGGAGGTCAATGTATGAATCTAATCGACCAACTCTTGTGGATCTCAAGGACTGTTCATGATGAAGGGCAAGCTGATATGCCTTCGCAAGGGACTTCGAGCTTTGATAAGCTAACTCAGCACGCATGTCAGATGTAAGTTCAGATTGAAATCAGGAAGTGGTCATAACTGACTCCTCTCAGATATCACTCACAACTAACTCATCAAAACGATCCCTGTACTCAATGATAGACATGGATCCTTGCTGAAGGAAAAATCATTGCTCGAGCAAGCGACTCCGATACACCGAAAGCAAATACCTCTGACACAATATACGCTTCATATCCACCCAACTAGTGATGCGACAAAGACGATCTCGCTTGCGGGTCTTCTCAATGCTAGACCAACACACTGTCGCCTGATCTAGAAGCCTAAATTTCACAAAATTGATGCGCCGCTCACCGAATAACTCAAAACGATCGAGATAATACTCAATATCCACGAGCCAATAATTGAAACACTCGGGACTCGAAGAGCCGTCAAAAAAGGGCATCAGTACGAAACTGCCACTCGAGATTTCTCATAATAATCATCCCAATGTAATCGAGTCTTGTCGAAGGATCAACACGATCTGTTCGCGTGGAGGGATATGAACGATGACAATCATCGTACTGATCGTCTTTAGCATAGTGGGGTCATGTCTGTGGAGCAACACGATCTCTGAAAGTGGTGTGTTGCGATCGAGAATAATCATCGTAGTAACGTGAGGTTCTCCCTAAAAGGGCTCTATAGGAGCGTGTGTAAGTGGACTCGAGATCCCCAACTAGAGGAGAGAAATATTGGTGATACCTAGCCATGAAGAAACCTATAGACTCTACAACTGCGTATCACAAGATTAGTTGCAAGCTGGATCTGATGTACTGTTGCCCTAATCCTACATGCAATACAAAGCCCGACAGATAATTAAAATTAAGCAATAAATAATTTAATCACATGTACATGATTATAACATAAACATAATAGTTTGTTTAAGCAAGGGGGTTAGACTTTCCTCCGCGTGGTGGGGCATTGCAAGAGCGCGCGATGAATAAACCATACAAATCACAATAATAATCTAAAACAAACAATTGCTATTCTGGAGATCCAAACAAACATGAAATTCCAAGACCTCATATATTAATATTGAATATTTAAGTTCCGTACAACAAATAAATACTCACAAAACATGAGGGTTGCCCGAGGTGTAGAGATCCGGTGAGGTACGACGCGGTGGAGGCCTTCCGGAGGGACTGGATCTGACTCGAAGTGGCTGGTTTTTGAAGATGGGGGTTGGGCTAGATATGGAAAGTAGGGGCTGGGGAAGGGCTGCAACCGGCTGGGAGGTGGCTGGATGAGCGACTGCAGACAGGGTAAGGTGGCTGGATGGGCGACTGGAGGCAGAGGGCTGAACGGTTGTTGCTGGACAACAGGTAGGGGTTGGCGGCATGGTGTTTGGAGGGTGGTAGGGGCGACTGTAGGCAGAGGGCTGGACGGTTATTGCTGGACATCAAGTAGTGGCTGGCGGCGAGGTGTTTGGGGTGGGGTGTATGTGAGGCTGTAGGCGATGGATGGTGTGGCTGTTGCTGGATAGCAGAGCGGCTGCGGTTTGGGAAGGGATTGGAGGGGTGGCTTGGGTTGTAGAGAGGGAAAAATGAAGGATATATGTATTGGATACCTTGGGAAGGGAGGAAGCCACCTAGGAGTCGTCACCTAGGGTTTCACGGAGTCGTCACCGTGGAGGGATCGGCAGATTTCGGGATTCTTCACACCAAAATCTGCAATAGCATCCAAGCAGTACCCTACACATCTATTTATAATAAAGAGTAATAAAGAGATATCAGAGCATTCTACCATCAACGACGATGATTGACCAGAGATGGGGTAGCCCGATTACATCAAAATAAAAGCCAAAATAACAATATAATATATGAAATCGACTGCAAGCGATGAGCCGGACCCATCCGTGGAGTCGGATCATCGATCTGGATACACCATATATGGTAAGTATCTAAACAGCCCCAAACGTGCCCAAAACTCATCCTCCGTTCGAGTCTCCGTCTGCGTATCATTCAATCAAAGTCTGCGAACATATTTCATTGTGATGACAATTTACTCCTTGGTGCAATCATCAAAATTATTGAGTATCATTCTTGAATAGCAAAGTACTAAGTAATAATGATCTCATCAAAATAAAATAAAAGGATAATAATTCCCGTTCTTGGCAAAGATATATTGATCTGCCTTACAGCTAAAGAACCCTACAAAGCAATCAATGTTTTCTTATGTTTCAAACCATGTCTAAGAAGTTCAAAGATTTATTTTTTTGAGAATGCAGACAACGCTCTTCAATGTCCCTTAAATCCCAAGGGTTGATTTCATTGGAGTTGGGGTGATCATGACCCAAGGAAAGAACATCAGAAAGAGTATCATTTTTCTTCCTAAATGATTGGGTCCGTAGAATATGACTGATATATCTTCTACCTGAGAAAAAGGCTTAATGATCGATATATGAATATCATCTGAAATTCATTTTCATGGATCTCCTGAAAATATCATACAACTGTTGCATATTGTTGATCGAGAAGTATAGCTAAATACGAATATCCAAAATCTGCTTGACTGATGAAAGAACGAAAATTGTCTTACTAGATTTTCCGTAGAGTTGGTCAGAGAAATCCTTTAACACGAGATAGGATCCATTGAAATTTTCGGTGGTGATAAAATTGTTGTATTTGAGGAGAAAAATTTAGTCATAATAGAATAAAAGGCTTTCCAAAGGAAGTAGGCTTTATAATCTTGAAAAAGTAGGATATGTGATGATATGATAGCTATCTTCGAGATGTCAAATGAAGTGACTCTTAGAAGGCTTTGTGATTTGATGCTTCTAGAAACCAGCCAAATTTGACGAAGAAAGCAATGAGATCCAATGGAAAGTTAAGGAACATCATTGACTATTGTAGTGCAGTGTGATAGTTATACTATTGATGAACAAAAAGAAGAATAAGCGTGACACGGACAATGTCGAATACTAGAGAGAAGGAAGAGCAACTTGAGAAATGGAATTAATATTATATCCAATCCAAAGAACAAATATTACATGACATCCCTATATACACACACATAGAGAAGGACTCAAACTAATATTGGAGGCGTGTGACTAAGAAAGAGAGAAAAGTCCTATACACAATGTGGGACTAAAGAGATGAGAGAAAAAGCAATAAATGCTATACAAATGGGCCTAATGTTAAGTGGGCTTTTCCAACACTCACCCGCAAGCTGGAGCGTATAGGTCATATGCACCCAGCTTGGACAAACATTGGTAGAACAGAGTGCTTGATAAGGCCTTTGTGAGGATGTCGGCAACTTGATCAGTTCCTGGAACATGCTTTAATTCAAGTTTCTTCAATTGAACCTTTTCACGAACAAAGTGACAGTCAACCTCGATATGTTTTGTGCGCTCATGAAAGACCGGATTTCTTGCGATGTGTATGGCGGCTTGACTATCACAAAATAGAACAGCAGAGGAGGGGAGTTTTACTCCCAGGTCAGTAAGGAGACTTTCAAGCCATGTGAGTTCTGAAACAACTGAGGCCATCGATCTGTATTCAGCCTCTGCAGAGGAACGAGCCACCACAGCTTGTTTCTTACTCTTCCAAGTAATAAGATGCCCACCAAAGTACGTACAGAACCCACTAGTTGACCTTCGATCGTCCAGGGAACCCGCATAGTCGGCATCAGAATAGGCAACCAATGCGGGAGCAGAGTCGGAGGTTTTGTAAACCAGCCCTTGGCCTGGAGCTCCCTTAAGGTATCGGAGAATCCGTTCAACCGCTTGGAGATGAGATGCCCGGGGGGCATGCATGAACCTACTGACAACCCCAACTGCAAATGATATATCTGGCCTTGTGACTGTTAGATAGACCAACTTGCCCACAAGGCGTCGATAGTATTCCGGGTTCGGAAGTAGCAAATCGTCATCCGAAGCATGAGCGCATAATTTGTGATTTGCCTCCATCGGGTACATGCTGGCTTGCAACCAGACTGACCAGCATCTTTGAGAAGATCGAGACAGTACTTTCGTTGGGAGAGTACCAACCCGTCCGGCCGCCGGGCGATCTCGAGACCAAGGAAGTAGCGAAGTTTCCCCAGATCTTTAGTCTGAAAAATAGTGCTCAGGTGTTGTTTGACGTCTTGAATCCCCTTTGAGTCATCCCCAGTGAGAAGGATGTCGTCAACATAAACCAACAGAAGAATGGTGCCAGTGGCCCGGTGTCGGGTAAAGAGGGAGAAATCTGCAGAGCTCCGAGTGAACCCCATGTCCCGAACTACCTTGCTAAACTTGTCAAACCACGCCCGTGGGGACTGTTTGAGACCATAAATTGACTTTTTGAGAAGACAGACCCGAGACTCCCCCGTGGTCTCAAACCCGGGCGGTTGGCGCATGTAGACAGTTTCCTGAAGGTCGCCATTCAAAAAGGCGTTCTTGATATCAAGTTGATGAAGAGGCCAGCGGCGGTGTACCGCGACGGAGAGAAGAACGCGGACAGTGTTAAGCTTGGCCACCGGAGAGAATGTTTCCTCATAGTCGAGGCCCTCCTGTTGTGTGAAGCCACGGGCCACAAGACGGGCCTTCAGTCGGGCAATAGTGCCATCCGGAGCATGCTTGATGACGAAGACCCATTTGCATCCAACAGGGTGCTGACCGGAGGTAAGGGAACCAAGACCCAGGTCTGGTTGGCCCAAAGGGCCGTCATTTCTTCGTCCATGGCAGCCCGCCAGCCAGGATGGTGAAGCGCCTCCTGCAAAGAGTTAGGGACTGAAACAGAAGATAAGGAGGTGGCAAAGTGAAGAAGAGAGGGGGAGAGGCGATGGAGCGAGACATAGTTCGCCATCGGATGAGCGGTGGAGACGGGAGCCGGAGCAGCAGGGAGCAGAGCACCAGAGGGCGAAGCCGACTGCAGAGGAGCCACAGAATGAGGAGAGCGACGAGAATAGACCCGGATAACCGAGGTGGTGGACGGACCGAAGGCGGGAAGGGAGAGAGGCTGAGGAGTGAGGAGCAGGAATGACAGGACGAACGACGGGAGCGGGAGGCAGAGCGATATCCGGAGCAGGGAAGAAAGGAAGGTCTTCACGGAAAGTTACGTCAGGCGAGACATTAACCTTGGGTAGTAGGCGAATAACATACATAACCCTTCTGAGTGCGCGAGTACCCAACAAAGATCTGTTGGTGGCACGAGGGTCCAACTTGTCCGTGGAGGGACCGAGGTGGTGAACGTAGCAGGTACACCCAAACACCCGTGGCGGAAGAGGAAAAGGCGAAGTTGTGGGAAAGAGGAGGCTGAAGGGAGTAGCATACTGGAGGACGGAAGACGGGAGGCGGTTGATGAGGAAGCAAGCCCTGGAGAGAGCGTAGTTCCAGTACGGTTTGGGGACCTGCATTTGAAGCATAAGCGAGCGAGCGACATCAAGAAGGTGACGATTCTTGCGCTCGGCGACACCATTCTGTTGCGGAGTGTACGGACATGAGGTTTGGTGAAGAATGCCGAATTCAGAGCAGAGAGTGGCAAACGTATGGCTGGTGTACTCCCGCGCATTGTCAGTACGAATAGTGCGAATAGGCGCATAGAACTGAGTGCGAGTCTCGAGGATGAAAGCCCGGAATACGCGGGGAAGTTCAGAGCGATCCCGAAGGAGATATAACCATGTCATGCGAGAGTAATCATCAATAAAAGTAAGAAAATAGCGATAGCCAGAAATACTAGTAACTTTGTACGGACCCCATATATCGGAGTGTACTAAAATAAAAGGAGCGGAGATCCGAGTACAATGAGGGGGAAAGAAGAACGGGGTGTTTTTGCCCAAAATACATGTGTCGCAACGAAAAGCGGGGAGAGTGACATCAGGAAGAGCCTTCCGGAGGACTGGAAGAGGAGCATGTCCCAGACGGCGATGCCAATCCGAAGAGGAGGTAGATGCGAGGACAGTAGGAGAGTCGTCAAGAAGAGAGAGCCCATTCTGCAGCCGTCCTCTACCAATGATAGTCTGCGTCTGCTGATCCTGTATGAGAAAAGAAGAAGAAGTAAATGTCACTGAGTAATTAGAATCTGTAGTAAGGCGACCGACAGAGAGTAAATTGAAAGGAGAGCCCGGAACATGTAGAGCCGAGCGTAGGAGGAGAGAAGAGGTGAGAGAGATATCAGCACATCCAGAGACGGGAACCGACGCCCCATTAGCAACAGTAATGTACTTCGGTGAGGTGAAGACAAGTACTGTGGTGGCTTAACAGAGGTGATATGATGAGTGGCACCAGAATCAAGGATCCAGCGCGTGCCAGAGGATAGGCAGGCGATACCTTCATTGGAGAGAGAGGCAGCAGAGGCAATCGAGGCAGGCGGACGGCTGAGCAAGCCATGAAGATGCTGGAGCTGAAGACGAACCTCGTCGAGCTCAGTACGAGAGGAGGCAGAGTCGGTAGTAGCAGCAGAGGCATGTGGACGAGGAGGTCGGCCATGTTTGCGAAAGCAAGTGGCCTCAAGATGACCAACTTTACCACAGAACGAGCATTGAGGCCTACACCGGCCACCGCGTCCCCGGCCGCGAGAGTCAGAGCGGCCACCACAGGCAGAGGGGGGAAGAGGTAATAAGGGAGCAGGTGCCTGCTGAACAAGGGCCGGAGAAGGAAGTCCGGGAACATCCGGAGGCGGGGAGACTTTGAGAAGCATTGAGCACACGTCGGAAAAGGACGGTGTGACAGTAGAGGAGAGGATGTGAGCCCGGACACTGTGAAGATGAGGGGGCACCCGGCCATCATCATGGCGATACCCACAGCTTCCTTCTGGGTACGTTGAGCAGCGAGATCTAGAGTGGGAGGCTGATGGTGGATCCAAGCCTCAACCAGAGACCGGGCTTGAGCAACAAAGGACGTCAAGTCGGTTGCGTCACTGCTGTCAAGGGCCTGGAGAGCGGTGATGATATCATAGAGATGGTGGAGACTATCTTTGCCGGAGTAGAGGGTGTGTAGCTCGTCCCACATGCCTTTGGCCGTCTCATGATACATGGCCAGACGATAAGATTCTCCATCAAGAGAGTTGAGGAGCCAAGTCTGCACACGCCCATCATTGCGTAACCACTCCTCAGTAGGGACACCAATAACGGTCTGGGTCAGATGATGAAGGAATCCCTTGGACTGAAGGACACGGCGAACTGAGTGTGCCCATTCCACAAAGTTCTTCTTGCCAGTGAGCGAAATTGTAGTGATCCGGAGCTCGTAGCGGACTTCCGGTATAGAGGCCGGGCGTCAGGAGGAACTGCCGTACCGACGGAGTCTGCAGATGTAGACATGGAGGCCGCAGCGAGTTTGAAGGAGGCCGCAGCGAGCTGGATGAGACCGCAGCGGGCTGGAGGCCAGCGAGCTGGAGGAGACCGCAGCGGGCTGGAGGCCGCAGCGAGCGGAAGGAGGCCGCAGCGAGTGGGAGGAGGCCGCAGCGAGCTGGAGGCAGCAGCCAGAGGAAGCAAACAGACAGCGGACTGGGTGAGGACGCGGCGACCTGGATGAGGTCGCGGCGAGCTGGAGGATGTTGCGGGCTGGGTCAGGTCGCGGCGGGCTGGGTCAGGTCGCGGCGGGCTGGGTCAGACCGCGGCGGACAGGAGTGAACTGAGAAGAGAAGACAAGCCGGGGCTGACTTGCGGGCTGGCGGGCTGGCGGGCTGGCGAGCTGGCGAGCTGGCGAGCTGGCGAGCTGGCGAGCTGGCGAGCTGGCGAGCTGGCGAGCTGGCGAGCTGGCGAGCTGGCGAGCTGGCGAGCTGGCGGACTGGCGAGCTGGCGGACGCTGCGCGAACGGCGGATGAAGGAGATCAAGGAGAGAGGTCGCCGAGGTCGCGTCGGACAGGAAGAGCCCGCAGCGGACAAGGGGAAGCAGTGGACCCCACAGGATGGTTATAAAAGGAGGGGGCCCGAGGAGGAAGGGAGATTTGGGGAAGAAGTGGATCCACGGGAGAGGAAGCGGACAGGATAAGTGAGGCCGCAGGAGAGATGCGACTAGAGGGTGCGGACTGGACAAGGGAGGCCGCAGAGACCGCAGGCTGCAGGCGGACAGAAGAGGGAGTCCGCAGGAGATTTGAACCTGGCTCTGATACCATGTAGAAATGGAGAAAGCCAACCTTGTATATATGTCACTTGATACAAATACAAAGAATGAGTACATATACTATTGATGAACAAAAAGAAGAATAAGCGTGACACGGACAATGTCGAATACTAGAGAGAAGGAAGAGCAACTTGAGAAATGGAATTAATATTATATCCAATCCAAAGAACAAATATTACATGATCTCCTTATATACACACACATAGAGAAGGACTCAAACTAATATTGGAGGCGTGAGACTAAGAAACAACAAAATAGAACATGGGCCTTGTTGCGGGCCTTTCCCGCGGGCTTTTAATTCAACTCTCCTTTTCAAGATGAAAGTATATCTTGATGCTTGGAGATATTAGGACTGTAGCTGTTCGATTTTTAAGCAAAACCAAAACCAAACCATCCCTATGTGGTTCAAAAAATTTGGATCCGAATCGAACCGTGATAACCATTGGAATCAATCCGAATGGTTGGTTTGGTTCGGTTCAGTTTTGGTGGTTTTAAAAAAGGAATATGAATACATAATTTTAGAGAAAATTAAAAAAAAACATAGCTACATACTTGCATACATGATGTTTATCACCGTGACTCGCATGAGAAGAGAATCAATGTGTGACTCAAGTTAATAACTTAAACACAAATTAAATTTTTTATTAAATTGCTACTGTCTCAACCGTGATGCCCAGATAAATCAAATATATTATGATACTAAATTATTAATGTTAATGTAAGTGCTAATACAGTTCGGTTCGACTCGATTCGATTTGACATTCAAAACTGTGAACCGAACTAAACCACGCGGTTTTTCAAAAATTGGAACTGTGACCGAACCGCTACCTACTAAAACCGAAAAAACCGTGCGGTTTGGTTGGACGGTTCGGTTGGTTCCAACTTACACTCCTAGGAGATATTATCTGTAAAGTTGTCTCAACTCGGACTCTTAATAAAGATATCCGCTAATTTATCTTGGGATTGGACGAACGATGTCCAGATGCTGCCTTTCTCCAGGCGATCCTTACTGAAATGTTTGTCAATTTCAACATGTTTTGTTTTGTTATGTTGAACGAGATTATGAGCAATGTTGATAACAACTTTATTGTTGTAATAATGACACATGTTTTCTATCTTGTAGCCCCAAATCCTGCATGATAGTCTTATCCATAGTCCCTTGCATAGCCCTTGTGACATTGCTCTATTTTCTGCTTTTATACTGGACCTTGATACCACTTCTTACTTCTCCAAGTCATGAGATTCCCCTCAACAAAGAACATTGTCCGGTGGTGGATTTTCAATCACCTTGGCTTCTAGCCCAGTGATCATTTATGTGTACTTCAACATTTATATGCATGTTCTGGGAGAGTAAGATTCCTCTTTTGGGAGACTTATTTCAGTATCGTATTAATTTGGGAGAATGTTACTTGCTCAGTATCCCAATTGCAAATGCGATATCGTGATGAGTGTGTGTCCTTCCCACCAATCTTTGATAGCCGACGAACTTCACTTTCTAACTGATGCATCCTTCGTCGCATCTAAGGACGTGTGATACTCTCATGTGTCATTTATGTTTTATTATTTTCATGTTGTGTATCTTTTATTATTTATTTCCTGTTGTGTAGTTTTTTTTCCCACACATCAATTTGAATTTTTGGCTTATCAGTTTTACCACTCGTTGAGATCATGAATAAAATGTTCGGTAGTTTAAGTAGTTAGGACTGAAAAGACAAGCTTAATTTATTTAAGGACGCATAAGTTTAATTGGAGAAAATTCAAACTCAAAAGGATACCCAAAGCAAACAAATCAGAAAATTGATATTTAAAAAATTGGGAAAGAATTATTTGGAAATATACTATTTGGAAAGCTATTGAGAAGAAGACCCAGTAATAAAGTCAGAAAATCATTCTTGGAAAATCTGTTTGGAAAGAATTATTTGGAAATATAAATTTTGGCAAGTTATTAAATGAGAAAACCAAAGCTGCCCTCTATTAAAGACCAACCTGTGAAAGAGAAAGGGCAAAAAATCAAAAAACAGATAAACGACTCCTCGTTTATCTGTGTTGCCGGTTACCACCTTCATCATTAGTGCACGCCCTTCCATTAAACTCGGTTCACCGCCATCCAAGACCAAAAGACAATCTGCAATTGATTGCCACTAGGAATCACGTCGACGCTGCTTTTCTTTGTCGTACCCGCGTGCCATCATCCGCCGACTTCCAAATCGGGTGCTGTCGTCCTTGCCTTTCCTTCCAATGACCTATCCGAGACTGTTCTGCTTGTAGGTTGGCGCCGACCTTGACTTCCCATTCCGGTTACCTGTCATCGGGTGTTGTTTCTCCTCGGCATGTCAAAATTTTGAGCTGACTGCCTCCTTTGCCGTATCCTTCCCGTATCCTTGCTCCGTTTAATTATCATTAGATTTATACATACTAATTAAATAACTATAAGCTCTCCTTTACGTTCACACTATCTTTTTATTATCGTTTATTCATAATTATTGCTTGTGATTTTTTGCTTGTGTATGTACGGATCTCGCAACGGTTCAATTTGTAAAGTGCTTAAGACTTTTATCTCAAATGAAAATTAGCGGTCTCATCAAAGTTCAAATGTTGAAAGTGATTTGCGCTTGAAAATTTTGAATTGGCCCTCTCAGCCTACATCACTAACCACCCTTGTTTTTATCAGTTTTACAATTTGTTTCTATGAGGGTATCTATTGGTGCACAACCAAGCATTTCTATTTCTTTTAGGAGATCTAAGACCTATTTTTCCTGTGAGATGAAGATTCAGAGGTCTAACCACGTAATTTCAATTCATAAGAAATATTTTAATTTACCTAGATCATTGACTTTGAACTCCTTGCACAAGTGCACTTTAGACCACATAATTTCTTCTAAGTCATTTCCTATATAATAGTATCATTCACATAGACAGTGAGAATGCCTACTTTCTTTGTTTTCTTATTAACAATGAGAGTGTGTTCAAAGTGATCTTGCTTGTATCCTAATAGAGCCATCGCAGTTGGAAACTTTCCAAACCAAGCTCTGGGGACTAATTCAAACCATAAAGAGATTTTTTAAGTTAACAGACTCGTTACTGTAGGTCCCATCCCAGACATGCATCAGATGATAGAACAATACAGATGGAATCAATCTTGACAACCGGCGTAAATGTTTCATGACAGAAACACCAGGAGTTTGAGTATATCTGTGACTGATGAGTCATGTTTTTTTTCTCTCTACGATCCCTTCTTGATTTTACATGATAGAAACACCCATTTTGATCTAATAAATCTCTTTCCAACTAGGAGGGGAGATAGTTCTTAAGTCTTCTCTAATACAAACATTTTCCATTGTTGTTCCCCATTCTGATATATATCTGTTGTTTCCTTTCAAGTGTTAGAAATACAATCAAAAGGAAGTGAGATAAATGTTTGATGTACCCTGATGAGATTGTGACATGAGAGATAATTGACAATATGGTATTATAAGAAGCTTTGCTTACTTTTAAGATATATGAGAGGTTGATGGAGGTCTTCGGCAAGACTTTATTCAGAAGTTTGTATCTGTTTGGTGGAATTATATGATACGAGGCATCCGCCACACGTTGATATTAGCCTATATAGCCTACTCCTTTTGGAGTCTTAGGTTTTGTCTCTCTTGGAGAGTGGAGTGCCAAGGAGGACAATTTTTGGATGTTTGGCGAGAACTTGTTTCTCGATTGTATCTTTATGTTGTTTAATGTAATGCAAATTTCATCCTTCGATCTCGATAGGACTGAAGCATATCAACTAATCTGGCCTGCCCTCGATTAGGGTTCCATCGAACCCCCGTCGCCACGTCTCCTTTTGTTTCCACGAGTGAGGCTTTCGCCTACTACCGATTTCGCGATCCAGCCGTGCGACTATTCCAACGAGTCCCGCGTTGCTTCCAGCAGCGCTTCAGATCAATCCGCCGGATCTTTCGTTCGTCCGCATTGCATCCAATCCACCCTGTCTTGATGTTCCGCACGCCGCGCACGCCACATCGACTCTGCGGCCCCCGATCCTTATTCCCGCCGACTGCTCTAGCCATTCCTGCACTGCCTACTACTTCCAACACAGATTTCGCCGAGTCCAGTGCCGTCAACCTCCGCCAGCGCCTTCTCCAACCTGCAACGCCTCCAACCTACTCCTTCCAACAATTCCTGGTGTTTACATCAGCTTCCAGCGGCCCTCCAAATTATTCACTGCTTTCCGGAGGCCCTCCCACGGCTTCAACCACCTTTCAACATCCGCTTCTCGTCCTCGCAGCTCTCCGCCGTGTCGAGCCTCCCTTCTATAGCTATTACAGCCTTTCAACGCTCCTCGTCACTACACCTAGCCGTTGTTTCATACCCACGACTCGGGAAATGACCCTCCATGCCATGAGAACACCTTCACTACTGTCATCTCGGGCTCTCAGTGCATGGATCACATTGAAGCAGAGTTGACGAATCTCACTTTCCTCCTTCGAGGACTTACCGCGACAGTTAATCTCCCTCCGGCCCCTCCACCGCCACCAATTCAAACCGTTCCCGACCATATGGGGGTTTTGTACTCCATGTCGGACAGTTCCCCGACCCAACTCCACCGGATTGAGATTCCTATGTTCAATGACACCGACCCTCTTGGGTGGATTGCCTGCGACAAGTAATTTTTCGACCTGCAGTCCACCCCCGCCAACTAGAAGGCCCCCTTGCTACTATCTGTATGGAGGGCTCAACGCTCCATTGGGTGCGCCAGAAAGGACCTGACATTCCCTGGCACACATTAAAGGAGGAACTCCGACACTACGACATCCGCCAGGCAGGTAATGTTTTTGAGAGCTTCATCTCTGTCTGCCAGTCTGACTCCGTAGACACCTACATTGACGAATTCATCCCGGTTGCTACGCATTTTCCTGGCCTGCCCCCCGACCACTACTTGGGCTATTTCCTGGCGGGTCTGCACCCCCACCTCCATGCTTGCTTTTGGGCTCACAAGCCGACTACTTTTTCCCGCGCAATGTAGCAGGCTAGGTATCTCGACGAGGAACTCTACCCAGCTCCACCATCCTCCTCGACCCGACCTCTCCAACCCCCACGTCCATTACCGCCACCTCTCCCTCACATGGACCCTCTGCCCCCAATAGGGCCCTATCTACTGATTTTGCCTCCACAGTCGCCAGATCCACTTCCATAGGCTCCCGACGGGCCCATCGTCTGTCTTACCAACCACAAGCCGAGCTTCGTCACAAGGGCCTCTACTTTCGGATTGAGCAACCCTTCTCGCCCACCCACATATGACCTCTCAGGAATCTGTGTTGCTGAGATCTGAAGACATTGATTTGGGCTCCAGGGAATTGGATCTGCTGACGATTTCTAACGACCCCTTCGGTCCTCGACCTTGAGGACAAGGTCATTTTTCGGGCGGGGTGTGTTGATACAATACTAATATCCACACTTTTGCACTTTCACTCGTCTATATATAGGAGTGGTTTCCTTAGATGATCACCTTTTGGAGTCTTAGGTTTTTGCTCTCTTGGTGAGTGGAGTGTCAAGGAGGACCCAGCCTCCGGATGCTTGTCGAGAACTTGTTTCTCGATTGTATATTTATGTTTAATGTAATGCAAATTTCATCATTCGATCTCGATATGACTGGACTGTATCATTATAGGGGCTTAGACCATCTTAACACCAACGTTATATCATTGATTTACCTGAGCATCTCTCTTCCCAGACGAGAGTCAAAGAATTGTTCCCCTTCTCGAAAAGTAATCCATGATAAAAAAACATCAAGAGGAAGGGTCGTAGCAACAATACCCTTTCGCAGTGGATGAATATCATATGAAGATACATTTGAGGGATCACGTCTCTAATTTATCACTATTGTGCTGATGAACATGGACAAAATAGACACATCGGTACACATGAGGAGGAATGTGAGATATGTGAATGATAAAGTTGGTAGATAAACAAGAGATAATGGCACATTTTTTAGGGTATTAGACGGGAGGTGATTAATGAGGTAAGCTGCATTGAGGACAGCTTCACCTCAATAGGATTTGAGAAGATTCGTAGTAATAAGAAGGTACTGTGTGGCCTTGAGGAGTTGTTTGTTCTTGCATTCAATAACACTATTTTGGGAGGAGGTATAAAACACGTGGTTTGACAGAGGATTCCACAAGAAACAAGTTATGGCCAAAATACTTCACGTTGTTGTATCCCCCCAATGTTTTTGCGAAGGACACAAATAGTACTGTCAAACCGTGTGACCATTTTATGAAAAAATTTAAAGCAGTCAAGAACATAACTCTTACGTTTTAATAAGTAAACTCAAGTAGTGCGAGAGAAACTGTCAATAAACATTATAAATCAACGATGACCATATAAAGAGATTACAAAGAAAATTCCCCAAACATCTATATAAATAACATGAAAAGTAAGTATCCTAAGAGGCGGATAAATGTGTCAGAATATTCCATACATGTTTAGAGAGTTCACGATCATCACAAACAAAATTGCTCATAAAGAGATTACATGTATCGGTAATGGAATGTTGAACAATGGTCTCATCAATATACTCATACTGCCGATGACCACAAATGACATGCTGCACCGCCTGAGACCATTCAACATAAATAGTGTAACCATTCAAAGGCACTATGGCAATCCAGAAGGAACTAGAGGAACCGTGGGGTGGCGGATAATCAGTAAATGGGGCATTCATAATACCATAGGGGTATGAACACTCGAATATGATGAGGCTACCATTTATATACACCAAACAATAATCAGAAGTGAGTTCACACGGAAAAAGAGGACACACAACACGCGTAGGCATCACATAATTTGCGAGAAGCAGTTTTGTTGTTTCAAGATTTCGCTGGAATCGTCGAGACCGCGGATAATCAGTGCTCGTCTGAAGCATAGCTCGTAGGGCGCGCTGAACGCAAAGTTTGCTTCTGCTGTGCTCACATGGCTAACATAGGCATAACTTACGGGTAGAAGTAGCTCGCAGGTCTCGTGATGAGGTAAATCCTAGAGGTGTTTTATGAAAGAGAGAAGATGAAGATAAAAATGATGTTCTCCGAATTTATATTCGATAAAGACAAGTATACCTTATCATTTATAGTATAAGATATTGAAGCTCAATATCAAGGTCATATTTCTCAGGGAGGATTGATTACTTCTACTTTGAGAAGTTATTATTATTTTATCAAATGATTGTTTTGGATTGATTTACTTAACTAAATTTCACGTTATAAAAAAGGGGTTCAGATTTATGGAGAAAGGATTAGTACTCGATTTTGAATCACATCGGCAGAAGCTAATCAAAATGCAACAACAAACTAAATCTTAATAAAGTAAACGACAGCTTGACCATGGAGGTTCTCGAAGCTTAAACACGCTCCTCTCGGAGACGTGCCCAACTGAGTTTAGGAAGATCCGACCGAACTCTCATCCCGTATTCGGATGCCTAAAGCTCGCCTTAAGTGGTGAACCCCGCTATTGGTTTTGACTCTAATCCGAGAGATTTACGTCATTCTCTCTCGAGAGGTACGTTCAATTCTCTTTACTCTTGGACGATCAATTCAAACAACAAGCCTCTCGGCTAGCTAAGAATGAAAACTTAAACAACAACTATATATCGATAATACAGTCCCGCTATATTTAAATCAAGAGTAAATCGAAGGTCGATACTTTAAAAAGAGAAAGAATGTTAGTGCATTATAACTTGATCAACTCGTTCTTAGATCATCGCGATCAAGTACTAATGAGGATTTAGTTACCCATAAGAACGTAGGAAATGAAAATCATGTTAAGAATATGCATAACAATAAAGAGAGAGAGAAAATGAATAACAAACTATTTTATTTCTTATTGGAAAGAAGTTACTAAAAGGACTAAAAGACATTACAAATAAAGTTTCCAAGAAAATTACAAGTACGATAAAAGAGATTGTAAGAACATTAAAACATGAAAACATTAAGCTGAAATACTAAGGATAAATTCCCAACAGCTCTCTAGACGGCTCAGATCTCGTCCCGGAACACTTGGAGTTTGCTGCTATTTATAGGAATTTTTCGGGAAGTACACGCCCCCCTGACACGCCCGTGTAGGGGGGCGTGTCAGCACTGTTGATTTTGGTGGATGAAATTAAAGTCTGGAAGTGACTGACACGGAAGCTTGGTTACACGCCCGTGTAGGAGGGGCGTGTCAGTTGCGGCGTGATGGTGGAGGGAAAAAAGTCGCGCTGCGATGAATTCTCGGGACTTGGCGGGACACGCCATAGAGACACGCCTGTGTGTGTGTGTGGGGGGGGGGGGGGTGTTAGTTGAATTCTTCTTGCACGTTGAACGGGGTGAATGTGCGGCGGATTTGGTTACATGCTCAGAGTACATGCCCGTGTAAGTAGTACACGGCCGTGACCCATGGGCGTGTAAGGTTGATTTTTCTGGCAACGAACCTCGGACCGTTGCTTCATTCCACTCGGGCTGCACGCCCAAAGTACACGCCCGTGACTTGTGTACACGCCCGTGACCTTGTACAAAACGTGAAAAAATGACTACAACGTGTCATAATCCTGAAAACAGAAAATAAATTAATTTAGAATAATTTTCATAAAAGAAACTAATTATAGGCCCAAGATTCATGTAATATACCATTTTAAACAAGAAAATGCATAGATTTACCCAAGTAATTTAAACTAAATTAAGTATCATCAAATTCCCTCATACTAAGTATTTTGCTTGTCTCCAAGCAAACACATATTAGATAGCAAAAATAAAAAGGATTAATCAATTAATTTGGCTATGCTGAGCACGAATACAATGCGAAATTAGAACTAGGGAAAATATGAAAAATAAACCGAAAATTCTTACTTCATCATGACAAATTTTTTATACATTTCACTAATATAAAAATAAATCATCCCAAATTCTAACAAAAAGTAAAACAAGTAATGAGATGAATGAAAAAGGCATTGAGTTGTTACTTAAATCTAAGAGACAATTTGATGGGGAGCCATCAGATGCACTTGGAGGAACTCGCCGCAAGGCGGGGCCCACATACAAGTACTCGCGCAGGAAGACTTGATCGGATCGCCGATCGGACTCCGCGATTGCGTCCGGGACGTCGTCGCGAGTCAAATCACTATATTACTTTAATTTTTTTGAGTGTATTTTGATGTATTTCAAGGACTAACCCACCGGTCAATCATAGTCGTTGATGGGGATGCCCTAAGTTATGTTTTTCTTATAAATAAGATGCTAGGGGCTGATTCCAAAGGCATTGCAGAATTTGGAGAGATCTATTCCCGGATTCCCGCGATCCCTCCCCGGTGCCGACGCCGTGGAACCCTAGGTGACGACTCCTAGGCCGCCAAGCTCCCCCCCAAGGCATTCCCTTTCCCCCACCTTCATTTTTCCCCTCGAAATATTGTTTCAGCCACCGGACTCCACCCAATCACCCGTATAGCAACCGACTGCTACAGGCTTTGAAGCCTTTGTCCGCCCCCAGCTACAGTAGAAACCCGGGATTTCCGATCCCCCCCTGTCCGCCGACTTGGTTGCAGGTCCAGCATCCCCAGCCCCCTCCTTTCCCAAATCCGATCTCCCCTAGGCCTCTCTAGCCCTACCCGCCCTCCTTTTCCTTCCTCTCGTGGATCCACCCCCCAAACACTCCGAAATTCTAGATCTAATTGATCTAGCACTACCTCCCCCGATCTACTCTCCACTTACATATTCTCACTCCCGTAGCCCGGATCCGTCCTAAAATTAGCGGATCTATCCACCGACACTCCGATCCGTTATCCCCTCCACCCAAACCTTCCATTTTTGTTCGGATCCGCTCCAAATCATCGGATCTATTTTCCCCCAGCCCGGATCTACTCATTTGTGGCCGTATCCGCCGTTTTACCGTCCGTTACTGCCACTCTTCGCCGAAGGCAGCCACCGCCATCGCCGCTTCGCCTCCGATTCCACTTCCGATCGCTCGTTTTGCATCTGGCTCGTCAAATCCTCCATCGCCTCGGATCAGCCCACTGCATCGTGAGTATTTCATGGTATTATGTTTGTACTTGACATTGACACTTGATCGTTTATCTATATTTGTGCTGTGATCATAGTTTGGTAGTTGTTGTTTTATACGCTAATAATTATTGTGGAATTAGTCGCCGCCGCTTGCTCAGGCTCTCCGTGCGGAGGAAGCCGTATCCAAATTGCCAAAGTTATTTAACTGCTTTTTATTTCGATTAAGTGCGTGGTGCTGCTGACTTTCATTGCTTACATTATTAGTCATTGCTTTCCGAATGCTCATTGCATGTAGCATCACATTCGCATATTCCCTCACACGTGCACGTAGAGTCCTAGCTTCCGAGCACCACTAGCCTACCCCTACATCATTTGGTATCAGAGCCAGGTTAGGCCACTTGCATGCTCCGTAGTGGTAGGACTTTTAGAGTAAGAATGGTAGAACTACAGAACACTGAGGACCGAGCGACGAGTTCGAATTCGGACGCCGCTTTCGCTGAGTTCCAACGCCTTGTCCTAGGTCGCCTTGACACCATAGGAGCCCAGTTCGACGATGTGCGTCATGACCTTGCCGAGATGAACCTTCGTTTAGGCCACTTAGAGGATGCCAGGGACACTCCGACACAGCGTGACGATTCTCTTGAGGACGAACCTGACCCTCCTCCACGTCTAGGGCAACGCCCGAGGGATGGCCCACCTCCCGCAGACCGTCACCATCGTGATAGTCCTCATCGAGCCCCGATTCCGCCAGTAAGGCGACATCCTGATTTTGCGAGAGATTATAGGCAAGTCCCGACGAGGGATAGGCTGCCACCCCAGCGTGATGAGTACCGTATGCCACGTCAGCCTCAGCCGGACCCCAGAGATCGTGTGCCCCCATACGGTCGCCGCGATCATCACCAGGATGATTATTATCCCCCGGGTCGGAGAGAGCGTGGTCCCCCACCCGCTCGATACGACTACGCTCATGATGACTACCCCGAGGACTACCCCGATCCTAGGAGGGGGGGGGGGGGGGGGGCACTATCATGACATCACTCGTCGCATCCGACTCGATGCCCCTTCGTTCGATGGTCGCCTAGATCCGAAAGCCTTCAGCGATTGGCTCTTGGACATGGACCACTACTTCGAGTGGTACGACATGAGTGACGAGCGTTGCGTCCGCTTTGCAAAGATGAAGTTGATCGGGCAAGCTAAGGTGTTCTGGATTAGTGTCGAGAGAGCTATAGAGCGGGATGGTTACTACCCCATCGCCAGATGAGACGGGATGAAGGAGAGACTGAAGGAGAAGTACCTCCCCGCGTCATATCGAAATCAGCTATTTGAGCAGCTACAGAACTTACGACAGGGGACACTTACTGTCGCCGAGTACATGGCTCGCTTCGATGAGCTGGTCGTCAGGAGTGATATTTCAGAGGAACCTATTGCCACTGCCTCCCATTTCAAGGCGGGCCTTCGTTCCGATATTCGGAGAGAGTTGATTCCCCACCGCTTGGATACTGTTGATCAGATATTCCAGCTCTCCCTCGAGTATGAGCAGTACCTTCGTTCGTCTAGTACGAGGCAGTTCACCTCTCGGACTGATTCCTCGACCTTTAGGAAACCCGCTCCGCCCCAGACCACCACGACCGCACCCTCGCGCATCCCCGCGGATGCGAAGGGTAAAGCCGTAGCCACTGATGGCCAGCGATCTGGGGGCATTGTATGTTTTAGATGCTCTGGCAGGGGCCACGTGGCGGCGCAGTGCCCCACGCGGAACCTGTTACTTGAGGAAGAGGAGGAACAGGGTTTAGAGGGTGAAGAGGAGGCCCCAGAGGAGGTTAGGGCTGCAGTCGAGGAAGGTTGGGAGAGTGACGCCGAGCGATCATTAGTGGTGGGAGTGATTCGGCGCCTCTTACACACCCCACGTGTGGACGAGGACTGGCGACGCACGACCATCTTTTACATGTACTTCCCTAGTGCAGGCGGTCCCTGCAAGCTAGCCATTGATGGTGGGAGTTGCGTGAATATTATAGCCCAGAAGGCGCTTGATCGTATGCAGGTGAAGGCAGAGCCTCATCCCCATCCGTACCGTGTCGTCTGGGTTGACAAGACGGCGATTCAGGTCACCCCGCGTTGCTTAGTCCCGATCACCATTGCGTCCTTTCAGGACAAGGTCTGGTGCGATGTTATTCCCATGGACGTCGCTCACGTGTTGCTTGGCCCCCCTGGCTTTTTGATCGTGATGTCACGTGCTTCGGTCGCTCGAACACGTGTGTCTTTTATGATAAGGGGCGAAAGATCACGTTGACACCCACCCAGCCCCGAGATCGACCCAAGGGTGTGGTAGAGTCATCTCCGAGCACGAGCGCCTCGCGACCACTGCATATTCTGAGGCGAGGTGAGTTTCTGCGAGATAGTGCGGAGTCCGACGTTATTTATGTAGTCGCCGCTACCCAGGTTACTGAGGACGCCCCAGTCGATTTCCCACTCGCGGTGCGTCCCCTGTTAGACGAGTTTGCGGACATTATGACGGACGAGCTCCCCGATGAGCTGCCTCCCCCTCGGGACATTCAGCATGCCATTGATTTAGTCCCGGGAGCTTCCCTCCCGAACCTGCCCCACATTCCGTATGCACCCGGATGAGCACGCTGAGCTCAAACGGCAGGTTGACGAGCTTCTTCGGAAGCAGTTCATTCGCGAAAGCATTAGTCCTTGTGCAGTCCCCGCCCTTCTTACCCCTAAGAAGGACGGTAGTTGGCGTATGTGCATCGACAGCCGCGCCATCAATAAGATCACGGTCAAGTACCGCTTCCCTATCCCACGACTCGATGACTTACTGGATACTATGTCTGGTGCCCAGATCTTCTCCAAGATCGACCTCCGCAGTGGGTACCATCAGATACGAGTTCGTGAGGGGGACGAGTGGAAGACCGCATTTAAGACCAAGGACGGTCTGTATGAGTGACTAGTCATGCCATTCGGACTATCCAATGCCCCGAGCACGTTCATGCGCGTTATGATGCAGGTGTTGCGACCCTACATGGGCAAGTTTCTGGTGGTGTACTTTGATGACATATTAGTGTACAGCCAGACTCAGGCCGCTCACCTCGATCATTTGAGACTTCTCTTTGGCACCCTCCGCCAAGAGAAACTGTATGTGAACCTGAAGAAGTGCGCCTTCCTTTCCGAGTCCGTCCATTTCCTAGGCTTTATTATTTCCTCCACTGGAGTTTCCGTGGACCCTGAGAAGGTCAACTCTATTCGAGATTGGCCTGTACCTAGGAATATCCACGAGGCTCGTAGTTTTCACGGGCTTGCCACCTTCTATAGGAGGTTTGTCCAGGGGTTCAGCACGATCATGGCCCCCTTCACGAGCTGTCTCAAGAAGGGAGAGTTTCAGTGGACCCCCGCAGCCACTAGAGCCTTCGAGGAGATCAAAGAGAGATTGACGACAGCTCCCGTCCTGAGGTTGCCAGATTTCAGTCGCGCCTTTGAGGTCGCCTGCGACGCGTCTGGTATCGGTATAGGTGGCGTATTGAGTCAAGAGGGACACCCAGTTTCTTACTTTAGTGAGAAGCTGAATGAAGCAAAGCAAAAGTACTCGAACTACGATCGAGAATTTTATGCTATTGTCCAGTCTCTGCGTTACTGGCGACACTATCTCCTTCCCCGTGAGTTCGTGTTGTACTCCGACCAGCAGACCCTCCGTTACCTCGATTCGCAGCGCAAGCTGGGCCACCGGCATGCGAAGTGGGTTGAGTATCTGCAGGATTTTCATTACGTTCTCAAGCACCGCGCGGGTGTTGAGAACAAGCGGCCGATGCGTTGAGTCGCCGCGTGTCCTATTGCAGATGATGACAGCGAGTGTGCAGGGACTTGAGCGACTGATGCTCGATTACCCTACGTGCTCTGACTTTGGTGAGATTTATACCGCCCTATCCCGAGACCCACCCGACCCTGTTGAAGGATACCAGATTTACGAGGGATATCTGTACCGGGCTTCCCGCCTATGCGTTCCTCAGACGTCTTACCGAGATTACCTGATTTGGGAACTGCATGCGGGCGGAGCCGCGGGTCACTTCGGGCGAGATAAGTCCATAGCCCTTGTTGAGGACCGTCTCTACTGGCCTAGCCTCAAGAAGGACGTAGCTCGGGTTGTGCGCCACTGTTGTATCTGTCAGACGGCCAAGGGAAGTAAGCAGAACACCGGCCTTTATACCTCCCTACCTGTTCCACATCGCCCTTGGGAGGACATCAACATGGACTTTGTTCTCGGACTTCCCCGCACATTACGGAAACACGACTCCATCTTCGTGGTGGTTGATCGGTTTTCGAAGATGACACACTTTATTGCTTGCCGCAAGACGACAGATGCGACCCACGTTGCATCTATATTCATGAGGGATGTCTTTCGGTTGCATGACCTACCCAAGTCGATCGTGTCTGACCGCGATGTGAGGTTCATGAGCTACTTTTGGAAAACTCTGTGGCACAAGACTGGTACTATCCTTAGGTTTTCCTCTTCATATCACCCACAGACGGACGGTCAGATTGAGGTAGTGAATAGGAGCCTAGGGAACCTGTTACAGTGTCTAGCTGGAGAGCAGGTAGGTAGTTGGGATTTAGATTTTCCGATCGCCGAGTTTGCCTACAATAGCTCAGTCAATAGGTCCTCCGGGTTGAGTCCATTTCACGTAGTTTCAGGATACGACCCTAGGAAACCTATAGACCTTATCCCGAGCCCTCTAGAGTCCCGCCCTAGTGAGTCTGCTGAGTCATTTGCACAGCATTTGCATGATTTGCATGAGTCGGTCCGCCGACGAATAATAATAAGCAATGATAATTATAAAGCCCATGCAGATAAGCGAAGGCGAGAGCAAATATTTAATATAGGCGAGAAGGTAATAGTGCGAGTCCGCCCCGAGAGGCTCCCTTCGGGGCCTGCCAAGAAGTTAAGCGCGAGGCGAGTAGGTTCATATTACATTATTAGTCGTATTGGGACCAACGCCTACCGGCTTGACATCCCGGCCAGTATGGGAATTCACCCTGTGTTTAATGTTGAGGACCTGACTCGATACTATGAGCCTCATGAGTATGTGGACCCGAGCGGGGGAGATGCCCAGCCACCCCCACCACCACTGTCGCCACCATACTACCCGTCCACTTTGACACCACCTACTGGTCATCCTAGTCCACCCACTGTTGTCGTTCATCCACCTGGGACTTCGTCCACTTTGGTTCCCCCGCAGGAACCACCGATCGTATCGGGACCCACCTTCCGAGAGGCGAGAGATGAGAGCATCACAGAGATCAGATCCCATCAGTTTGTTCCCACTTCGGACGGACCGCGTTGCCGCTACCTGGTACATTGGCAGGGCCGACCTGACACAGACGACACTTGGATCCTACCGGCAGAGCTAGATCGGCTCGCCCCCGGACTTCGACTTCAGTACGATCATCTCCATTCATCGGAGATGAAGGCCTTTCAGTCGGGGGGAGTTGATGGGGAGCCATCGGATGCACTTGGAGGAACTCGCCGCAAGGCGGGGCCCATATACATGTACTCGCGCAGGAAGACTTGATCGGATCGCCGATCGGACTCCGCGATTGCGTCCGGGACGTCGTCGCGAGTCAAATCACTATATTACTTTAATGTTTTTGAGTGTATTTTGATGTATTTCAAGGACTAACCCACCGGCCAATCATAGCCGTTGATGGGGATGCCCTAAGTTATGTTTTTCTTATAAATAGGATGCTAGGGGCTGATTCCAAAGGCATTGCAGAATTTGGAGAGATCTATTCCCGGATTCCCGCGATCCCTCCCCGGTGCCGACGCCGTGGAACCATAGGTGGCGACTCCTAGGCCGCCAAGCTTCCCCCCAAGGTATTCCCTTTCCCCCACCTTCATTTTTCCCCCTCAAAATCTTGTTTCAGCCACCGGACTCCACCCAATCACCCGTATAGCAGCCGACTGCTACAGATTTGAAGCCTTTGTCCACCCCCAGCTACAGTAGAAACCCGGGATTTCCGATCCCCCCCCCTGTCCGCCGACTTGGCTGCAGGTCCAGCATCCCCAGCCCCCCCTTCTTTCCCAAATCCGATCTCCCCTAGGGCCTCTCTAGCCCTACCCGCCCCCTCCTTTTCCTTCCTCTCGTGGATCCACCCCCCCAACACTCCGAAAATTCTAGATCTAATTGATCTAGCACTACCTCCCCCCGATCTACTCTCCACTTACATATTCTCACTCCCGTAGCCCGGATCCGTCCTAAAATTAGCGGATCTATCCACCGACACTCCGATCCATTATCCCCTCCACCCAAACCTTCCATTTTTGTTCAGATCCGCTCCAAATCATCGGATCTATTTTCCCCCGGCCCGGATCTACTCATTTGTGGCCGGATCCGCCGTTTTAACGTCCGTTACTGCCACTCTTCGCCGAAGGCAGTCGCCTCCGATTCCACTTCCGATCGCTCGTTTTGCATCCGGCTCGTCAAATCCTCCATCGCCTCGGATCAGCCCACTGCGTCGTGAGTATTTCATGGTATTATGTTTGTACTTGACATTGACACTTGGTCGTTTATCTATATTTGTGTTGTGACCATAGTTTGGTAGTTGTTGTTTTATACGCTAATAATTATTGTGGAATTAGTCGCCGCCGCTTGCTCAGGCCCTCCGTGCGGAGGAAGCCGTTGCCAAATTGCCAAAGTTATTTAACTGCTTTTTATTTCGATTAACTGCGTGGTGCTGCTGACTTTCATTGCTTACATTATTAGTCATTGCTTTCCGACTGCTCATTGCATGTAGCATCGCATTCACATATTCCCTCACACGTGCACGTAGAGTCCTAGCTTCCGAGCACCACTAGCCTACCCCTACATCACAATTTATACCCACCGCAATCTAAATCACGATTCTAAACTCATACCTAAGAGCTTACCCAATTTACTTTTTTGGTATTTTTAAAAAAATAAAATTAGAAGCATGAATTAATGAGCCTTCATTCGGTGTAACTTTAGACTTGGGTTTAAGGTGTGAAAATCAAAAGATAAACATGAAGGGTTAAAACACACTTAAAACAAAGAGTTTTGCAGAAAATTGTATGCTAGCACAAATAAATTGACACCCCAAAATTTTTGAAATATAAAGTTAGGGGTCAAAATGCATTCTTCAATTTATTTTGCTATCTTTTTATTTTTTTCATTTTGTTTCTATACACATTTCATCATTTTTCTTTTTTTTTTTTTAATTTTTTTGAAAAGGATAACCACATAAGAACTCTACCATTTCACCAAATAAGAAGCACTAGCAAGATATAAATAGAGCTCTAAATTTTAAAAGGCAGTATGGGTAGGCTATTTGGCTTTGGCGAGAATAAGTGGAACTACAAAAGAAACAGGAAAAAGCACAATGTGGCTAACAACGATTAGGATTTTATGGCTTGAAATGTAAAAGCTCAAACGAGTCAAGAGGTGACCTAAATCATTTTCATGCTCCTAACTCCTAAGTCTATCTTTAGGAAAACTTGAAAAATTCAAGAGGTGTAAGACTATGTAGAAAATAAAGAAACTTGATTTTTCAAGAAAGCGAATATAATATGCGTCTAGATTGTTCGCATCTACTACACTAATCACAAGTAAACATTACAAAGATTTTAAAAAAAGAACAAGAGATGATAGATTTTATATGAGTGAAAAAATTGAAAGAAAATCTTGAGAAAATGAAAAAATTCAATAGATTTTTCAACATAACGTGCTACATCTAATTAGGAACACTACACGAGTCAACATATTACTCGCGAAACATAAACAAAATAAAAATTAGAAAAATTTATTCAGCTAAACAGGTGCACAAATGATTAAAAATAAGAAAATACTAAGTCGCGGGGTACTAAAGATTAAGCAAAATTTTAATTCAAATTACTAAAGATTTTATATTTTTTTCTCAAATTTTTCTAAAATAAGGAAATGACGTAAATGAGGAAAGACTCCCCCATACTGAAAATTAAACATTATCCCCAATGTTTAAAGTTAAGTATGTAGAGGAAAAAGAGGGGAGTCGTGGGGGTGGGGGGTAAATGGCTTCCCTGTTAACGAAGGAGGGGAAGACCACAACTGAAACCCTGTAGAAAATTGTTAATATAACAAAAAAATAATAGTAATAAGGATAACTATTGGGTGCCTCCCACAAGCGCTTTGTTTAAGATCGCGAGCTTGACCCACATGACGACGAAGGATTATAAATTGGGGAGTGTGAGGGTCTCGATTTTTCCTCCCACTGGATCGCCTGCAAGGTAAAGCTTTAAACAATGACTGTTGACTTCAAACGAGCCTTTTTTCTGAGTGGGATATAAGAACAGTCCCAGAAGGTCAAACCTCTTTGACTTCAAAGGGGCCGGACCATCGAGATTTAAGTGTGCCCGGAAAAAGCCGCAAGCGTGAATTAAAAAGAAGCACAAGATCACCCGGCTTAAAACTTTTAGGGTGTTTTAGCCGTTGATCGATCGTGATAAGACTTAACTTTTTCTTTATAAAAAAATTTACTTTCATATGCATTCGCTCGCCACTCGTCTAACTCATTCAACTGAAATTTTCGTAAATCAGCAGATAACGTTGGGTCAAGGTTTAAAAATTTTAGTGCCCAATAGGCATGATGCTATAACTCAACAGCTAGATGACACGCTTTGCCATAAACTAGGCGATATGACGTACAACTAATGATGGTTTTGTACTCCGTACGATACGCCCAAAGTGCGTCATCTAACTTGAGCGACCAATCTTTTCTATTTGTAGAAATAGTTTTTTCCAAGATTTTTTTAACTCCCTATTGACGACTTCCACCTGACCGTTAGCCTGAGGGTGATAAGCAGTAGATAGTTTGTGTGTAACGTCATAACATGTGAGTAATTTGTTAAGTTAAGCGTTTCAAAAGTGTGACCCCCTATCGCTAATCAAGTGTCGTGGAGTGCAAAATCTAGAAAATAACTTTTTCAAAATTCCTAAGACCTCCCCAACATCATTTTTAGAAACATTTTGGGCTTCCACCCACCTAGAGACATAATCTACCACAAATAGAATATAGAGGTTGTCGAACGAAGAGGGAAAAGGTCCTACAAAATCTATGCCCCAAAGATCAAATAGTTCGCATTCTAAAAAATAACTTTGAGGCATTTCAGAGGTGGCAAAGATATTACCTGTTCGTTGGCAAGCGTCGCAAGAACTTACAAATTAGTGCACGTCCTTGAAAATTGTTGGCCAATAGATTCCTGCCTCTAGAGCGTTCCTTGCAGTGCGGCTTGCTTGGTAGTGACCTCCAGTTTCTCCTTCATGACAGTGCTTCAGGATTTGTAGTTTTTCTTCTTGGGAGACACACCTCCTTACTACTTGGTCCGCACAAATCCGGAAGAGGAAAGAGTCTTCCCAAAAGTAAAATTTCAGATCAGAGAAGAATTTCTTCTTCTGTTGAGTTGAAAAAGTCTCCGGGATTACCTTTCCTACAAGATAATTAGCAAAGTTTGCGAATCACGAGGTAGGGAGAGAATTTACCTTGGATAAAGATAGAAGGTGCTGTTCAGGAAATGCATCATCAATTTCGTCATCAACAACTTCAACATCCGGGCTCTCTAATCGGGATAAGTGATCCGCAACTAGGTTCTCTACGCCCTTTTTATCTTTGATCTCCACATCGAATTCTTGGAGGAGCAGAATCCACCTGATTAACTGTGGCTTTGCGTCGGTCTTGGCAAGCAAATAACGAAGTGCGGTGTGATCCGTAAAGACCATTACTTTTGATAAAGCTAAATATGATCGAAATTTATCAAAAGCAAATATTATAGCCAAAAGTTTTTTCTCCGTAGTGGAGTAATTCGCTTGAGCAGAGTTCAAAGTTTTACTCGCATAATAAATAAGATGAAAATGTTTGTTAATACGCTGTCCTAATACGACACCAACAACATAGTTACTAACATCACACATAAGTTCGAAAGGCAAACTCCAATCAGGAGCAACTAAAATAGGCAAATTAATAAGTTTATCCTTAATAATAAAGAATGCAGAAAGACAGTCTGAATCAAAAGTAAAAGGAACATCCATTTCTTGCAAATGAGTTAGTGGCTTAGTGATTTTAGAAAAGTCTTTAATAAAACAACGATAAAATCCAGGATGACCAAGAAAACTTCTAATCGCTTTAATCGTAGTTGGCGGAGGTAATTTTTCGATTATTTCGATTTTTGCGTGATCTGCCTCGATTCCTTTACTAGAAATTTTGTGACCGAGAACTAACCCTTCCTTGACCATAAAATGATATTTTTCACAGTTTAGGACAAGGTTAGTCTTTTCACACCTTTCTAAAACCATTTTTAAATTATTTAGACAAAAATCGAAATTATCTCCAAAAACCGAAAAGTCGTCCATGAAAATTTCCATAATATCACCTACAAGTTCATCAAAAATAGCTAGCATACACCTTTGGAATGTTGCTGACGCGTTACATAGACCGAAAGACATTCGACGATAAGCCAACGTGCCAAATGGACACGTGAAAGTGGTTTTCTCTTGGTCTTCGGGGCGATGGGTATTTGAAAATAACCCGATAGACCGTCGAGAAAGCAGTAAAAATCGTGTCCAGAAAAACGTTCTAAAATTTGATCCATAAACGGGAGAGGAAAGTGATCCTTCCTAGTGCCGTCGTTTCGTTTTCTATAGTCTATACACATACGGCAACCCGTTACGGTTCGAGTAGGAATTAGTTCATTATGATCATTAAAAACTACCGGCACCCCGCCTTTTTTGAGCACTACTTGAACTGGACTAACCCACGAGCTATCAGAAATATGATAGATAATTCTTGCGTTGAGCAATTTAATAACCTCTGCCTTAACTACTTCTTTCATGTTTGGATTAAGACGGCGTTGGGGTTGAATGAAACGACGTGAATTTTCTTCCAAAAATACTTTATGCATACAAAAACGTGGACTAATACCGCGGATATCCGAAATTTGCCAAGCGATGACACGACTGTGTTCTTTTAAAACTTTAATAAATTGTTCGCTTTGGCAATCCGAAAGAGAAGAAGGAATAATAACTGGAAGCTAATAATCAGGTTCAAAGAAAGCCTATTTTAAGTGCTCGGGTAATTGTTTTAATTCGAGTTTGAGAGGAAGTTCATAAAAAGTAGATAAAATAATTTTCAATAATTTCAAAATTCCGAGCATTTAAAATAGGTGTGTCATTTGATAAAGTATTTAATATCTCTAGTGAATCGTCAAAAGGGGTTAGAAAATCCATGCTTGATTGCTTTTCAGAAAAAGTTTCTAAAAAATAAACCGCATCGTCATTTGAAAGAGAGTTTTTTAAAGAAGAATTTATTGAAATAGTAACTTCCTCATCATCGACTCTAAGTACAAATTTTCAATTTCTTACGTCGATGATAGCCTTAGAAGTGGCTAGAAAAGGACGACCGAGGATAAGTGGTACCTCGACATCTTCCTTGATATCTAATATGACGAAGTGAATGAGAAAAATAAACTTATCGACCTTTACTAAAACATCCTCGATAACGCCCATCAGATATTTGATTGAGCGATCTGCAAGCTGAATACTCATCCTAGTTGGACTTGGCGTACCCAATCCTAGTTTTTTAAACAATGAGTAGAGCATGAAGTTGATGCTTGCTCCTAAGTCTGCTAAAGCATGTTTGATTAGCAAATCACCAAAAAGGCACAGATAGAGAAACTTCCCGGTCCGTTTAGTTTTTCGGTAATTTGTTGGCGGGGGGCGGCGACCTGACACAGATGATACTTGGATACTACCGCAGAGTTAGATCGGCTCGCCCCCGACTTCGCTGTCAGTACGATCATCCCATTCATCGGAGATGAAGGCCTTTCAGTCGGGGGGAGTGATGGGGAGCCATCGGATGCACTTGGAGGAGCTCGCCGCAAGGCGGGGCCCACATACATGTACTCGCGCAGGAAGACTTGATCGGATCGCCGATCGGACTCCGCGATTGCGTCCGGGACGTCGTCGCGAGTCAAATCACTATATTACTTTAATTTTTTGAGTATATTTTGATGTATTTCAAGGACTAACCCACCGGCCAATCATAGTCGTTGATGGGGATGCCCTAAGTTATGTTTTTCTTATAAATAGGATGCTAGGGGCTGATTCCAAAGGCATTGCAGAATTTGGAGAGAAATAATCCCGGATTCCAGCGATCCCTCCCGGTGCCGACGCCGTGGAACCCTAGGTGACGACTCCTAGGCCGCCAAGCTTCCCCCAAGGTATCCCCTTCCCCACCTTCATTTTCCCCCTCTCGAAAGCTTGTTTCAGCCTCCGGAACCCATCCAGAAACCCGCATAACAGCCGGTGCTGCTACAGTCCCTGGAGGCAATTTCCGCCCCCTGCTACAGTGAAAAGTCGGGATTTCCGACTTTTCCTGTCCGCCGACTGGCTGCAGGTCCAGCACCCCTCAGCCCTCCTTTCCCAAATCCGATCCTTTAGGGCCTCTTTAGCCCTACCCGCCCCCTCCTTTCTTCCCCTCGTGGATCCACCCCCCCAACACTCCGAAAATTCTAGATCTAATTGATCTAGCACTACCTTCCCCCGATCTACCCTCCACTTCCATATTCTCACTCCCGTAGCCCGGATCCGTCCTAAAATTAGCGGATCTATCCACCGACACTCCGATCCGTTATCCCCTCCACCCAAACCTTCCATTTGTTCGGATCCGCTCCAAATCATCGGATCTATTTTCCCCCGGCCCGGATCTACTCATTTGTGGCCGGATCCGCCGTTTTACCGTCCGTTACCGCCACTCTTCGCCGAGGGCAGCCACCACCATCGCCGCGTCGCCTCCGATTCCACTTCCGATCGCTCGTTTTGCATCCGGTTCGTCAAATCCTCCATCGCCTCGGATCAGCCCACTGCATCGTGAGTATTTCATGGTATTATGTTTGTACTTGACATTGGCACTTGGTCGTTTATCTATATTTGTGCTGTGATTCTAGTTTGGTAGTGTTGTTTTTTTATACGCTAATAATTATTGTGGAATTAGTCGCCGCCGCTTGCTCAGGCCCTCCGTGCGGAGGAAGCCGTTGCCAAATTGCCAAAGTTATTTAACTGCTTTTATTTCGATTAACTGCGTGGTGCTGCCAACTTTCATTGCTTACATTATTAGTCATTGCTTTCCGACTGCTCATTGCATGTAGCATCGCATTCGCATATTCCCTCACACGTGCACGTTGAGTCCTAGCTTCCGAGCACCACTAGCCTACCCCTACATCATTTGGTATCAGAGCCAGGTTAGGCCACTTGCATGCTCCGTAGTGGTAGGACTTTTAGAGTAAGCATGGTAGAACCACAGAACACTGAGGACCGAGCGACGAGTTCGAATTCGGACGCCGCTTTCGCTGAGTTCCAACGCCTTGTCCTAGGTCGCCTTGACACCATAGGAGCCCAATTCGACGATGTGCGTCATGACCTTGCCGAGGTGAACCTTCGTTTAGGCCACTTAGAGGATGCCAGGGACACTCCGACACAGCGTGACGATTCTCTTGAGGACGACCCTGACGCTCCTCCACGTCGAGGGCAACGCCCGAGGGATGGCCCACCTCCCGCAGACCGTCACCATCGTGATAGTCCTCATCGAGCCCCGATTCCGCCAGTAAGGCGACATCCTGATTTTGCGAGAGATTATAGGCAAGTCCCGGCGAGGGATAGGCTGCCACCCCAGCGTGATGAGTACCGTATGCCACGTCAGCCTCAGCCGGACCCCAGAGATCGTGTGCCCCCACACGGTCGCCGCGACCATCACCAGGATGATTATTATCCCCGGGTCGGAGAGAGCGTGGTCCCCCACCCGCTCGATACGACTACGCTCATGATGACTACCCCGAGGACTACCCCGATCCTAGGAGAGGGGGCCACTATCATGACATCACTCGTCGCATCCGACTCGATGCCCCTTCGTTCGATGGTCGCCTAGATCCGAAAGCCTTCAGCGATTGGCTCTTGGACATGGACCACTACTTCGAGTGGTACGACATGAGTGACGAGCGTTGCGTCCGCTTTGCAAAGATGAAGTTGATCGGGCAAGCTAAGGTGTTCTGGATTAGTGTCGAGAGAGCTCTAGAGCGGGATGGTTACTACCCCATCGCCAGATGGGACGAGATGAAGGAGAGACTGAAGGAGAAGTACCTCCCCGCGTCATATCGAGATCAGCTATTTGAGCAGCTACAGAACTTACGACAGGGGACACTTACTGTCGCCGAGTACATGGCTCGCTTCGATGAGCTGGTCGTCAGGAGTGATATTTCAGAGGAACCTATTGCCACTGCCGCCCGTTTCAAGGCGGGCCTTCGTTCCGATATTCGGAGAGAGTTGATTCCCCACCGCTTGGAGACTGTTGATCAGATATTCCAGCTCTCCCTCGAGTATGAGCAGTAGTACCTTCGTTCGTCTAGTACGAGGCAGTTCACCTCTCGGACTGATTCCTCGACCTTTAGGAAACCCGCTCCGCCCCAGACCACCACGGCCGCACCCTCGCGCATCCCCGCGGATGCGAAGGGTAAAGCCGTAGCCACTGATGGTCAGCGATCTGGGGGCATTGTATGTTTTAGATGCTCTGGCAGGGGCCACGTGGCGGCGCAGTGCCCCACGCGGAACCTGTTACTTGAGGAAGAGGAGGAACAGGGTTTAGAGGGTGAAGAGGAGGCCCCAGAGGAGGTTAGGGCTGCAGTCGAGGAAGGTTGGGAGAGTGATGCCGAGCGATCATTAGAGGTGGGAGTGATTCGGCGCCTCCTACACACCCCACGTGTGGACGAGGACTGGCGACGCACGACCATCTTTTACACGTACTTCCCTAGTGCAGGCGGTCCCTGCAAGCTAGCCATTGATGGTGGGAGTTGCGTGAATATTGTAGCCCAGAAGGCGCTTGACCGTATGCAGGTGAAGGCAGAGCCTCACCCCCATCCGTACCGTGTCGTCTGGGTTGACAAGACGGCGATTCAGGTCACCCAGCGTTGCTTAGTCCCGATCACCATTGCGTCCTTTCAGGACAAGGTCTGGTGCGATGTTATTCCCATGGACGTCGCTCACGTGTTGCTTGGCCGCCCCTGGCTTTTTGATCGTGATGTCACGTGCTTCGGCCGCTCGAACACGTGTGTCTTTTATGATAAGGGGCGGAAGATCACGTTGACACCCACCCAGCCCCGAGATCGACCCAAGGGTGTGGTAGAGTCATCTCCGAGCACGAGCGCCTCGCGACCACTGCATATTCTGAGGCGAGGTGAGTTTCTGCGAGATAGTGCTGAGTCCGACGTTATTTATGTAGTCGCCGCTACCCAGGTTACTGAGGACGCCCCAGTCGATTTCCCACTCGCGGTGCGTCCCCTGTTAGGCGAGTAGTTTGCGGACATTATGCCAGACGAGCTCCCCGATGAGCTGCCTCCCCCTCGGGACATTCAGCATGCCATTGATTTAGTCCCGGGAGCTTCCCTCCCGAACCTGCCCCACTACCGTATGCACCCGGATGAGCACGCTGAGCTCAAACGGCAAGTTGACGAGCTTCTTCGGAAGCAGTTCATTCGCGAGAGCATGAGTCCTTGTGCGGTCCCGCCCTTCTTACCCCTAAGAAGGACGGTAGTTGGCGTATGTGCATCGACAAGCCGCGCCATCAATAAGATCACGGTCAAGTACGCTTCCCTATCCCACGACTCGATGACTTACTGGTACTATGTCTGGTGCCCAGATCTTCTCCAAGATCGACCTCCGCAGTGGGTACCATCAGATACGAGTTCGTGAGGGGGACGAGTGGAAGACCGCATTTAAGACCAAGGACGGTCTGTATGAGTGGCTAGTCATGCCATTCGGGCTATCCAATGCCCCGAGCACATTCTTGCGAGTTATGACGCAGGTGTTGCGGCCTACATGGCAAGTTTCCTGGTGGTGTACTTTGATGACATATTAGTCTACAGCCAGACTCAGGCCGCTCACCTCGATCATTTGAGACTTCTCTTCGGCACCCTCCGTCAAGAGAAGCTGTATGTGAACCTGAAGAAGTGCGCCTTTCTGTCCGAGTCCGTCCACTTCCTAGGCTTTATTATTTCCTCCACTGGAGTCTCCGTGGACCCTGAGAAGGTCAAATCTATTCGAGATTGGCCTGTACCTAGGAATATCCACGAGGCTCGTAGCTTTCACACGGGGCTTGCCACCTTCTATAGGAGGTTTTCCAGGGGTTTCAGCACGATCATGGCCCCTTCACAGAGCTGTCTCAAGAAGGGAGAGTTTCAGTGGACCCCCGCAGCCACCAGAGCCTTCGAGGAGATTAAGGAGAGATTGACGACAGCTCCCGTCCTGAGGTTACCAGATTTAGTCGCGCCTTTGAGGTCGCCTGCGACGCGTCCGTATCGGTATAGGTGGGTATTGAGCCAAGAGGGACACCCAGTTTCCTACTTTAGTGAGAAGCTGAATGACGCAAAGCAAAAGTACTCGAACTACATCGAGAATTTTATGCTATTGTCCAGTCTCTGCGCTACTGGCGACACTATCTCCTTCCCCCGGGAGTTCGTGTTGTATTCCGACCACCAGGCCCTCCGTTACCTCGATTCGCAGCGCAAGCTGGGCCACCGGCATGGCGAAGTGGGTTGAGTATCTGCAGGATTTTCATTACGTTCTCAAACACCGCGCGGGTGTTGAGGAACAAGCGGCCGATGCGTTGAGTCGCCGCGTGTCCCTATTGCAGACGATGACAGCGAGTGTGCAGGGACTTGAGCGCTGATGCGATTACCCTACGTGCCCTGACTTTGGTGAGATTTATACCGCCCTATCCCGAGACCCACCCGACCCTGTTGAGGATACCAGATTTACGAGGGATATCTGTACCGGGCTTCCCGCCTATGCGTTCCTCAGACGTCTTACCGAGATTACCTGATTTGGGAACTGCATGCGCGGAGCCGCGGGTCACTCGGCGAGATAAGTCCATAGCCCTTGTTGAGGACCGTCTACTGGCCTAGCTCAAGAAGGACGTAGCTCGGTTGTGCCACTGCCGTATCTGTCAGACGCCAAGGGAAATAAGCAGAACACCGGCCTTTACACGCCCCTACCCGTTCACACCGACCTTGGGAGGACATCAGCATGGATTTTGTTCTCGGACTCCCCCGCACCTTACGGAAACACGATTCCATCTTCGTGGTGGTTGATCGGTTTTCGAAGAATGGCACACTTCATTGCTTGCCGCAAGACGGCTGATGCGACCCACGTTGCATCTATATTCATGAGGGATGTCTTTCGGTTGCATGGTCTGCCCCAAGTCGATCGTGTCTGACCGCGATGTGAGGTTCATGAGCTACTTCTGGAAAACCCTGTGGCACAAGACTGGTACTATCCTTAGGTTTTCCTCGGCATATCACCCACAGACGGACGGTCAGACTGAGGTAGTGAATATGAGCTTAGAGAATCTGTTGCGGTGTCTAGCTGGTGAGCATGTAGGTAGTTGGGACCTAGATTTGCCGATCGCCGAGTTTGCCTACAATAGCTCAGTCAATAGGTCTACCGGTTGAGTCCATTTCACGTAGTTTCAGGATACGACCCTAGAAACTATAGACCTTGTCCCGAGCCCTCTAGAGTCCGCCCTAGTGAGTCTGCTTGAGTCATTTGCACGACATTTGCATGATTTTCATGGTCGGTTCGCCGACAATAATAATAAGCAATGATAATTATAAAGCCCGTGCAGATAAGCGAAGGCGAGAGTAGATATTTAATGTAGGCGAGAAGGTAATGGTGCGAGTCGCCCCGAGAGGCTCCCTTCGGGCCTGCCAAGAAGTTAAGCGCGCGCGAATAGGTCCATATTCCATTATTAGTCGTATTGGGACCAACGCCTACCGGCTTGACATCCCGGCCAGTATGAGATTCACCCCGTGTTTAATGCTGAGGATCTGACTCCATACTATGAGCCTCATGAGTATGTGGACCCGAGCGAGGGAGATGTTCAGCCACCCCCACCACCTGCTAGCCACCCTAGCTCATCCACTATTGCCACCCACCCACCTGGGACTTCGTCCCCTTTGGTTCCCCCGCAGGCACCACCGATCATCGGGACCCACCTTCCGTGAGGCGAGAGATGAGAGCGTCACAGAGATCAGATCCCACCAGTTTGTTCCCACCTCGGCCGGACCGCGTTGCCGCTACCTGGTACATTGGCGGGGCCGACCTGACACAGATGATACTTTGATACTACCGGCAGAGAGTTAGATCGGCTCGCCCCCGGACTTCGATTCAGTACGATCATCTCCATTCATCGGAGATGAAGGCCTTTCAGTCGGGGGGAGTTGATGGGGAGCCATCGGATGCACTTGGAGGAGCTCGCCGCAAGGCGGGGCCCACATACATGTACTCGCGCAGGAAGACTTGATCGGATCGCCGATCGGACTCCGCGATTGGCGTCCGTGACGTCGTCGCGAGTCAAATCACTATATTACTTTAATTTTTTTGAGTATATTTTGATGTATTTCAAGGACTAACCACCGACCAATCATAGCCATTGATGGGATGCCCTAAGTTATGTTTTTCTTATAAATAGGATCTAGGGGCTGATTCCAAAGGCATTGCAGAATTTGGAGAGAAATAATCCCTTTCCAGCGATCCCTCCCCGGTGCCGACGCCGTGGAACCCTAGGTGACGACTCCTAGGCCGCCAAGCTTCCCCCCAAGGTATCCCCCTTCCCCACCTTCATTTTCCACCTCTCGAAAGCTTGTTTCAGCCTCCGGAAACCCATCCAGAAACCCGCATAACAGCCGGCTGCTGCTACAGTCCCTGGAGGCAATTTCCGCCCCCTGCTACAGTGAAAAGTCGGGATTCCGACTTTTCCCCTGTCCGCCGACTGGGCTGCAGGTCCAGCACCCCCTCAGCCCCTCCTTTCCCAAATCCGATCTCCTTTAGGGCCTCTTTAGCCCTACCCACCCCCTCCTTTCCTTCCCCTCGTGGATCCCACCCCCCAACACTCAGAAATTCTTGATCTAATTGATCTAGCACTACCTTCCCCCGATCTACCCTCCACTTCCTATTCTCACTCCCGTAGCCCGGATCCGTCCTAAATTAGCGATCTATCCACCGACACTCCGATCCGTTCTCCCCTCCACCCAAACCTTCATTTTGTTCGGATCCGCTCCAAATCATCGGATCTATTTTCCCCCGTCCGGATTTACTCATTTGTGGCCGAGATCCGCCGTTTTACCGTCCGTTACCGCCACTCTTCGCCGAGGGCAGCCACCACCATCGCCGCGTCGCCTCCGATTCCACTTCCGATCGCTCGTTTTGCATCCGGTTCGTCAAATCCTCCATCGCCTCGGATCAGCCCGCTGCATCGTGAGTCTTTCATGGTATTATGTTTGTACTTGACATTGACACTTGGTCGTTTATCTATATTTGTGCTGTGATTCTAGTTTTGGTAGTGTTGTTTTTTTATACGCTAATAATTATTGTGGAATTAGTCGCCGCCGCTTGCTCAGGCCCTCCGTGCGGAGGAAGCCGTTGCCAAATTGCCAAAGTTATTTAACTGCTTTTATTTCGATTAACTGCGTGGTGCTGCCACTTTCATTGCTTACATTATTAGTCATTGCTTTCCGACTGCTCATTGCATGTAGCATCGCATTCGCATATTCCCTCACACGTGCACGTTGAGTCCTAGCTTCCGAGCACCACTAGCCTACCCCTACATCAATTTGTTAAGCAAAATTGCGGAGCACTCGACATTAAGTGTTACGTGAGAAAATTCTTCTAATTTTTTTTTGTTAGTCAGCAAATCTTTCAAGTATTTCGCAAACTTTGGCATTTGTCAAATGACCTCACAAAATGACAAATTTATTTGGATTTGCTTAAAAACTTTCAGAAATTTATGATAATTTTCATCATTTTGATTTTTCAAAACCGAGGGATAGAGAAAAGATGTTTTGGAAATATTTAAAGAAGAAGAAAGTAGAGGAGTAAGAGAAGAAACATCTTTAGAATTTTCAATAGACGAGGGACTTTTTTCAACAGTGGTGAGTGCACTTACTTCCTTTCCACTCCTAAGCGTAATAGCGTTGATCGAGTCCTGAGGGTTCGCCTCCGTGTTTCCTGGCAGAGTTCCTGGTTGGCGTTCATTTAAAAATTTGGCGAACTGCCCGACTTGATTTTCGAGATTCATAATAGAATTGGTTAAATTACGCAGAGTAGCATCAGTATTAGCAACATACTTAGAAAAATTTTCCTCAAAAGAAGGTGCTCGAGGCGCACGAGGTGGAAAATCAGGCGGAAAAACATTAGGTGGGCGGACCGCATTCCCCGAATTGCTCCATGTGAAGTTCGGGTGATTCCGTAAATTTGGGTTATAAGTGTTTCCAAACGTAGTTGTACCCAAATTTGCGGAAGGCCGGTGTGGGTTTGCAAAAAAATCCACTTGTTCTTCCATGAAAAGATTATTATTGTAATTATTTTCCAAATTAGCGTTTGTAGAGGAAGGAGACATAATAAAAAACTTTTTATTTAAAAGTTCTATTTGAGAGGCGAGCTGGGCTATTTTATCGATTTCGTACAATCCCGCCGGCTTATTTGGAAGTGTCCGCGGTGTACTCCATTGATAAGAGTTCATAGCCATGTCTTCAAAAAGTTCCATTGCGTCTTCTGGTGTTTTGTGGTTTAGAGTACCACCAGAGGCTGTATCAATCGTTTGCTTAGTAATCGCAGTTAATCCGTGATAAAAAGTTTGGAATTGAAGCCAAACGGGCAGCACATTATGTGGGCAACGATGTAGAAGATTTTTAAAATGTTCCCAGGTATCGTAAAGCGTTTCTGAGTCGATTTGCGCAAAAGAAGAGATATCATTTCGCAACTTCGCAGTTTTCGCAGGAGGAAAATATTTTGACAAAAGTTTTTAAAAAGCTCAGCCCAAGTATGGATAGATCCTCCGGGGAGAGAATTTAGCCATTGCTTAGCCTTTGTGTGTAAAGAAAATGGAAACAGTTTTAGCCTAATCACATCATCAGTAACACCATTAATTTTAAACGTATCGCAAATTTCAATAAAACTAGAGAGATGAAGATTAGGATCCTCATCTTGTAGACCATCAAATTTCACGTACTGTTGTACCATCTGTATAATAGCAGGCTTTAATTCAAAGTTGTTCGTAATAGTAGGGCGAACAATACTTGTTTCTGTACCCTCCAGGTTGGGCCGAGCATAATATGACATTGTCCGTTGCTGGACCACTCCAGGATTCGGATCACCCATATTTTCTGTGTTAGTGTCTTTGATCGACTCTTCGATGCCTAAGTGCGATTCCTGATCATGAGAACGGTGGCGACGCAAAATGGGGCTCTCTATCTCAGAATCAAAAGGAATATTCGAAGCACCTTCCCGGGTCATACACTAAAAAGGAAAGAGAATTGGAGGGAGAAAAAAAAGTGAGCGGTAAAAATAATTGTTGTCATCTTTTCAAAATAGCAAAACAAAGTTCCCGACAACGGCGCCAAAAACTTGATGAGGTAAATCCCGGAGGTGTTTTGTGAAAGAGAGAAGATGAAGATGAAAATGATGTTCTCCGAATGTGTTGAAGCCAAAATTGACTCTCTGTGGAGTTTGGGGTCCCTGAAAGGGGTGACCTCACACCTACTACACTCGAGAGAACGTCACGGACCGAGACTTAGGAGACTATGAACAGACCCTCGGCTCTAGCGCGGAGGTCCCACCTCACACCCGGAAGGCTACCTGAGCTCTTCCCCTCCCTAGCCAATGCTCGAGCTAGGGTGCCTTGGAAGAGCCCTCTCTACTCTACCAAGGAGGAACTAAGGGAGGAGGAAGCCAAAAAAGATCCCCTCCAAAGGTACCCAAGGGGGTCTATTTATAGTTTTTCCCAAGCACATGACCCAAAATGACCGAAAAGCCCCTAGGGCTAAAAAGCTCTCGGGCCAATAGGAAACAGCCACACCGGGGGCAAAGAGGTAAAAACATCCCGGGGCAAAACGGTAACGTCTAGGCCCAAAGGGGGCCAAGGATGGGGAGAGCCTCATGCCAAACCGCAGGGCGGGCGAGACCCGGCCCCGGGCCGATCTCGCCCCCACCAGCCCGCGGGGCGGGCGAGACCCGGCCCCGGGCCGGTCTCGCCCCCACCAGCCGCGGGGCGGGCGAGACCCGGCCCCGGGCCGGTCTCGCCCCCGCCTGCCTGCGGGGCGGGCGAGACCCGGCCCCGGCCGGTCTCTCCCCCACCTGCCCGCGGGGCGGGCGAGACCCGACCCCGAGCCGGTCTCGCCCCCACCTGCCCCGGGGCGGGCGAGACCCGGCCCCGGGCCGGTCTCGCCCCCACCTGCCCGCCCGGCGGGCGAGGAACCCGGACCCGGGCCGTCTCGCCCCCACCTGCCTGCCCGCGGGGCGGGCGAGACCCGGCCCCGGGCCGGTCTCGCCCCCACCTGCCCGCGGGGCGGGCGAGACACCCGCCCCGGGCCGGTCTCCGCCCCCACCTGCCCGCGGGGCGGGCGAGACCCGGCCCCGGGCCGGTCTCGCCCCCCCTGCCCGCGGGGCGGGCGAGACCCGGCCCGCCCGCGGGCCGGTCTCGCCCCCACCTGCCCGCGGGGCGGGGGAGACCCGGCCCCGGGCCGGTCTCGCCCCCACCTCACCTGCCCGCGGGCGGGCGAGACCCGGCCCTGGGCCGGTCTCGCCCCCACCAAACCGTTGCACTTGCCTCAAAGAAGGGGCCACCGGGGGTGGAGGTAAAAAACTTTTCCCCCTACTAGTATATTTCCAAGCCAGAGCCAAAATTGGCCACCGAGAGTGCAAAATCTCCAAAAGCTTGAAAATGCGTCCGCCTTGTTTGGGGCCCAGTATTCGCGAATACGGGTTGTATACAATCCCCGCTCTTTTCGAGGTTGCACAAGCTCGGAAAGAAACGTCCAACCCCACGTATTCGCGGAGTGTACTTTTTGCGCGCGACTCCGGAGGGTCAACCTGTCAAGCCAGCTAATGGGAGCCTGGGTGACGAGACGCCTCGGGGCGGAAACACTCAACCTCCCCGAGTAGTCAACATGTTAAGACAACTAATGAGAGCCTCGGCCTCGGGGGGGGGGGGGCAAACACTTGCTCTACGAGAGGTACCACCGCCCTGCCAGCTAGTGGGAGCCTGGCAGCGGACCACCCCGGAGCGAAGGGACTTGGGCTTCCACGAGAGGTACGCCTGCCCTGCCAGCTAGTGAGAGCCTGGCAGCGGAATCCATCTCGGAGCTAAAGGACTTAGCCTCCACGAGAGATCAACCTGCCCTGCCAGCTAGTGAGAGCCTGACAGCGGAATCCATCTCGGAGCTAAAGGACTTAGCCTCCCCGAGAGATCAACCTGCCCTGCTAGCTAGTGAGAGCCTGACAGCGGAATCCATCTCGAGGTGAGACCCTTCACAACCTCCGAGAGATCAACCTGCCCTGCCAGCTAGGTGAGAGCCTGACAGCGGAATCCATCTCGAGGTGAGACTTTCCCAACGTTCGAGAGATCAACCTGCCCTGCCAGCTAGGTGAGAGCCTGACAGCGGAATCCATCTCGAGGTGAGACCTTCCCACCCTCCGAGAGATCAACCTGCCTTTCCAGCTAGGTGAGAGCCCGGCAGCGGAATCCATCTCGAGGTGAGACCTTCCCACCCTCCGAGAGATCAACCTGCCCTGCCAGCTAGGTGAGAGCTTGGCAGCGGAATCCATCTCGAGGTGAGACCTCCCAACCTCCAAGAGATCAACCTGCCCTGCCAGCTAGGTGAGAGCCTGACAGCGGAATCCATCTCGAGGTGAGACCTTCCCACCCTCCGAGAGATCAACCTCCTGCCCTTCCAGCTAGGTGAGAGCCTGGCAGCGGAATCCATCTCGAGGTGAGACCTTCCCAACCTCCGAGAGATCAACCTGCCCTGCCAGCTAGGTGAGAGCCTGGCAGCGGAATCCATCTCGAGGTGAGACCTTCCCACCCTCCAAGAGATCAACCTGCCCTGCCAGCTTGGTGAGAGCCTGGCAGCGGAATCCATCTCGAGGTGAGACCTTCACACCCTCCGAGAGATCAACCTGCCCTGCCGGCTAGGTGAGAGCCTGATAGCGGAATCCATCTCGAGGTGAGACCTTCCCACCCTCTGAGAGATCAACCTGCCCTGCCAGCTAGGTGAGAGCCTGACAGCGGAATCCATCTCGAGGTGAGACCTTCCCAACCTCCGAGAGATCAACCTGCGCTGCCAGCTAGGTGAGAGCCTGGCAGCGGAATCCATCTCGAGGTGAGACCTTCCCACCCTCCGAGAGATCAACCTGCCCTGCCAGCTAGGTGAGAGCCTGGCAGCGGAATCCATCTCGAGGTGAGACAACTAGGCATCAACGAGAGGTACCACCGGCCTTGCCCAGCTAGTGAGAGCCTGGGCAGCGGGACCGTCTCGGAGCAAAGAACTAAACATCTCAATCAGACCTTACCAAATCCTACATTCTCAAACCGGGAAAATAGATGGGTTACATGATCCCCCCGACTCAGCTGGTCAGGGGTAGCACTTGTTACAAGACAAGAAAAATGAAAAAACTACCGCGAGGCGAGGCACCCTCATGGGGCCTGGGCATGACGGCCGTCTTCCGCTTCCTTTTCCTCGGGCACTTTCATCTTGCTCAAGCTCTCCATGACCTTCTCCATCTCTCCTGTGCCTGGGCCAACCAAGAGATGGTGTTGACAGCCGTGACGTAGGACTTCCTCGCCATCCTGGAGTCCCCCTTGACCTTGACCTGGATCCCTCCGGAGCTGAACTTGATGCATTGGTGGAAGAAGATGTGACGCAACGAAAGGCGCTGATGAGGGGCCTTCCGAAGATGGCGTTGTAGATGCTTAGAGCGTCAACAATGACGAATCGACAGTTCCTTGAGGCCCCTCCCAACTTTACTTGGAGTCCTACTCCACCTTCGACCTCTTTTCTTTCTCCGGAGAATCCGAACAGGGGTCCGTCCGAGGCCAACACCCTCCTTGTCTCTACCTTCATCTCCTCAAACGCCTTCCTGAAAACGACGTTGACGGAGCTCCCGTTGTCAACCAAGATTCGGGAGACGCTGTAGCCCTCGATGGCCGTCTGGATGACCAGCGCATTACAGAACGGATCCTCATGATCCGGTAGGTCCTTTACCGAGAAGGTGATCTTCTCCTCCTGGGGCGGGGTCTGGGAGGTTGAGGCGACGCTCCTTCGGTACATGACATGGAGGCTTGCCTTCCGATGGCCTCGATCCCCACTCCACCATGGATCACCGCTATACCGCCTCGGGGTCCGACATCGACCCGGTCCTCACAAACATCATCACCCCCTCCTTGGGGCAGAACCTCTTCAACCCGCACTGGTGGCTGCAGCTGGGCAGGGCCTCTCGCCCCCCTCACCTCCAGGAACTCGGGGCAGGTAGCTGTGGCGTGCCCCTCCGCCTGGTGGAAGTCACAGCACGACAACTCAACCCTGACCCTTCTCCTTCCCTGACGGTTCCTCCTCTCCTTCGACCAATCTCCATTGCATGCTTGCTGTGGTGGGGGTAGGAGCTGCCTAGGGGCTTGCCTCTGGAAGTTGAACCTTCCTTGGCCCCCATGGAAGTTTCCCCCATCTTGGGCGTAACCTCTTCCCGGGCCCTGAGCGGGTCCTCCCTGCTGTCTCCAACCTGGTTCCGGACCCTCCTGAGCTCTTCGCTCCTCTCTACTTCTTCCTTCCTGAGGTCTCGAGCCTCCTTGCTCCTTCGACTCCGCCTCTGTTAGCTTTGCCAACTTCTTGACAATGCCGGGTTGGCTGCCTCCATGGCTATCTCCTCAGCCGCCCTTTCCATCAGCTCCTCAAAGGAAAGGGGGGCCTTCCGGATCAAGCTCATCTTGAAGAAGCCCTCCTTTAGCCCAACGGTGAAGGCCATCTGGAGAGCATACCCTGACATCTCCTGGACCTCCAGGATCTCCTCTTGGAACCGATCAACGTAACGGGCCAGTGACTCCTCGGCCCCCTGCCTTATCAGGAAGATGGACTCGGGGCTCCTCTTCCGCTTCTTGGAGGTGGAGAAGCGAAGCTGAAAGCTCCGGCTCAAGTCCTCGAACCCCATAGATCGACTTTGGAGGGAGTTGATGGAACCAGTCCCTTGCCTTCTCCTTCAACGTGATCGCAAAGAGGCGACACTTGAAGGCATCTGTCATCGGCCTGATGGAGACCGCATCCTCGAACCATTGCAGGTGTTGGACGGGGTCATCCTTCCCCGTATAGTAAGCCATGTCTGGCTCTCTGAACCCCTCGGGAACGGGAGCTGAGATAATCAGCTCGCTGAAGGGTGACCCCCTAAGGGGTGGTCTCGCCACCTCCACTCGCGCAACCGCTCGCTTGGGAGGTTGACACTCGCCGGCTAGAGAACAGCTCCCGGCCAGTGAGGTCTCGCTCGACCCCATCTCCCATCCTCTCCTTTCCTGGCCTTTCCCCTGGTGCGCTTCCTTCTCCCCCGCTGGGGTCATCTCGCCTAGACCCCTGGGAGTCGACTCGTCGAGGGGGGGAGCTAGCTCCTGGGGGGTCGGGGTGGAGCTGCCACCCTGAGGAGCAATGCTTCGCAGCATCTCCATGATGCCCTGGATGAAGGCCATGAACTCTTGCCTCCCCACAAAGGGTCCTGAGCTAGGGAGCTCGCCGAGATCATCACTACCTCCCTCACCTCCAGTCATGACTCTCTCACGAGATCTTCTGTGCTGGTCACTCTCCACGCTCACCGCACCAAAAGTGTTGAAGCCAAAATTGACCTCTGTGGAGTTCGGGGTCCCTGAAAGGGGTGACCTCACACCTACTACACTCGAGAGAACGTCACGGACCGGAGACTTAGGAGACTACGAACAGACCCTCGGCTCTAGCGCGGAGGTCCCACCTCACACCCGGAAGGCTACCTGAGCTCTTCCCCTCCCTAGCCAATGCTCGAGCTAGGGTGCCTTGGAGGAGCCCTCTCTACTCTACCAAGGAGGAACTAAGGGAGGAGGAAGCCAAAAAAGATCCCCTCCAAAGGCACCCAAGGGGGTTTATTTATAGTTTTTCCCAAGCACATGACCCAAAATGACCGAAAAGCCCCTAGGGCTAAAAAGCTCCGGGCCAATAGGAAAACAGCCCACACCGGGGGGCAAAGAGGTAAAAACATCCCGGGGGCAAAACGGTAATGTCTAGGCCCAAAGGGGGCCAAGGATGGGGAGAGCCCTCATGCCAAACCGCAGGGCGGGCGAGACCCGACCCCGGGCCGGTCTCGCCCCCACCAGCCCGCGGGGCGGGCGAGACCCGGCCCCGGGCCGGTCTCGCCCCCACCAGCCCGCGGGGCGTGCGAGACCCGGCCCCGGGCCGGTCTCGCCCCCACCTGCCCGCGTGGCGGGCGAGACCCGGCCCCGGGCCAGTCTCGCCCCTGCCTGCCCGCGGGGCGGGCGAGACCCGGCCCCGGGCCAGTCTCCCCCTGCCTGCCCGCGGGGCGGGCGAGACCCGGCCCCGGCCGGTCTCGCCCCCACCTGCCCGCGGGGCGGGCGAGACCCGGCCCCGGGCCGGTCTCGCCCCCACCTGCCCGCGGGGCGGGCGAGACCCGACCCCGGGCCAGTCTCGCCCCCACCTGCACGCGGGCGGGCGAGACCCGGCCCCGGGCCAGTCTCTCCGCCCCACCTTGCCCGCGGGGCGGGCAAGACCCGGCCCTGGGCGGTCTCGCCCCCACCAAACCGTTGCACCTGCCTCAAAGAAGGGGCCACCGGGGGGGGGGGGGAGGTATAATTTTCCCCCCATACTAGTATATTTCCAAGCCAGAGCCAAAATTGGCCACCGAGGGTGCAAAATCTCCAAAAAGCTTGAAACGCGTCCGCCTTGTTTGGGGCCCACTCTTCGCGAATACGGGGTTGTACAGAATGTATATTGGATAAAAGGCAAGTATATCTTATCATTTATAGTATAAGATATTGAAGCTCAATATCAAGGTCGTATTTCCCAAGGATGATTGATTACTTCTACTTTGAGGAGTTACTATCAAATGATTGTTTTGAGTTTATTTACTTAACTAAATTTCACGTTATAAAAAAGGGGTTCAGATTTATGGAGAAAGAATTAGTACTCGATTTTGAATCACATCGGCAGAAGCTAATCAAAATGCAATAACAAACTAAATCTTAATAAAGTAAACGACAACTTGACCATGGAGGTTCTCGAAGCTTAAACACGCTCCTCTCGGAGGCGTGCCCTACTGAGTTTAGGAAGATCCGACCGAACTCGTCCCGTATTCGGATGCCTAAAGCTCGCCTTAAGTGGTGAACCCCGCTATTGGTTTTGACTCCAATCCGGGAGATTTATGTTATTCTCTCTCAAGAGGTACGTTCAATTCTCTTTACTCTTGGACGATCAATTCAAACTACGAGCCTCTCGGCTAGGTAAGAATGAAAACTTAAACAAAAACTATATATTGATAATATAGTCCCGCTATATTTAAATCAAGAGTAAATCGAAAGTCGATACTTTTAAAAAAGAAAGAATGTTAGAGCATCATAACTTGATTAACTCGTCCTTAGATCATCGCGATCGAGTACTAATGAGGATTTAGTTACCCATAAGAACGTAGGGAATGAAAATCATCTTAAGAATATGCATAACAATAAAGAGAGACTGAGAGAGAAAATGAATAACAAACTATTTTATTTCTTATTGGAAAGAAGTTACCAAAAGGACTAAAAGAAATTACAAATAAGGTTTCCAAGAAAATTACAAGTACGATAAAAGAGATCGTAAGAACATGAAAACATGAAAACATTAAGCTGGAATACTAAGAATAAACTACCAACAACTCTCTAGAAGGCTCAGATCTCGTCCCGGAACACTTGGAGCTTGCTGCTATTTATAGGAATTTTTAGAGAAGCACGCCCCCTGACACGCCCGTGTAGTGGGACGTGTCAACATTGTTGATTTTGGTGGATGAAATTAAAGTCTGGAAGTGACTGACGCGGAAGTTTGGTTACACGCCCGTGTAGGAGGGGCATGTCAGTTGCGGCGTGACGGTGGAGGGAAAAAAGTCGCGCTGCGATGAATTCTCGGGACTTGGCGGACACGCCTGTGTGCGGGGGGGGGGGGGGGGGGGTGTTGTTGAATTCTTCTTGCACGTTGACCGGGTGAATCTGCGGCGGATTTGGTTACATGCTAAGAGTACACGCCCGTGTAAGTAGTACACGGCCGTGACCCATGGGCGTGTAAGGTTGATTTTTCTGAAAACGAACCTCGGGCCGTTGCTTCATTCCACACGGGCTGCACGCCCAAAGTACACGCCCGTGACTTGTGTACACGCCCGTGACTTGGTGTACACGCCCGTGACCTGGTACAAAACGTGGAAAAATGACTAGAAAGTGTCATAATCCTGAAAACAGAAAATAAATTAAGTTAGAATAATTTTCATAAAAGAAACTAATTATAGACCCAAGATTCATGTAATATACAATTTTAAACAAAAAAATGCATAGATTTAACCAAGTAATTTAAACTAAATTAAGTATCATCATCTCGCCAGAAAGGGCTCGTAGGACTCACGCACTGGATTTGCACATGACTCGTGTGAAGGAGCGACACACAAGAATCATCAGAAGCAGCAAAGCTCAGATCCCTCAAAGCTCACAAAAAGGTTACCCGCCGAGCTCACAATCTCATCTTGAAGCGATTTGTCGGAAGTAGAGCTCGTTGCAAAGAGACTTGTGTGGGAAAATGAGGGTTTGCAGTAGGAGTGTCGTGTTACTGAGCGGGGACTTGCATGCAAAAATTGTCCAGGTTGGGAAGACGGGCGTTAGAACTCGTAGAGGCTCGTCTGGATGACGTGCGGTAGCCTTCCAGGCCAGGTTGGAAGAAGTTAGAAAGTCGCAATTAGGTCGAAGAATTGCAGAGCCAAAAAACAGAAGAAGCCTACGATGTGCACAATAACTTGATCCGGTGTTTGCGACAAAGTCTGTGTTGTTTGAAGAGGAGCAACAATAAATCACCTTGCTCTGGTACTAGGTTAAGAAATGAAATAAATATTATATCCAATCTAAAGAATCAATATTGCAAGGAACCTCTATATATACACACACAATAAGAAGAACCAGAACCAATATTAAAAATCTGAGACAAGAAACAATAAAATATAACATGACCATTTACAGTGGGGTTTTTACGGTGGGCTTAATTCAACTGAGCATAGGGGAATGTTGCTTTAGAAGTTGTTAGGATCCTGAAAAAAAGTGACCAAGTTGCATTGTTGAGAGAGAAGAAGCGATTAGGGTATTCGGGTGATGCATCAAGTGCGTGTTATGTGCTTGCCGGAGTAGTGGCCAAAGGCGGAGGGTATACTTTGGAGCCAGAACCGGCGCTTTGTAGGCGGTGCGTGCTCGGGAGGAGAGATCTACCAAATATCTAACACAAGATAAGAGAAGAAACTAGAATATTTCTTTTGATACCAATACAAGACCCAAATGGTCCCTTTAAATAAACATACAAGGGGCATAATTGTAAATAAGTCTTAACATTGGTTTGCAAATAACTAAGAAATAAAGACACTGAACAATAACACCAGCTATATATTAAAACCAATAACTAGACATAAAGCCTATAACATATTTCTTGCTCTGTCGAAAGAGCTTGACCTCAAGCTCAATGGAGATCGACAACGGTGCCCATGTCACCCCACCCTTTCATCATCAAAGTTCTCCACGTGCATATAAAAGTCTTTTGCAACTATGGATGCGAGTATACTGCTCATCGCATTTAAAACATAGCCCCCGCGCACGACAATCATACACTTATGTACGAGACAGTCGACTGATCTGCGGGATCTGGATGTCCTCGACACGTCCTGTGACATCGCGTAAATTGTACAAGTATTCTTTTAATTTATATGGTTATGATATAAGTCATGTGTACATCAAAACCGGTCCAATTTATTTTTAGTCTAACTAATTGTTTGAGTTTTGACCGGTTGGAGAAGGTAAAATTGATCGGTTAATCTGGTGTTGGGTCGGTTCAAGTATGACTCACGCTGCTTATTAGCATGCGTGACACTTAAGGGAGCGACCTCTCATGAGAAAAGGAGAAAAACAACGCACTTCATTTTTTCCTGTTACGCCCGACGGAACCCGCAGAACTGCCGCTCGACGCCGATCACTCTTGCCACTCCAATCTCCTCCTATTTCCTCGATTTCTCTTCCTAAAGCAAGGTAATCTCTTCCTCTCAACTCCTTTTGAGTTTTGCATGGATTGGAGATTCCGTTTGTTAAGGTTAAAATTTATTGGTTAACCTAAAAACTCTTCTGTTCACTTGAAGATTTCTTTTCTTGAGTTTCAGAAGATTGTTATGGCTTATCTGGTTAAGTTTTTGCATGATTTCAAAAACCCTAGATGGAAAATATTATGTACACCATAATTTCAGTTATCTAGTTTCTTTAAAGGGGTATTAAGGGTGGATTCTTGGTGTAATATGAAATTAAAGCAAAAACCCTTTGCCTCCATGTTAGGGCAGCCAACAAAAATGCATGATTGAGGTTAATGGATCATTTTATGCACCCTAATATATTTCCCTATGTATTTAGAACATGCCATAAGTGTGACACCCTAAAAAGTATGCTAAATCAATTCGAATTTTTCCCCGATGATGAACAAAGGCAAATCAAATTTTTACGAATTATTTTTGTTTTTGTTTCGTTTCAGTTTAATTTGTTTGTGCCATTAGCCGTTTCAAGTGGGCTGCCATTTGAATATGGGCTTTGTATTGGGCTGGCTGAGTGGTGTGCTGTGCTAGCAAAATTAATGTGCTGGCTGATTTTATTATGCTGGCTAGATGTGTTGTGCTGACTAAGTTTTGTGTGCTGGCTATTTAGGTGTTGGCTGGTTAGAGCCTTGGGCTTGTTTGAGTGACACCTGGTTTACGGCTTGACCTCTTCTTGCCGCTGTCCGCTTACTCCTATGTTATAAAATCGAGCCCGAGCTCTACTTCTCCAGCACTTTCAGTTCTGTCGCTGCTCTTCTCCTGCGATTACTTATTCTTATCGCTGCTCTGCTCCTGCGATTATCTGCTTCTCCTTCCTCTTCTTCTTCTTCTCCCTAGCTTTTTCTCTTTGCCTCTGAGTTGTCGGCTCTTTGCTTCTGTGCCGATGAGCCTGATGTGCCACTTAGGGCTTGCTGCTACGTCCTGATACTACTTCCTGCTGTTAGGGTGTGCTGCTCCCGAGCTGTCGCTGCTCCCCGGTGCTGTTCTTGAGCTTTCTATGTAGCCACTGAGCTGCTCCGGTGTAGCTGCTGTGCTGCTCCCGTGTTGCTGCTATACTATGACCTTCTCCCTTCCTCTCTTGCCGTAAGAAATTTCCTCTCCTCTTCCCTTTTAATGGTTTGGCTTTTCCTCCTCTTGATACACTTTGTAAATATTACTTTGCTGATTTTTGAGGGCTGGTATGACAGCCAAATATTTATTGATGGAGAATTGTGGACAACCCTTTTTATGATAGTTTTTGTGACGATTTGTGCTGGTTAGCCAGAATGAGTGCTGGTTTTTGAGCTATTATTGGAAGCTGAGTTTGAGCTATTAAATTGCCGTTTTTACGCTATTTAGATGCTGTTTTTGAGCTAATTAAGAGCCATTTTGGCTATTTTGTGCCACTTGGCGGCTAAGTTTGAGATTCACAGTCTCGGTTGCAGACTGTTTTGGTTGGATAGCTCGTTTAGACATTTCTTTTGTCTTTTATTTTGGCTTTCAAATTTTAACGGATTTTTTTTAAACGCCTTTTCAAAACATTAACACTACGAATATCAAGTGATGCTGCCCAAATAAAAAGTGCGTGCAATTTCAGTTGTTTCCGAGGCCCAGAAACAGGAGGATGACGTCACAGGATAATCGTGGCGGCAATGCAAACAAAAATACTGACAAAGGCAAGGCCTTGTTGAGATTCTTATTTCTTGAATTAAGTTTTATTAACGTAATTTCATACTTCTGTTTTACTTTTTGAAATAAAGAGTGCCTGTCCATATGAGTTTAACTCCATGTTATATCGCTATGAAATAAATGTGGGTATACTGCTCATCGCATTTAAAACATAGCCCCCTCGCACGACAGTCATACACTTATGTACGAGACAGTCGACTGATCTGCGGGATCTGGATGTCCTCGACACGTCCTGTGACATCGCGTAAATTGTACAAGTATTCTTTTAATTTATATGGTTATGATATAAGTCATGTGTACATCAAAACCGGTCCAATTTATTTTTTAGTCTAACTAATTGTTTGAGTTTTGACCGGTTGGAGAAGGTAAAATTGATCGGTTAATCTGGTGTTGGGTCGGTTCAAGTATGACTCACGCTGCTTATTAGCATGCGTGACACTTAAGGGAGCGACCTCTCATGAGAAAAGGAGAAAAACAACGCACTTCATTTTTTCCTGTTACGCCCGACGGAACCCGCAGAACTGCCGCTCGACGCCGATCACTCTTGCCACTCCAAATCTCCTCCTATTTCCTCGATTTCTCTTCCTAAAGCAAGGTAATCTCTTCCTCTCAACTCCTTTTGAGTTTTGCATGGATTGGAGATTCCGTTTGTTAAGGTTAAAATTTATTGGTTAACCTAAAAACTCTTCTGTTCACTTGAAGATTTCTTTTCTTGAGTTTCAGAAGATTGTTATGGCTTATCTGGTTAAGTTTTTGCATGATTTCAAAAACCCTAGATGGAAAAATATTATGTACACCATAATTTCAGTTATCTAGTTTCTTTAAAGGGGTATTAAGGGTGGATTCTTGGTGTAATATGAAATTAAAGCAAAAACCCTTTGCCTCCATGTTAGGGCAGCCAACAAAAATGCATGATTGAGGTTAATGGATCATTTTATGCACCCTAATATATTTCCCTATGTATTTAGAACATGCCATAAGTGTGACACCCTAAAAAGTATGCTAAATCAATTCGAATTTTTCCCCGATGATGAACAAAGGCAAATCAAATTTTTACGAATTATTTTTGTTTTTTGTTTCGTTTCAGTTTAATTTGTTTGTGCCATTAGCCGTTTCAAGTGGGCTGCCATTTGAATATGGGCTTTGTATTGGGCTGGCTGAGTGGTGTGCTGTGCTAGCAAAATTAATGTGCTGGCTGATTTTATTATGCTGGCTAGATGTGTTGTGCTGACTAAGTTTTGTGTGCTGGCTATTTAGGTGTTGGCTGGTTAGAGCCTTGGGCTTGTTTGAGTGACACCTGGTTTACGGCTTGACCTCTTCTTGCCGCTGTCCGCTTACTCCTATGTTATAAAATCGAGCCCGAGCTCTACTTCTCCAGCACTTTCAGTTCTGTCGCTGCTCTTCTCCTGCGATTACTTATTCTTATCGCTGCTCTGCTCCTGCGATTATCTGCTTCTCCTTCCTCTTCTTCTTCTTCTCCCTAGCTTTTTCTCTTTGCCTCTGAGTTGTCGGCTCTTTGCTTCTGTGCCGATGAGCCTGATGTGCCACTTAGGGCTTGCTGCTACGTCCTGATACTACTTCCTGCTGTTAGGGTGTGCTGCTCCCGAGCTGTCGCTGCTCCCCGGTGCTGTTCTTGAGCTTTCTATGTAGCCACTGAGCTGCTCCGGTGTAGCTGCTGTGCTGCTCCCGTGTTGCTGCTATACTATGACCTTCTCCCTTCCTCTCTTGCCGTAAGAAATTTCCTCTCCTCTTCCCCTTTTAATGGTTTGGCTTTTCCTCCTCTTGATACACTTTGTAAATATTACTTTGCTGATTTTTGAGGGCTGGTATGACAGCCAAATATTTATTGATGGAGAATTGTGGACAACCCTTTTTATGATAGTTTTTTGTGACGATTTTGTGCTGGTTAGCCAGAATGAGTGCTGGTTTTTGAGCTATTATTGGAAGCTGAGTTTGAGCTATTAAATTGCCGTTTTTACGCTATTTAGATGCTGTTTTTGAGCTAATTAAGAGCCATTTTGGCTATTTTGTGCCACTTGGCGGCTAAGTTTGAGATTCACAGTCTCGGTTGCAGACTGTTTTGGTTGGATAGCTCGTTTAGACATTTCTTTTGTCTTTTATTTTGGCTTTCAAATTTTAACGGATTTTTTTTAAACGCCTTTTCAAAACATTAACACTACGAATATCAAGTGATGCTGCCCAAATAAAAAGTGCGTGCAATTTCAGTTGTTTCCGAGGCCCAGAAACAGGAGGATGACGTCACAGGATAATCGTGGCGGCAATGCAAACAAAAATACTGACAAAGGCAAGGCCTTGTTGAGATTCTTATTTCTTGAATTAAGTTTTATTAACGTAATTTCATACTTCTGTTTTACTTTTTGAAATAAAGAGTGCCTGTCCATATGAGTTTAACTCCATGTTATATCGCTATGAAATAAATGTGGGTATACTGCTCATCGCATTTAAAACATAGCCCCCTCGCACGACAGTCATACACTTATGTACGAGACAGTCGACTGATCTGCGGGATCTGGATGTCCTCGACACGTCCTGTGACATCGCGTAAATTGTACAAGTATTCTTTTAATTTATATGGTTATGATATAAGTCATGTGTACATCAAAACCGGTCCAATTTATTTTTTAGTCTAACTAATTGTTTGAGTTTTGACCGGTTGGAGAAGGTAAAATTGATCGGTTAATCTGGTGTTGGGTCGGTTCAAGTATGACTCACGCTGCTTATTAGCATGCGTGACACTTAAGGGAGCGACCTCTCATGAGAAAAGGAGAAAAACAACGCACTTCATTTTTTCCTGTTACGCCCGACGGAACCCGCAGAACTGCCGCTCGACGCCGATCACTCTTGCCACTCCAAATCTCCTCCTATTTCCTCGATTTCTCTTCCTAAAGCAAGGTAATCTCTTCCTCTCAACTCCTTTTGAGTTTTGCATGGATTGGAGATTCCGTTTGTTAAGGTTAAAATTTATTGGTTAACCTAAAAACTCTTCTGTTCACTTGAAGATTTCTTTTCTTGAGTTTCAGAAGATTGTTATGGCTTATCTGGTTAAGTTTTTGCATGATTTCAAAAACCCTAGATGGAAAAATATTATGTACACCATAATTTCAGTTATCTAGTTTCTTTAAAGGGGTATTAAGGGTGGATTCTTGGTGTAATATGAAATTAAAGCAAAAACCCTTTGCCTCCATGTTAGGGCAGCCAACAAAAATGCATGATTGAGGTTAATGGATCATTTTATGCACCCTAATATATTTCCCTATGTATTTAGAACATGCCATAAGTGTGACACCCTAAAAAGTATGCTAAATCAATTCGAATTTTTCCCCGATGATGAACAAAGGCAAATCAAATTTTTACGAATTATTTTTGTTTTTTGTTTCGTTTCAGTTTAATTTGTTTGTGCCATTAGCCGTTTCAAGTGGGCTGCCATTTGAATATGGGCTTTGTATTGGGCTGGCTGAGTGGTGTGCTGTGCTAGCAAAATTAATGTGCTGGCTGATTTTATTATGCTGGCTAGATGTGTTGTGCTGACTAAGTTTTGTGTGCTGGCTATTTAGGTGTTGGCTGGTTAGAGCCTTGGGCTTGTTTGAGTGACACCTGGTTTACGGCTTGACCTCTTCTTGCCGCTGTCCGCTTACTCCTATGTTATAAAATCGAGCCCGAGCTCTACTTCTCCAGCACTTTCAGTTCTGTCGCTGCTCTTCTCCTGCGATTACTTATTCTTATCGCTGCTCTGCTCCTGCGATTATCTGCTTCTCCTTCCTCTTCTTCTTCTTCTCCCTAGCTTTTTCTCTTTGCCTCTGAGTTGTCGGCTCTTTGCTTCTGTGCCGATGAGCCTGATGTGCCACTTAGGGCTTGCTGCTACGTCCTGATACTACTTCCTGCTGTTAGGGTGTGCTGCTCCCGAGCTGTCGCTGCTCCCCGGTGCTGTTCTTGAGCTTTCTATGTAGCCACTGAGCTGCTCCGGTGTAGCTGCTGTGCTGCTCCCGTGTTGCTGCTATACTATGACCTTCTCCCTTCCTCTCTTGCCGTAAGAAATTTCCTCTCCTCTTCCCCTTTTAATGGTTTGGCTTTTCCTCCTCTTGATACACTTTGTAAATATTACTTTGCTGATTTTTGAGGGCTGGTATGACAGCCAAATATTTATTGATGGAGAATTGTGGACAACCCTTTTTATGATAGTTTTTGTGACGATTTTGTGCTGGTTAGCCAGAATGAGTGCTGGTTTTTGAGCTATTATTGGAAGCTGAGTTTGAGCTATTAAATTGCCGTTTTTACGCTATTTAGATGCTGTTTTTGAGCTTATTAAGAGCCATTTTGGCTATTTTGTGCCACTTGGCGGCTAAGTTTGAGATTCACAGTCTCGGTTGCAGACTGTTTTGGTTGGATTGCTCGTTTAGACATTTCTTTGTCTTTTATTTTGGCTTTCAAATTTTAACGGATTTTTTTTAAACGCCTTTTCAAAACATTAACACTACGAATATCAAGTGATGCTGCCCAAATAAAAAGTGCGTGCAATTTCAGTTGTTTCCGAGGCCCAGAAACACGAGGATGACGTCACAGGATAATCGTGGCGGCAATGCAAACAAAAATACTGACAAAGGCAAGGCCTTGTTGAGATTCTTATTTCTTGAATTAAGTTTTATTAACGTAATTTCATACTTCTGTTTTACTTTTTGAAATAAAGAGTGTCTGTCCATATGAGTTTAACTCCATGTTATATCGCTATGAAATAAATGTGGGCGAGGGAAAAACACGAAAGCGATACATATTTCTGAGGGATTAATTTTAATTAAAACTCCTGTTTTCATAAAAATTACGATAAAAATAAGAATAATAAAATTAAGCATAAGGAAATGTGAAGGTTTCGAATCCTATGATGTAGAGACATCTACTGATGGATTCACCAGTAGGAGTGAGCCTACAATTTTGCCTTTTGGGGTTGTGGCCAATTCAAGTTTGCATACCCGAGCATTTCCTATTTTATGTAACTAAAATTGAGGGACAAATTAAGGGTCAGTATTGAGAGTAAATGAAATTGATGATTTATTGTAATATATGCATATTGCTATCTTCCTTTGTTTGCATGTATCACTATTCATGAAATACTTTTCTCACAGTCATAATATTTATGATTAACCCTCCGTGGACTTATTTTTTATGCAACAAGAGCGTCTCCCAGTGCACCAAAGAGAATTCCGCCGGAGGAATTGACAAAGGTATGGTTGAAGATCTTTATAAGCATTGAAGAAGCTCAGGAAAGATATAAAACCTCTTGTAAAGATCCTTATTGTGATTTCTGTATTGAGTACAGTTAATTACTTAATAATTTCTGTAATAAACATTGTAAATAAATAAAATGAATGAATAAAAGTGCCGTTGCTTATGATTTTTTTACTGTGTTTTTAATGCTGCGATTCTTTTTATTGAAATAATGTTCGATCCTTGAAATCATTTGGGAAGCCTGTGAATTTAGATCTTCACAATAAGGGCAACCCTAATGTTTACATCGTATAAATTACCGATTGATGAACTCATAGTGGTTATTTTCCTTAGGACATGAATTCTCAAGATAGAGAAAGAGGAAATGAGCCACATAAGGCGAAGGGCAAAGAGAAAGTAAGAGGACATGAGCCGCGCAAGAAAAAAAACAAGGAGAATGTAGGGGCGAGTTCTTACTTATTTCATATTATTTGCAAATTATGTTGTTTTTCATGTTGTATTTGACTCACATTGTACTCGTATAGAACATAAAATAAATAAAATGACAATTCACTAATAGGTCAACTCAAAATAATGAATCAATCAAGATAAGAATTTTTGGTACATAAAAAAGAATAAACACATGAAAATTGAAGATTAAAGCAGACGTAACACCTAAAGTCAATGGGCTAGACGAAGCGTTAACCCAAATCAGTAGGTGGGGAGAATGACTTTTTGTCATGAATATAAATCGTGCGAGTTAAGGACACAAACAATAATATGTACGTACGAGATAAGGGCACAAAAAGCATATTACTACATAAACGTGTGAGACAAGGACACGTAATAAATTCATGAAACACTAATGTACACTTCATATAGCCCATGCATGAAAGTGAATTAAGACAAACATAAGTCATAAGAAGGAACATGAATAAGAGGTACGTATATATGAAAGGAAAAACATATGCAAGACAATAAGAATTTATACGATTAAAAGATTTAATAGGAGGAAAAGTAAGAATTCACATAGACCTTTGATTAATTAGAAAATAAAATTAAAACAAGTGAAGGATGAGGCGGTTCCAGCCACTAGTAGTCAGCGTCGTCCATGTACTCCTCGTTAGGATAAGCGGTATCTTCTTTGGATTGGAGTTTCAACAGCATTGCTGACATACTAGAGGATCACAGGTCGAGGTGCAGTGACCCAGAGTGTCCTCATGAGAAGTTTCAATTTTATTTTATGTAGTATCTGTAATACTACTTCTGACACATATGTATGTATAGGGCTACCGGTGTACAGTGTTGGTAAGCCCTCGTGATGTATGTAGAGGGCTAGCTATGATCTTGTTGTAAACTTTAAATGAAATGAAGTAGTTTTATTTTGTTATGACATTTTTACTTATCGTCAATGTTGCAGATGTCGGATGTCGGGGACACGTCGGTTTGAGTTTTCATGTCGGTTTTTTATATATCGGGGGATATATCGGGGATATTTCATATATCAGATTTTAATATTTAATTAATTATATATGTAATTAAATGTTATTTTTTAATTTTTATACATATCATAGTACTACCTATTTTACAATCTATTGAACTTTTATATATTAAAATCTATATGTAACATTTAACATATAACACTTTAAAGATGAAAACTCAAACATACCTCATTATTCATCACCTGAAAACTCATCTATAGTCAGTAGAGTAGATAGAATATGATCTTCATCCGATGAACCCTCTAGATCTCCCTCGTCCGCTTCAGATATTTTTCTCTTTCCCCTTCTTTGATAACTAATTGCCACTTCTTTGCTTGTAGCAAAATGAAGTTGGATAAATAACTATTAATAGAGGTATTTCAAATCATTTGTTGAATAATAAATGCATCAAATAAAAATAAAGCAGCAACTAATAAGACAAATAAAACAACAACGCAGCCACTATGCTACAACCGGCAAGCCAGCCACAAATAAAATAGCGGACCGACATGTCCGACAACATGTCTCTAGTTCTTTCTTCTAGCCCAGAGAGTTTGCACAGGGCAATCAATGAAAGCTTCCGACAACAACTAATAAGACAAATAAAACAACAAGGCAGCCACCAACAACTATATGGGTCGGCAGCCACCAGTAACAACCCATAAGGCAGCCACCATGCTACAGCCGACAGCTAGCACAACAACCAACAAAAAAAAAAAAAAACAAAATGCAGAGCGATAGAATGAGGGGGAGGTAGGGAGAAGAATGAACCAGCCGAGAGAGCACCAGCGAGCAAGGAGAAGAAAGAACCACTGAGATAAAGTACTGACAACACGCGAGAGAGGGAGAGCACTAGAGAACCAGAGAACCACAGAGCACCAGCGAGCAGGGAGAAGAAAGAACCAGAGAGATAAAGTGTCGACAACGCGCGAGAAAGGGAGAGCACCAGATAACTAGAGAACCAGAGAACCAGAGAACCAAAGAGCACCAGCGAGTAGGGAGAAGAAAGAATCAAAGAGATAGAGTGCCGACAGCGCGCGAGAGAGGGAGAGTACCAACGTGCTAGAGAGCACCAGAGAACCAGAGAACCAGAGAGCACCAACGAGCAGGGAGAAGAAAGAACCAGAGAGATAGTGTCGCAGGCGCGCGCGGGAGAGCTAGGGCTGGAGCGACGGGGAGAGCTAGGGCAGAGTGACGGGATGAAATGAAATGAGCGGGGTCGGGGGTGTTAAAACAGTAGCCCGACCCCGCTCATTTCATTAATAAAAATTAAAATATAAAATTAATAATTAAATAAAAAAAATTAGCTTAAAAAAACGCCCAATATGGGCGTTTTTTGGGGCCGACATGTCGGTTAAAACCGACATGTCGGTCCGATATTTTCAAAACGCCACACATATAATTTGTACCGGTTTTGTGTCGTTTTTGCTCTTAAACCTTCATGTCGGCCGACATGTCCGACATGTCGGCCGATATCCACAACACTGCTTATCGTACTTTCTCACATATTGTTGTACTCTGAATATTCTTACCTTGCTCATTATAGAATGTTTATGCTAAATTGTTACGGTTGTTGTTAGGGGCTGTTACAATGAATTGGTATCAAAGGCAGGTTATGAACTTTGGGGTGATATGAGTACGTTAAGAAAATGTACTATGATAAATAATACCACTTTATGATATTTCCCGAGTTCTGAATTTTCATTCCTTATTTCAGGAACTTCCCCGAACGTATTTGAGTAGAAGAGAAATGAAAGCTTTAGAAAGGGAACAAGCTGAGATAACTGAAGCAAGTTATAGTTCCGGGAGGTCAAACCCTCCCTCAGCGGAGGTCATGCAAGCTTTGGCGGAGGCCATTCGTGTTACAATATGTATTTTACATATTGTCATATGTATTAATTTTGTTACACCTTGGGTCCGCCTCTGTATATAGAGTGGACAAACTCAATAGAAGATAACTTTTTGATTCCTCTAACATGGTATTAAAGCCACGCATAACCTAACCGCTCCTGTTCTCCCGCTCGCTGCTCTCCCGCATCCGTCTCTCCCGCATCCGTCTCGCCCGCATCTCGCCCGCGACAGCTGCGTCGCTCGCTGCTCTCCCGCATCCGTCTTGTCCACAGCCCGCGTCTCGCCCGCGACAGCCGCGCAGGCCGCGTCAACCCCTGACCGACCTCTCGCTCTTCCAGCGCCTCTTCCACAACCGGTTCCAGCGCTTCCTTCTCAGCCCTAGTCGGGCTCCCTAGGGTTTTTGACCCTTACTCTTCCGATGTCGGATATGTGGTGAGGTCAGCCTTCCTTCGGACGCCGTCTCCTAGAGTTTGTTGCCCTGTTGTCTGTTGGAGTTGATTTCTATTCCTCTTATCTCTTAATTGGATTGTTGCCTGGTAGATTTGGTTTCCCCATGTGGCCTTGTGTGGCGTGTGATCTCTGGATTTCTATTCTGGAGCCACTATGTCGACGCTTAGCGATTCTACTACCTCTACACTGCTTCTCTCTCCGGTTCCTTCTCGTGCAAGTCATCTGCGTGAGAGTCATGATCACAATACTCCGCAGATTACCACATCTGATTAGATGACTCAAATTATCTATCCTGGTCACGCTCTTTCACTCTTGATATTAAGAGTCGTCGCCTCTTTGGATATGTCACCGGGAAAACTACGGAACCAGAGAAGACTGCCCCTGATTGGCCTCAATGGGATTCCGAAAATTCCTTAGTCATGTCTTGGCTAACGAATTCCATGTAGGAGTCCATCGCTCGCCACTACTTATTTCTGGACACTGCTGTTGATATTTGGCGGCGTGCAGAGACTACTTATTCTCGCAAGGGAAATGCTGCTCAGATCTTCCAGTTGAGACAGAGGATATCCTTCCTCCGCCAGGGCGATCACACCCGTCAGCTTACTATTTGGTGTTCATTCAGTTGTATCAGAAATATGATCATTTCGATTCCCTCACATTTGTTGGCCCTGCTGATGAGGATATGGTCCGTACTCGGGAGGATCGCAACCGGACATTTGAGTTTCTTCTTGGTTTTTATCGGGACTTGGATCAGATTAGTGTTCAGATTTTGGGGCGTGTGCCGTTACCATCCCTTCCAGAGGTTTATAGCATTGTATAACAGGAGTTTGATCGTCGTCAGTCCCTTCTTCCCGACCCTGCTCCTGAGAGTTCTGCTCTAGCTGCTGGTACACCTTCCTTGCTGAGGGATCGTCCTGCCCGTGATTTTAAGTTGAAGGGTACGGATAAAGACCATCTCCTCTGTGATTATTGTGGGAAGACACATCATACCAGAGACATGCTTTCGAATTCATGGTTTTCCTCCACCGAGAGGTGGTGCTCCTCCTCGTGGTGTTCGTGGATTCGACCGCCCTACTGGTCGCACACCTCTCCGTTCGGCCCATCTTACTGATGCTGCTGCAGATACTTCTGCTCTGTCGGGTGCTGATTCTTCTGGCCTCCCTGGTGCTCTCTCGGTTGATGAAGTCCTTTATCTTCGCCGCATGATGCAGGGTCTTTCTACGGAGTCTTTTGCGTTGTCTTCATATACCCACACAGGGACCCCAAGTGCTCACTCTGCTTCTTCTTACCCTTCTGATCATTGGATCATTGACTCCAGAGCCACCAATCATATGACTGGCTCCACCTCAAGTTTTATCTTCTATACTCCTCTTTCTGGTCGTGATAAGGTGAGCATTGCTGATGGTTCTCTTTCCTCTATTATCGGGAAGGGATCCATCCCCTTTTCCTCTCTCACCTTATCGTCATTTTTGCATGTTCCAAATTTTAAACGTAATTTGCTATCTATTAGCCATTTGAATAATTCCATGAACTGCTCGGTAACCTTTCACCCTTCATCTTGTGTATTTCAGGACCTGAATACGGGGACAAAGATTGGCTCTGGTAGCCTGGTCAATTGTCTGTACGTGCTCGACTCTAGCCCGGTGGTACCTTCTCTGGCCCTTCACTCCAGTACGCCCGACCTCTATTCTTGGCATTGTCGTTTAGGACACCCATCTATCCCTGTTATGAGGCTTTTGTTATCTGCTATGCCTGCTGCTGTTTTTACTTCTTTTGTTTGGGATGCCTGTGCTATTAACAAACATTGCATACTATCTTTAATCGTGTTTCATTACCAAGTTCAACTTCTTTTAATGTGATTCACTCTGATGTTTGAGGACCTTATCTCGTCCCTTTTATTACTAGTTGTGCTTTGTTTGTTACATCTATTGACTGTTTCTCTTGCACTACCTGGTTATATTTACTGCGAAGAAAATGTGATGTTTTCTCCATCTTCAAAACGTTTTATAACATGGTATCCACCCAGTTCAATGTTAAAATTCAGATCCTCCGCAGTGATAATGCTCGCGAATATCTGGATTCCCACTTTGCCGTGTTTCTGGCTGAGCATGACATTATACACTAAGTCACTTGTGCTTATTCTCCTGCTCAAAATGGGGTTGCGGAGCGTAAGAATCGTCACCTTTTGGAAGTGACTCGTTGTCTCTTAGCAACAATGTGTCTTCCCTAGTATTACTGGGGCGATGCTGTCCTTATAGCTGCATATCTTATTAATCGCATGCCCTCTCGTGTTCTTGGGAATGCCACTACACTCGGGACTTTACATGTTCCTTCCTCTCAACTCCCTCCTAATATTTTTGGTTGTGTCTGCTTTGTTCACATCCATCACCCTCCTCCCACCAAACTTGATCCTCGCGCCCTACGGTGTGTGTTTATTGGCTTGTCTCCTTCTCAAAAGGGGTATAAATGTTTTCATCCTCCTACTAAGAGAGTCTTTGTACCATGGATGTCACGTTTCGTGAATCTGATGCCTATTATGCAGCTCCAGGTGACTCACCTTCTTTGCCCTCTTCGTATGTGCCCTCACCGTCTGTACCACTGCCTGTTCCTCCTTCATATCCCTCACTTAAGGGGGAGATTCTATCGTCGGAAGTGAGTGATATTCCTGTCCATACTACTGTTCCTCCTACTACTATTTTGTAGATGTACACTGAGCGAAAAAAGAGGCCTAACGACACACTGGACCTGCTACCTGAACAATCATTTAACCCAGACTCAGGGCCTTCTGAGCTTCCAATTGCTCTCCCCAAAGGTATCCTGTCCTGCACTCAACATTCTCTTTCTAATTATGTTTCTTATGACTCTTTCTCCACATCCTATATGACCTTTGTGTCTTTTCTTGGGTCCATATTCATACCACCATCTTGGTAGAGTGCCCTGGAGATTCCCGTGTGGAGATCTGCGATGTTGGAAGAAATGACTGCGCTTGAAAAGAACAACACATGAGATTTAGTACTTCTTCCACCTGGGAAGAAACCAGTTGGATGCAAATGGGTGTTCACTGTTAAACAAAGTTCCCATGATGTGGTTGAAAGGTGCAAAAAAAGGTTGGTGGTAAGATGATACATTAAAACTCTTGGAATTGACTATCAGGAAACGCTTGCTACTGTAGTAAAGATGAACACCGTCAGAGTCCTTCTATCCTATGCTCCTTGTAAAGGGTGAGACCTTTGACAACTTGATGTAAAAAAGGTTTTCCTCCATAAAAATCTGAATGAGGAAGTTTATGTCCCTCCACCAGACCTTACTCCCAAAAGCTCAGTGGAACACATGTGCAAGTTAAAGAAAGCTCTATATGGGCTGAAACAGTCTCCAAAAGCTTGGTTTCGGAGATTTCACAAAGCCATGTTGTCTTTTGGGTATCACCAAGGCAATGTCGATCATACTTACAACTCTTATTGTTTATGTTGATGACATCGTTATTACAGGCGATGATGTGGCAGAAATCAAACTTCTAAAACAAAAGCTGGCTTCTGAGTTTGAGATCAAGGACCTGTGTGCTCTAAAATATTTCTTGGGTATTGAAGTGTAAAGGTCCAAGCATGAGATCTTTATCTTTCAGAGGAAGTATACTCTGAATCTTCTTGAGAAGACTGACATGAGTGGCTGCCGACCAACGGACATTCCAATTGAAGCAAACCACAAAATCAGTCGTGATGATGAGAAGGAGATTGAAAACATTCCTGAATTTCAGAGGCTTGTAGGGAGACTGATCTACTTGGCTCACACCCGTCCAGATATAACTTATGCTGCGAGCGTTATCAGCCAATTTATGCACGCTCTGAAGACTCGTCATGCTGATGCTGCCAACAGAATCCTCAAATATCTCAAGTCCTCACCTGAGAGTGGAATATTGTTTTCCCCCAATTCGGCTCTAAAAATTGAGGTCTACACCGATGCTGATTGAGCCAGTTCTGTTCACGATCGACGATCTACCTCAGGGTATTGTTCTCTTGTTAGTGGAAATCTTGTTACCTGGAGAAGTAAAAAATAACAGGTCATGACGAGATCAAGTGCTGAAGCAGAGTTTCGGGCTATGGCTCTGAGTGTTTGTGAAGGTCTATGGTTGTGGTCGTTGCTAAGTGACCTAAGTCTTTTTGAAGATAAATCTATCCGGTTATATTGTGATAATAAGATTGCCATTAGTATCGCTCACAACCTGGTGCAACATGATCGTACAAAGCATATTGAGGTGGATCGTCATTTCATCAAGGAGAATATTGAAAAGGGACTTATGTGTACACCCTTTGTTCCCTCAGACAGACAACTTGCTGATATTCTCACAAAAGGTCTGAGTGGAATTACCTTTGGAAGAATTGTTGTCAAGTTAGGCATGATCAACATCTCACGCCCAACTTGAGGGAGAGTGTTACAATATGTATTTTACATACTGTCATATGTATTAATTTTGTTACACCATGGGTCCGTCTCTATATATTGAGGGGACAAACTCAATATAAGATAACTTTTTGATTTTTCTAACAATTCGAATGGGTAATACTGCATCACTACCAGTTCATGAAGCGGTTAATATGCAATTAAAGCAGTTCTTAGACATGAGGCCACCAATCTTTCGTGGTGGTGTAACACCGATGGAGACAGAAGACTGGATTAAAAGGATTAAATTAATTTTAAAGCAATGAGATGTCCAGAGAATCGAAGAGTCAAGTTAGTTACTTTCCTTCTGGAAGGAGAGACTATTAGGTGGTGGGACAATTTGAGACAAGAAAATTTTCATAGATGTTTGGTGTTGATATTTCTTGACATCACTTTCTGTACGAATTCCTTGATTGGTTTGTGCCACCATCTAAGAAACAAATCCTTTAGGAGAGGTTCCTCTGTTTGATGAAGGGAAATTGATCAGTGGTACAATATGAAATGGAGTCCACTCCGCTGACATATTATGCGAGTTACATGGTCCTAAATGAACGAGAATGTTGTTTCCGTTTCCAGCTAGGTTTACGAGAAGACGTTAGGATACATCTGATTTCCCAGAGAATCAAACATTATAATGAGTTGGTGGAGACAACAAAATTAATTGAAAAAGACGTGGAGAGCTTGCAGAGGAGAATTGAAGTCCAACTGAAGAGGTTGCCGGAAGAGCAAAGTAAGACCTATCGGGAAAAAGTAGAGGCTCGAAATGGAAGAAGTTTAAAAGGGGTCCTCTAATGTCAGCCCCTGTAGTAAGTGGAACTACGAGGTATCCCATATGTGAAAAATGTGAAAAAGCTCATCCAGGAGAATGTCTGAAAGGAACATGGGTATGTTTTAAATGCCACCGCCCCAAGAATCTAAAGCATGAATGCCCCTTGTGGAAGGCCAAAGCTGGAAAGAATGCAAGAGGAGGTCCAAGTCAAACATAAACTCTACATTATCTTGACAAGAGGAAAGGCGTTGAATCGGTAGCGTCAGGATCAGTCATGCAACCCAGGGAGGAAAGGCAGGTGGAGCTACGAGTTTTCAATCTTAACCAACGTGAGGCAAAAACACACGATGTTGTGATAACAGGTATGATTTATGTTCATAATCATATTATGAAGGTACTATTCGACATCGGAGCGAGCCACTCCTTCATAGCTTTGGCGACAGTGAAACGTTTAAATATAGAACCTTATTAGTCCCCATACTGATATAACAGTCACAATGCCCAACAATACAAAAATGAATACAAGGCCTAGATGTACGATGTGGCTAACAATTGACAACAAACATTCGAAGCAGATGTTGCAGTTCTACCTCTATCCAGATTTGATATCCTTTTTGGAATGAATTGGCTGTCAAGTCATGAAGCCGTCATAAATTGTAAGAAGGAGATTGCACTTAAATTGAACGATCGAGCACAATGTAGCTTTAAAGGAATGAGTGAAGTCTCAAGGATCATGATATCTTCAATGAAAGCGATGAAGAAATTAAGGAGGGATGCGATGCAATATTCATGATGCTTAAGGGAAATAATGCAGCGAGATGTGAACCGACTGTAGTTCCTGTAGTGTGTGATTTTCTTGACGTATTTCCGGAAGAATTACTAGGGGTACCCCCGTTAAGAGAAGTTAAGTTCACGATTTACTTGGTGGAAGGAGCTACACTTGTAGCAAAAACACCATATCGTATGACTCATAAAGAATTGACATAATTGAAAAGCCAATTACAAGAGTTATTTGATAAAGATTATATACGTCCAAGTACATCACCGCGAGTGGCTCCAATACTTTTTGTTAAAAAGAAAGACGGTTCGTTTCGATTATGTGTATATTATCGCGAACTGAATAAATTGACAATTCGAAAAATTAGTATCTATTGACTCGCATTGACGATCTATTCGTTCAATTAATGAATGCAAAAGTTTTCTAAAAAATTGACCTCAGATCGGGTTATCACCAATTGAGAATTAAGGAAGATGTCTACAAAACTGCTTTTAGTACCAAATATAGATATTTTGAGTTCGTTGTAGTGTCATTTGGATTAACAAATGCACCAACTATTTTTATGGACCTAATGAACCAGGTGTTCAAGGAATTCCTAGATAAATTTGTGATTGTTTTTATCGATGATATTCTATTATATTCCAAAGACAAGAATTAGCATGCTGAACATTTAAAGAATGTCTTGCAAACACTGAAAAATCACACCTTATATGCAAAGTTCTCAAAATGTGATTTTTGGTTGAATAAAGTCTTCTTTTTGGGTATTGTCATCACGGAGTTTGGGTTGTCTGTAAACCCAAAAAAAATAGAAGCAATTATGAATTGGTTAAGACCGACTACTATTACAGAAGTTCGAAGCTTCATTGGTTTAGATGGCTATTATAGGAAATTTGTAAAAGATTTTTCAAAGATTGTATTACCACTGATAAAATTAACCCGAAAGAATGTTACTTTTATTTGGACTGATGAATGTCAAGAAGCATTTGAAGGGTTAAAAGAAAAGTTGACAACAACACCAGTGTTGGTCATGCCGTGTGGTAGTGAATGTTTTCAAATTTATATTGACATCTTTGAAAGGCCTTGGATGTGTACTAATGCGAAAAGATAAAGTTATTTCTTATGCTTCGAGACAGTTGAAGAATGCTGAACGTAATTACTCGACCCATGATTTGGAATTGACAGCGGTCGTATTTATCCTAAAAATCCGGCAACATTATTTATATGGTGCTCAGTGTGAAATTTTTACGGATCATAAAAGTTTGAAATACATCTTCTCCTAAAAAAATAAACATGCGACAAAAGCGATGGTTGGATTGATTAAAGATTATGATGTTGACATCAAGTATCACCCGGTAAAGCAAATGTAGTAGCTGATGCACTCGACATGTAGAATTTAGCGTCCATGATGGTACCAATAACATAGCAAAAGGGTTATTGTGAGTTCTGCATAACTTAGAATTGCTTACCTGTATCACTACCTCTTAGACTCAAGGCTTACTCTTTCAACTTACGACAAAAGACTCACTCAAAGAAAGAGTAAAGAATGTGATAACTCAGGACCCTATATTTGTGAAATTTCTTGAAAAGGTGAAAAGTGGTCAATCAACTGTATTTATAGAGAATGATGGATTATTATTTCTAAATGGAAGATTGTGTATTCCGAATGCCGATCCAATTCGAGCGGAAATACTCTATGAAGCACATAATACAACTTATTTAATTCACTCTGGAAGAACAAAAATGTATCAGACCTCAAACAAGAATTTTGGTGGCTAGGAGACCGATGTCATCAAATATATTGTCAAGTGTCATACATGTCAACTTGTAAAGTCAGAACATCAAAAATCTGGCGGATACTTATAATCTTTACCCATCGTTGAGTGGAAATGGGATGATGTAACTATGGACTTTGTTATGAGTTACCTCAGAGTAAAGCTGAAAATAATTGTATATGGATGATTGTTGATTGACTCATGAAAGTTGCACATTTTATTCTCATGAACAATGATAGTTCAGTACAAAAATTTGTTGATCAATACATTGTTGTGATTGTGAAATATCATGGAATTTCCCGATCTATCGTATTTGATAGAGACAAAAGTTTTACATCATGTACTTGGAAGTTGGTGCCGAAAAGATTGAGAATAAAATTATTATTTAGTACTGCTTTCACCCGCAAACAGATAGTCAGTTCGAGCGAACCATTCAGATGTTAGAAGACCTCCTAAGAATGACTGTGCTCGATCTACGAGGATTATGAGAAAAGTACTTGTCACTGGTAAAATTTTCTTATAATAATAGCTACCAATCAAGTATTCAGATGACACCATTCGAGGCATTATATGTGCGGAAGTGTCGCACCCCGCTAAGCTGGGCAGATGATGGTGAACAAAGGTTATTCAAAAAGGAACAAGTGCACAAAGTGACTGATAAGCTTGCACTTGTATGAGAAAGGTTGAAAGTAGCGCAAGACATGTAACAGAAATATTTTAATGCCAGACACCGAAGAGTAGAATTTAATGAGGGCAATGTGGTGTGCCTTGCAATAAAATCTTTCAAAGGACTTTCACGAATTCGTCGACTTGGGAAACTTAGTTCAAGATATGTAGGACCATTTCCAATCACTGAAAGGATTAGAGAAGTATCATATCGCTTAGTATTATCTGATGCTCTTCAGAATCTTCATGATGTGTTTCATGTGTCTTTCTTGAGAAAGTATGTAACAGATTCAGAAACGATAGTTCCTTCTGAACAGATTCAAATTTAAGCTGATTTATCAAGTCCAGCAAAGCCATACATAATAGTAGATTGACAAAGTAAGCTACTCAGAAACAGGGAAGTTCGATTTGTCAAAATTTGGTGGAAAAAACATAGTTTACATGAAGCTACATGAGAAAAAAAAAGTAAAGCGTGAACTTTTCCCCTTCCTAATTGATGAAGATGCAGAATGAAGATTTTCGCGGAGAAAAATCTAATAAGGAGGGGAGAATTGTGACATCGCGTAAATTATACAGGTATTCTTTTAATTTATATGGTTATGATACAAGTCGTGCACATCAATACCGGTCCAATTTATTTTTTAGTCTAACTAGTTGTTTGAGTTTTGACCGGTTGGAGGAGGTAAAATTGACCGGTTAATGTGGTATTGGGTCGGTTCAGGTATGAATCATGCTGTTAATTAGCATGCGTGACACTTAAATAGAGCAACCTCTCATGAGAAAAAGAGAAAAACAACGCACATACTTCATTTTTCCCTGTTACGCCTTGTAGAGAAAAACTCAACCTTGTATATACTCTCTCAATGATGAAATACAATGTATGAATACACATTTATAGGAGGGAGAAAGAGAGAAGAGAGACTTATACAAGATGTGGGACTAAAGAGGAAAAAGAAGAAATACAAGTAATGAGCCTATTTATATGAGCTTTTCCAACACGCCCCCGCAAGCTGGAGTGTACAAGTCGTATGCACCAAGCTTGAACAGACACTGGTAGAATAGGGTGCTAGGTAGAACCTTTGTGAGGATATCAGCCACTTGTTCAGTACCAGGAACATGCTTCAATTCTATATTTTTCATTTGGACTTTCTCCCGGATAAAGTGATAGTCTACTTCAATATGTTTCGTTCTTTCATGAAAGACTGAATTCTTCGCAATATGTATAGCCGCTTGTCTGTCGCATAACATGATGGCAGGTGAAGGAAGTTTTATCTATAGATCGGCCAGGAGACATTCAAGCCAGGTAAGCTCAGAGACAACAAATGCCATCGATCGGTATTCCGCTTCAGCTGATAATCGAGCAACCACTGCTTGTTTCTTACTTCGTCAGGTAACGAGATGACCTCCAAAATAGGTAAAAAAACCACTGGTTGACCGACGATCATCCAAGGAACCGGCATAGTCTGCATCAGAGTACACAACCAATGTTGAAGTAGAGGATGAGGTTTTGTATACCAATCCTTGACCATGAGCGGTTTTAAGGTATCTAAGGATGCACTCAATAGTTTGAAGGTGAGATGTTCGTGGAGCTTGCATAAACCTGCTGACCACCCCAATAACGAAGGAAATATCCGGTCTTGTGACCGTTAGATAGATCAATTTTCCCACCAGTCGTCGATAGTATTCGGATTTTGAAGAGGAAGGTCTGTATCAGAAGAATGTGCACACAACTTATGATTTGCATCCATTGGAGTAGTAGTAAGCTTGCATCCCGAGTAGCCAGCATCTTGAAGGAGATCCAGACAGTACTTCCTTTGGGAGATGACAAGTCCATCCGGTCGTCTTGCGACCTCAAGACCCAGGAAGTAATGAAGATGTCCCAGATCCTTGGTCTGAAAGACGGAATTGAGGTGCTGTTTGACTGCTTGGATACCCTTTGAATCATCTCCAGTGATTAAGATATCATCAACATAAACCAACAGAAGAATAGTTCTCGTTGCTTGATGACGTGTGAACAGTGAGAAGTCAGCTGAACTCCGAGTAAAGCTGACTTGCTAGACGGCCTCACTGAACTTGTCAAACCACGCCCTAGGGGATTGTTTGAGACCATAGATGGACTTCTTAAGATGACAAACTCGGGACTCCCCCGTGGTCTCAAACCCGGGCGGTTGCTGCGTGAAAACCGTTTCCTGGAAGTCGTCGTTGAGAAAATCATTTTTGATGTCTAGTTGGTGGGCCATTGGCAATGCACAATCACCGAGAGAAGAACACGAATGGTGTTCAGCTTGGCCACAGAAGAGAATGTTTCCTCATAATCAAGGTCTTGTTGTTGGGTGAAGCCACTAGCCACCAAGAGGGCCTTTAGACGGTCAATCGTCCCATCAGGGGCATGCTTGATCACAAAGACCCATTACACCCAACAGGTGTCTAACCGGTAGGTAATGGTACCATGGTCCAGGTCTGGTTAGCTCACAAAGCTGTCATTTCTTCTTCCATGGCCGCCCGCCAGCCAGGATGTTGGAGAGCCTGCTGCACAGAGTTAGGTATAGAAACCGAGGATAATGAAATGTCAAAAGTCTGAAGTTGTGGAGATAAGTGATGTGAGGATACATAATTCGCCATTGGATGAGCTATAGATTCCGGTGCCGGATCAGCGGGACTCAGAGCATAAGAGGGCGAGACAGATTGCAGTGGGGCACTGGAGGTATGGTGGCGACGAGTGTAGACATGAATAACAGGTGGCTTGACAACATGGGGCCTGAGCTAGAGGTCTTGGTGGTGAAGGAGTGGTAACGGGAATGACAAGACGTATGACAGTTGGTGGTGGAAGTATAGGATCTGAAGCAGAGAAGAAAGAAAGATCCTCCCGAAAGGTAACATCAGCAGAAACTGTCACCTTTCGGGTAGCCGGTGAGTAGCATACGTAGCCTTTCTATGTCCGTGAGTAGCCAACAAAGATGTGTTTGGCTGCCCGGGGATCCAATTTATCCAAGGATGGATCAAGGGCGTGAACGTAGCAAGTGCACCCAAAGATGCGGGGTGTGAGAGAGAATGCTGGAGTAGACGGGAACATGAGGCTGAATGGAGTGGCATTGTGGAGGATGGGGTAAGAAAGACGGTTAATCAGATAACAAACCGCCGAAAGAGCAAAGTTCAAATAAATTTTAGGGGAGTGCATTTGGAGCATGATGGAGCGGGGCACATCGAGAAGATGTCGATTTTTTCGCTCAGCGACTCCGTTTTGGGGGGTATAGACACATGAGGTTTGGTGAATAACCCCAAACTCAGAGCAAAGAGTCACAAATTCGTGGCTAATGTATTCACGAGCATTATCCGTGCGAACAGTTTTGATGTTCGTGGAGAATTGAGTTTGAGTCTCAAGATGGAATGCCCAAAAGACACAAGAAAGCTCGGAGCGATCACGAAGTAGGTATAGCCGCGTCATTCGCGAATAATCATCAATAAACGTTAGAAAATAACAATAACCAGAAATGCTAGTAGCTTTGTACGGACCCCAGATATTGGAGTGTACTAAAATAAAAGTAGTAGTGCTCCGAGTACAATAAGATGAAAAAGATGAACGAGGCTGTTTGCGTAACACACATGATTCACATTGAAAAGAAGGTAAAGATACATGTGGGAGAGCCTTCTGGAGGACTGATAAAGGGGCATGGACAAGACGCCGATGCCAATCGACGGAGGAGACTGGAGAGAGGATAGTTGGAGAGTCATCAAGGAGGTAGAGCTCGTTCTGCAGTCGCCCCTTACCAATGATAGTCCACGTCCTGTGATCCTGTATCAGAAAAAAGAAGAGGTGAAGGTTAAAGAGCAATTCAAATTATTAGTCAGGCGACCAATAGAAAACAAATTAAACGGGGAGCCCGGAACATGAAGACCTGAGCGTAGAGAGAGAGAGAAGTGAGAGGGATGTCAGCCGAGGCAGATACAGGAACAGTGTCCCCATTGCCCACTGTGGTACACTTAGGATGTGGAGAATTCAGGTATTGATGTGGCCACAGGGAGGTGATGTGATGGGTGACACCTGAGTCCATTATCCAACACAGACTAGTGGAGAGACAAGCGATACTTTCTTGGGAGATGGAGGCAGCAGAGGCAACAGAGGCAGGGGGGCGACTGAGCAGACCATGGGGTTGTTGGAGCTGAAGGCGGACCTCTTCAAGGTCGGTACGAGCGAAGGAGTCGGTAGCGGCAACAGTGGCCTGTGGACAAGGAGGAAGCCCATGTTTGCGATAGCATGTGGTCTCAAGGTGATCGTCCTTACCGCAGAAGGAATACTTTGGGAGAGGCTGGCCTCCCCGTCCGTAGCCCCGAGAGCCAGAACACCCCCGCGAGAAGGAGGGGAAGGCAGCAGGGGTGCATATGTCTGCTGCAGGAGAGCCGGGGACGAAGAAGCAGAACTATCAGGAGGCGGTGAGACCTTGAGCAGCATAGAACACACATCTGATAGTGAGGGAGTAACAACCGAGGAGAGGATCTGGGCCCGAACGCTGTGAAGATGTGGTGGAACACGAGCCATCATCATGAGCACACCGACGACTTCTTTCTGAGCTCGTTGTGCAACGAGATCCAACGTAGGAAGTTGATGTTGGATCCATGCTTCAACTAAAGTCTTGGCCCGAGCAACAAAGGGGGTGAGGTCGGTGGCCCCGCCAACATCAAGAGACTGGAGATCAGCAATAATGTCATAAAGATGCTGGAGACTATCTTTTCCGGAATATAGAGACTGGAGCTCATCCCACATTGCCTTGGTCGTTTCGTGATACATGATCATGCGGTAGGGTTCAGTATCAAGGGAGTTGAGGAGCCATGTATGAACCTGACCATCGTTGCGTAACCAATCGTCAGTAGGAGCAACAGGAGGCGCTTGGGTCAAGTGATGGAGAAAACCTTTGGACTGTAGTACGCGTCGAACAGAGTTTACCCACTGCACGAAGTTCTTCTTCCCGACTAGCGAAATGGTAGTAATTCGCAACTCATCACGAAGTTCAGTGGCAGAGGCCGGGCGGTTTGCAGAGGAAGAAGCAGTCTGTACGGTTGACTCTGGAGATGTCTCCATGGCTAGGCGAGCAGGAGGCTAGGCCGGCGGACAGGAAGAACAACGACCGGACAGGAGACTGCACGGTCTGGGTGGCAATCCACCAGCGGCAAGGCAATGAGTCCGTCACGACCAGAATGCAGAGCGGATAGCTGGTAGAAGCCGCACAGTCACGGTGATAAAACACCAGCGACAAGGAGGATGCCACGACCAGTATGCGGAGCCCGCAGCAGAGAGGAGAATCCGCTAGCGACAAGACAGGTCGCAACGACTAGGCGGTGAAGTGGTCAGACGAGAAGTCCGCACAGTCAAGGTGAGTACACCAGCGACAAGGAGAGATACCGCGACCTAGATGCGGAGCTTGTCGAGAAGAGGAGAAGCCGCAACGACAAGAGAGGCAAAGCGCGACGAGAAGAGAAGCCGCGATGACTAAGGAAAGCCGCAACGAGCAGAGAGTAGAGCAGCGAGAAGGAAGATTTCAGCGGGTAGACTAGAAGACCGTAGCGAGTAAGATGCGCAACTCGCGGCGAGAAGAGAGACGGCGGCGACCAAGGCAAGTCGCGACGACGTTAGACAAATTCGCGGCGAGCGGGAAGAAGGAAAGCGAGTAGAGCTGTGGTGAGAAGTGAGAGGGAGGCTGCGCGGATAGATAAGGAGACCGTGCGGCAAGAGTAAAAACAAGGGTGGTCCCACCTGTGAGAAAGGTTATAAAGGGAAGGAGGAGGAGGAGGAGAAGAGGTGGAAGCCACGAGAGAGACAGAGCAGAAGAAGCGGTTAAAAAGACTTTGTCAGCGCGGGAAGCCGCGGTAATGGAGACTGCGGCTAGAAAGAGGCAGACCGCACGACACTGCGGCTAAGCAGGATAGGGGAAGCCGCTCAGTAAGCCGGAAGAACAGGCGGTTTCAAAAAAGACAGGCTGGATCGTCTGCTCTGATACCATGTAGAGAAAAACTCAATCTTGTATATACTATCTCAATGATGAAATACAATGTATGAATACACATTTATACGAGGGAGAAAGAGAGAAGAGAGGCATATACAAAATGTGGGACTAAAGAGGTGAAAAGAAGAAATACAAATAAATGAGCCTATTTACATGGGCTTTTCCAACACGCCCGACGGAACCCGCAAAACTGCCGCTCGACGCCGATCATTCCTGTCACTCCAAATCTTCTCCGATTTCCTTGATTTTTCTTCCCAGAGGAAGATAATCTCTCTCTCTACTCCTTTTGATTTTTGTGTGGATTGGAGATTCCGTTTGTTAAGGTTAAAATTTTTAGGTTAACTTAAAAACTCTTCTGTTCATTTAAGCTTTCTACTCTTAAGTTTTAGAAAATTATTAGGGCTTATGTGGTTATGTTCTTGCATGATTTCAAAAACCCTAGATGAAAAAAATATTATTTACTACATAATTTCAGTTATCTAGTTTATTTAAAAGGGTATTGAGGGTGAATTCTTGGTGTAGTATGAAAATAAGGCAAAAACCCTTTGCCTCCATGTTAGGACAGCCGGCAATAATGTGCATGATTGAGGTCAAAACATCATTTTATGAACCCTAATCTATTTCCCTATGTATTTAGAACATGCCATAAGGGCATCCCTAATGTTTACACCGTGGAAATTACCAATTGATCAACTCATAGTGGTTAATTTTCTTAGGACATGAATTTTCAAGGTAGAGAAAGAGGAAATAAGCTACATAAGGAGAAGGGGAAAAGAAAGTAGGAGGACATGAGCCGTACAAGGAAAAAGGCAAGGAGAAAGTAGGGGTGTGTTCTTACTTATTTCCTATTATTTGTAAATTATGTTGTTTTAAATATTGTATATGACTCACATTGTGCTCGTATATAACATGAAATGAATAAATGACAATTCACCAATAAGTCAACTCAAAATAATGAATCAATCAAGATAAGAATTTATGGCACGTAAAAAAGAATAAACACATGAAAATTGAAGAATAAAAGCAGACATAACACCTAAAGTCAATGGGCTAGATGAAGCGTTAACCCAAATTAGTAGGTGGGGAGAATGACCTTCCGTCATGAATCTAAATCGTGCGAGTTAAGAGCACGAATAGTAATATGTACCTGCAAAATAAGGGCACGAAAGCGTATTAGTTCATAAACGTGTGAGATAAGGACACATAATGAATTCATGAAACACTAATGTACACTTCATATAGCTCATGCATGAAAGTGAATTAAGACAAACATAAGTCATAAGAAGGAACATGAATAAGAGGTACATATATATGTAAGGAAAGACCCATGGAAGATAATAAGAATTTATACGATTAAAAGATTTAATTGAAGGAAAAGTATGAACTCACATAGTTCTTTGACTAATTAGAAAATAAAACTAAACATGTCGAGAAAGAGGCGGTTTCAGCCATCAGTAGTCAGCATCGTCCATGTACTCCTTGCCGGGAGAAGAGGTATCGTCTTTGGATTGAAGTTTCAACAGCAGTGTTTATCGTCCTGGAGGATCACAGGTCGAGGTGTAGTGACCTAGAATGTCCTTATGAGGAATTTCTGTTTTATTTTATATAGTTTCTGTAGTACTACTTCTGACACATATGTATGTACATGTTAGTCGTCTGTTTTCACTTAGTAATGCTGATATGCATAGTTTTGGTAAGCCCATTTCGATGTATGTATAGGGCTACCGGTGATATGTATAGTGTTGGTAAGCCCCCATGATGTGTTAGTGACCTAGAATGTCCTCATGAGGAATTTCTGTTTTATTTTATATAGTGTCTGTAGTACTACTTCTGACACATATGTATGTACATGTTAGTCGTCTGTTTTCACTTAGTAATGCTGATATGTATAGTTTTGGTAAGCCCCTTTCGATGTATGTATAGGGCTACGGTGATATGTACAGTGTTGGTAAGCCCCCATGATGTGTGTAGAGGGCTACCATGATCTTGTTGTAAAACTTTTAATGAAATGAAATGGTTTTATTTTGTTATGACATTTTTACTTCTCGTACTCTATCACATATTGTTGTACTTGAATGTTCTTACCTTGCTCATTACAGAATGTTTATGCTAAATTGTAACGGTTGCTGTCAGGAGGGCGTTACACGTCCCTCCAGAGTCCCTATACTGGTGGGGATGTAAGCCTCCTATGCCAACTGAAGTCGGTGGGCGCACAATCTTGCTAAGCTCATAACAGTCACCAAATATTGGGGTGGGGTCGAATTCGATCTCCTAACATAGACGATCGTGGAGACTGATGGTAAAGATGGCAACCTGAATCTTCGGGGGTATCGTGATGTGCGCCAAAAGAATACGCTCAATAGCAAGGGAAAAGAAACCCTAACAAAAAGCTTCAAACGCTAGAAAAAAGCACGAAAAAGTCCACTCTCAGCGCGCTTTAGCGCTCGCCTACTTACTGGTCTAATTCCTCACTAAAAGATTGAGGACTCCCTAAAAGAAACTGATCATCGCATTGACGTTGGTTTTTCCAAAAAGAATCTGAAATTGTTCTAGATAGCCATCAATTGGCTTTATCCGACGTAACACCGTGAGGGACCCCAGGGGGTTGCTGCGAATCGGGTGGGCCAAAGCGCATGTTTCATGCCCTCTTGAAGCCGCGCCAGAGCAGTCCAAAATTGTCCGCCTGCAAGCATCAAACCATAACCGTGCAGTATCGCACATGTTGGAAGGAGGCCAAAATAATCCATTCCGTCACGGTGCCTACTAATGACTAAAAAATTATTCGCATCTGGTGAGCCAACCCAGAGGATTGTCCTTGCCATCATAAGTTGGAAATGCTAACTTGGTGTGATGCTCCCCTCATGTGGTATCCTGGCGGGGGTCAGGTCACAAAAGCAGCATTAGAGGTGTCTTCCTGCTGCAAGCATGATCAGTAGGTGGGACAGTAACGACCAGAATGGTGCGCGGTCAACTTGTTGGTGAGTGTGGTCATGTATTCACGATGACACACTTCCTCTCAAAACCGTCCCTCTATGGATGCCATGAATATTTGCATGAATTTCCTCATAGAATCTCGTAGCGCGGCCGAGACCCTCAAAGTTGGATTATAGTGGCGATAAATCGGAAGTAGCGCGGAGTAAATAACGGGTGATTGGATTGTTGGATTTCTCAGAGACGGATGGTTTTGAGTTTTAGCGAGAGCCGCGATGTTTCCCTATGAGGAGGCACAAAAAATAATACCCTTATTTTTGTTCGCGGTTCGAGAAAAAGGTGTTGCACTGTTGGGGGCTCGAGAAAAACAAGGGCTCTAGGAACAACGCCGTCTGCTGCTCGGGGGGCTCGAACAGGAGGCGCTGTCACTGTTGGATTCCTTGGCTGCTGTGAGGGGCTCCAAACTTGAAGGAGGAAACGCGCGTGCAGGCAACAACGCTGTCCTGGGATGTCGAAGGCATCGCTTGGACGTCGTTGGGCTCGACAAAGACATACGTCTCTGGGCTCGACGAAGACGGGTTTCGATTCGGCTGGCAGAGATGGGTTTGCCTGGCGTCTAGAGGCCGGCTCGTATGGAGGTCGGGTTCATGCTTGTTGAAATCGGTTCCGACTGCGCTTGCTGGAATTAGGAGCGGACTGCGTCGCTGGGCTCGACGATGACGAGCGGTATGTTGAAGGCATAGACGATAAGAAACTCTCATGTCAAAGGTTTCGTTTCTGTCTGATAGAATCTGAAGCCGACTGCCGATCGGTGTAGGAAAATGGGCCTGGGTTTTGTAGGTAGAGCGCGGTGAAGATGGAGGAACAATTTTTTTTCATACCAAGTTATGTGCTCGCCAGAGTAGTGGCCGAAGGCAGAGGTGATACTTTGGAGCCAGAAATGCGGCTTCCTAGACGGTGCGTGCTCGGGAGGAGAGAGCTACCGATATCTCACACAAGACAAGAGAAGAGACTAGAATATTTTTTTTATACCAATACAAGACCCAAGGGGTCTCTTAAATAGACATACAAGGGTCATAATTGTAAATAAGTTCTAACACTTGGACTTTTAATGAAAAATAATGACATCTAACAATAACACCAACCATATAATAAAACTCTAAGATATTAACCTGGGATGAAGTCCATAACAGTGTGGTGAGTTAGCTATTATACCATAGGATGCAGGATACTGTTGTATAAAAGAATTAGGTTACAACAGAGCCTTATATACACAGACACTAGGGAATCTCAAGAGACTATTCTGCAACACTTAAGATGTAGAAATTTTAACAATAAGCATCATTTTTGTACCACGATTTTAGATCTCTACTTGCCCAATGCTCTTTAGCAAGATAAATAACAATGTTCTCTTTATCCTATTCTTGGTTACTTGTAATTTTATTGCATATTCCCCACTTTTCATAACTTTGCCTTGTTTCTCTAGCCTCTGTTACTCTCAAGATGTATCATGACTCATGAGACTCTAAATAAGCTTCTTGAAACAGACTATGGATGTGGAGATACAACTCTTTGTTGATTGATATACATGATATTTGGTTCATCCTCCTTCTAAGAGGAAACCCATTGCTTGTCAATGGGAACTTATAGCCAAATATAATCCAGGGGGTGGATAGATTATTACAAAGCTTTGCTTGTGGACAAAGGCTTCACTCAAATTTATGTGATTGACTATTTTGATACCTCTACCCAATTGTCAGACTATTCAAATTCTTCTCTTTGCAGCCATCATTGAAGGATGATGTTGTAGCTGAATGTCTATTATGCCTTCCTCTATGAAGATATTTAGGAAGTAGATTATATGGAGCAACCATCTTGGTATGTAATTAATTGACTCCTATCACTTATAATTCAATACTTTCTTTTTCATATATCCATCTCCATGTCATCAACACTATACATAATTTTGTGCGTTTTCGAGCTTGGTTGTATCTGATAATATTCGATAATACACATGAAAATCCGAGAATAATTTATAAAATATTAAAGTAAAAAGTTTTCAAGAATTTTGATGCGATAGCAAGATCGTTGCAAGTATAGATCCTTTCTAGGTGACTGCCACACCTCGGATAAGCGACTTTTGTCTCCCAACCCTTGAAGAATCAATTGATAAGAAATAAATTCCAGGATGTGGACACTCAATGGGAGGAAAAGGAGGCATCAAGTCTCCATGCAAGACATGCATGGTGATCCTCAATACCGTGAGCATAGGGATCGATGATTCTTAATACTTAAAGCAGAAGAGACCTAAAAATATCGTAGACCCAATAACTTAACTTACAGTAAAAATAAAATAACAGAGTTAGCCAAACACTTCAGTCGGTTCATTAGTTGCAACTGGTCGGTCGATACATAGAGCTGAGACCTCTATATAGTTGCAAGTGCTCCCATCAATGATGTCGAGCAGTGGAGGAACCTTGTGAGGAATTTTAGATCCCATTAACAGCAAGGGAAACTTTCGGAGGGCATTTGGAAAAGTTATTTTTGCAAAGGAACAGATGAAGTAAGAGCAGCCAATGGAGTAGGAATCCTACAAGTTGAAATGCAGCTCCTCAACAACTCCTGCCCAACTGGCACCTCATTGTTTCAATAATTCTTTCCTCATCTTGATGATGGAGAATCTGACCAAGAGTGCACATTAACCTTGAATGATTTTGTTCTGCATGTGGATGATGTGGAAGACCACCTCCAATTTTACCCAATCAAAGAAGAACTTCTTAAGAGATTACACTGTCAACAAAGAAAAGCTTGAGAAACATGGGCATATTAAGAATTTTCAAGCACATGGAATGTTTGAAGGAAATGTCATACCTTGGTAACATGACAAACCCTTGATTCACTAAGGTTTTAACATTATTTTTCATATCGACAATGTTACAGATGCGGTGGAGGAAGATGGAAGTCCTCCGGCATGGCGGGTATACAGGCACCACTAAAGACCCACTAGTAATACGCTGGTAAGAAGTCATTAATACGCGTGTATATTTTTGGGAATCATATATCTTTCCTTGTTTGCAATTTTGTTATCTTGGATGGTATTATGAAAATAGGGAACCTTAAGGGTTATTTCTCTTCCTCCCTCTTTCTCCCTTCTCCTTTCTCCTTCCTCTCAGATTCGGTGGCCGTCGATCCTATTTTACGAGAGCAAACAATTTGATTCGTTCTGCCTCTCTTCCGGCCACGGTTTCCGTCGCCCGAAGTCTTCGTCCCAGTGTCTCTCGTCCGCTACTCTCGATCCCGTCTGCATCCTCTACACTCGCCGAGCTACCAATTATCTTCGTGCATCTCAGCCTCACGTGTATCTGACCATCCCAACACTTTGATGCTCATGAGGAGTCTGTTGCCTCGCTCCTCATCCTAATGTTGTGGATGGATGCTAAGTTTGTTGCCCTCTTGGTCGTCCGATTGAGTGCCTGCTCGACCTACAATGTAAAGTCCCCATCGCTTCTCGGGGCACACCTAGAACTTCCACAAGATCCTATCTCGCCACCGGCGGGCTTCTTGCTCGCACTCCGTTCGTTCGATGCCCCTTCCTTCAATGACACCGACCCTACGAGGTGGATTGCCTACGCAGAACAGTTCTTCGACATTCATTCGTCCGTCCAAGCCCACTTTGTCTGGTCCGGACTTTCAGCAAGACCTTATTTGTCAGTTACTCGGGCTCCATCGTGAAGCTTCTTTGTGGCATCCATCAGACGAGTTTCCATAACAACTATATCAACAAATTTATTGCATTATCCTTGCATGTTCCGGGTCTCCCTCCCGACCATTACCTTAGTTTCATGCATGTCTTACTAGCGCATATCTGTGCCCGACGCACACACCACCCTCCTATTGTCGAGGCCATGGAGCTCACCTGTTTGGTTGAAGTGAAACCCCTCTCCAACATGCTAAAGAAATCTGACACTGGCGCATTCTATTGGAAACCAGAAGCATCCACGACCTTTCTGGCCCTTCAGCGAGCCCTCAACACCGCTCAGTCCTGAATCTTTCAGATTTCTACCAGTCGTTTGTTGTGGAGTGTTACGTCTCAAGCACATGCGTCGACGCGGTGTTGATGAAAGCGGGACAACCCATTGCCTTCTTCAGTTGTATGTTTGCGGCCAATGTCTGCCCTCGCTCTGCATATGAGTCCGAGATTATGGCTTTGGTCCCTTGCTGTGAAGCAGTGACGCACTACCTTCTTGACTGATTGCTTCATGGTCCGGACGGCTCCATTGTCCAATGCAAGCTTGTTGCCAACCCACTCCTCCGACCGATTGTTCTGGCCTTACGGGCGGATATCACAACCCTACGCCATATAGTCTCGTTGGGGATTACCTCCACCACCGCATTTGTTTAGTGTTATCATCTTTATTACAACTCATCCCACGCTTACTTGCCATGTCAGCATGCCAAGTACAATGCCACTTTTGAAGTTCCCTCACTCCATGATGTGGGATTAGATATTAGTGGATGTAGATCATATATTCAAGTACGCCCACTTCCTTCCCCTCTGACACCCATTTACTGCACCTGCTTAGTTCCCTCGATCCATTATGAGTGACCGTGTCCCTTTTTCCTGAGCTTCTTTTTGTATTCGTTGTTCAGGATGCAGGGAACCCAGCTTCGTATGAGTACAACTTACCACATCTAGATAGACAGACAATCCAAGATGATGAATCGCTGCTTGGAGACATATCTACGATGTTTTGTGTACGATCACCCACTGGCCTGTGCGGATAGGCTTTCCTGGGCCGAGTAATCGTACAACACCTCTTTCTACACCAGTTCTGACAACAACTCATTCGAGCTAGTTTATGGCAGACCCCCACCATCCCTCATGTGCACTTTCCCTAACGAATGTGCCACACCGTCTCTGTCTGATCTACTCACAGTCACGACTTCATACTTCTCTAGTTGTGTCAGCACCTTCAACGTGCGTAGGACCGGAGGGTTGCCTTTGCCAACAAGCACTGCCGCAATGTCCAATTCTCCCGTGCCAGTCTGTCTTACTCCGATCTCTTCAGAAAAAGGTCAACGTCGATTTGGTCGCATATTTAGGCACAAGGTTGAGCAGGAGGCCCCACGATTTCCAACTCCCTCGACCCTGCAGGCTATTTTGGATATGTTTCCGGGCGTCTTTTCCGCATTCCTCCGCCTCATCAGACGGACCATCACATCTCTTTACGGGCAAGTGTGACGTCCGTATTTGTTTGTCCTTACCGTTACGGCCACATGCAAAAGAAAGAGATTAAGATGCCTGTGGGATACATGCTAGCCAACGGTATAATTCGCTCCAGTGCCAGTCCATTTTCAAGCCCAGCTCTCCTGGTTCGCAAGAAAGATGATAGTTGACGTTTCTGTGTGGACTATCGAGAGCTCAACAAGATCATTATCCCAGACACATCCCATTCCGGTTACACATGAGTCACTGGATGAGCTGCGAGTAGCCATTTACTTTGCTAAGCTATATCTCTGCTTTGGTTATCACCAGATTCGGGTATGGGAGGACGATTTCCCAAAGACGACATTCCGCACGTATGATGACCAGTACAAGTTCATCATCATGCATCTTTTTTTGATGAATGTGCCCGCCACCTTTCATGTGACCATGAATGATCGATTTTTGTCGGCCCTACGTAAGATCCCTGGCGCACCTTTCCACTTCAACCAACCCACTTGCATTCTATTTGTCACATCTTTATCAATATCTCCATCTTTTTGAACTATCGATCCAAGATATTTAAAACACTCAATATAAGAAATATCTTGATCACCCAACTTAATAACAAATTCATCTGTCCTTGTACTGCTAAATTTAAGCTCCATGTACTCCGTCTTTGCACTGCTTAACCTAAAACCCTTCTTTTCTAAAGTATCTCGCCAAGATTCAAGTTTTGCGTTTACACCCTCGCATGTCTCATCAACCAAAACGATATCATCCGCAAACAATAAACACCAAGGTATTGTTTGTTAGATATGTCTGGTGAGCTCATCTAAGATAAGGGTAAAGAGATAAGGGCTTAAAGCTGAACCTTGATGTAATCCAACAATGATAGGGAATTCCTGTGTTTATTCTCCAGATGTCCTCACCCTCCTCACTGAATTTGTATACATATCTTTGATTATGCCAATATATGATACATTTACACCTTTTTTTTTCTAAGACTCTCCATAAGATCTCTATCGGAACTCTATCATAAGCCTTCTCAAGATCAATAAACAACATATGCAAATCTTATTTTCTTTCTCGATAGCTGTCAATGAGTCTCCTCAAGAGATGTATACCTTCCATGGTCAACCTCCCTGGCATGAATCCAAAATGATTCGTTGAAATTTCAAAATCAACATTTCCTCAACTAGGGTTTCATTGAAAATGCTTGCAACCATGGATTAGGGCATAAAAATTCGTTACAAAAACTTTTCGAAAGAAAAGAACCAAAGAAAATCCAAAAATCTTAAACCCTTGGGTTTCTACCCTCTTCAATATATGCAATAACTTCATAAAAGAAACAAGAGGAGTGGAGAGGAAGAGATTACCTCTCAATAGAAGTAAAAAATCACAAAAATTGGAGGAGGATTAAGCTCCCGACAAGAAGCGACGTCGTGCGGCTTTCGTCCGTTTCCTGGCGCTTCTCACATGAACTGGGAGGAAATGAGGTAGCAGTATTCTTTTATTTATATCGGGCAGCAGCTTCCCTCTACTATTGAACCGCCCGGTTCACTATTTTCTTCTCTTCACTTATAGAAATAATAGGTGCTTTTAACGTTAAATAAATAATGTATAAATACAAGTATACAATTAGATTTCATATTAATATTGTACTATACATAATGTATAGATACAAGTATTCAAAATTAGATTTCATACTTGTACAATCCCGTATTCGCGAAGAGAGGGCCCCAAACAAGGCGTGAGACTTGTTGCACGTTTTTTTAAGCTTTTTGAGAGCTTGAACACTCCTTGTGGCCAATTTAGGCTCAACCTGCATAATATACTAGTAGGGGGATGAAATATTTGTCAACCCCCAGGCCTCTTTGAGGAGTCGCCAAGCCGCCGTCTCGCCCAGGCCGCAGCTCGCCAGGCCGCCGTCTCGCCCAGGCCGCCGTCTTGCCTTGGGCGCCGTCTCGCCCAGGCCGCAGCTCGCCAGGCCGCCTACTCGCCCGGCTTGGACTTCTCGCCCTGCTTGAGGGTCTGCCCCTGGTGGACTGCGATGAGCTGCTTAGAACACCAGGATTTGGCTGTTGGCAGGCCAACCCGGGGGCATTTTGGTAATTTTTGGGGCTGCGGAGATTGGTTATTTGCAGGCCATTCCCAGAAAACTATAAATAGACCCTTGAGAGTGCCTTGGAGAGCATTGCTTCTTAGCCACTTGAATTCCCCTTTCTTCATCCTCCAAGACACCTAGCTCAACATTGGCTAGGGAGGGGGAGATCACCAAGGTGTTTCGGGTGTGAGGTGGGATCTCCACGCTAGAGCCGAGGGTCTGTTCCTAGTTTCCTGAGCCTTTGGTCCGTGATATTCGCCTGAGTGCAGTAAGTGTGAGGTCACCCCTTTTTATGGACCCCAGACTCCACAGAGACCGATATCTCGGTTTCAACATCTTGGTGCGGTGAGCGTGGACAGTGACCAACACAGAAGATCTCTGGAGAGTGTCATGGCTGGAGATCAGAGCGGCAGTGATGATCTCGGCGAGCTCCCCAACCCATCACCCTTCGTGGGAAGAGAGGAATTCATGACATCTATCCAAGGCATCATGGATATGCTGCGAAGTATTGCTCCTCGAGCTAGCTGTTCAACCCCCACCCCTCAGGACCTAGCTCCCAGGAGTCTCGGCGAGTTGCCTCCCAGGGATCTAGGCGAGATGACCCCAGCAGGGGAGAAGGAAGTGCACCAGGAAGAAGGCCCGGGAAGGAAAAGATGGGAGAGGGGGTCGAGCGAGACCTCACTGGCCGGGAGTTGTTCCTCATCCCGACGAGTGCTAGCCTTCCAGGCGAGCAGGTCGCGCAAGTAGAGGTTGCGAGACCACCACTCAGAGGGTTACCCTTCAACGAACTGATCATCTCGGCTCCCGTTCCCGAGGGGTTCAGAGAGCCCGACATGGCTTACTATACCGGGAAGGATGACCCCGTCCAACACCTGCAGCGGTTTGAGGATGCCGTCTCCATCAGGCCGATGACGAATGCCTACAAGTGTCGCCTCTTTGCGATCAAGTTGAAGGACAAAGCAAGGGATTGGTTCCACCAACTCCCGCCGAGATCGATTTATGGGTTCGAGGACTTGAGCCGGAGTTTTCAGCTTCGCTTCTCCACCTCCAAGAAGAGGAAGAAGAGTCCTGAGTCCATCTTCCTGATAAGGCGGGGCCGAGGAGTCGCTGGCCCATTACGTTGACAGGTTTCAAGAGGAGATCCTGGATATCCAGGAGATGCAGGGGTATGCCATCCAGATGGCGTTTACGGTGGGGTTGCACGAAGGGTTTTTCAAGATGAGCCTGACCCAAAAGAACCCCCTTTCCTTCGAGTAGCTGATGGAAAGGGCGACAGAGGAGATAGCAACTGAGGCGGCCAGCCCGACATTTGTCAAGAAATTGGCAAGATTGATAAAGACAGAGTCGAAGGAGCAAGGTGGCTCGAGGCATCTGGAGGGGAGAAGGAGAGAGGAGCAGAGAACTCAGGGGCTCTAGGGACCTCAAGAGGGTCCAGAGTCAGGTTGGAGACAACATAGAGGACCCGTTCAGGGTCCAGGAAGAGGTCTCATCCAAGGTGGGGGGGATTTTCATGGAGGCCAAGGGAGGTTCAACTTCCAAAGGCAAGCCCCTAGGCAGCTCCTACCCCCACCGCAGCAAGCGATGGCGATTGGTCGAAGGGAGAGGAGGAACCTCGCGGGAAGGAGAGGAGTCAGAGTAGAGTTACCCTACTGTGAGTTCCACCAGGAGGAAGACCATGTAACAGCTACTTGCCCCGAATTCCTGGAGTTGAGAAGGACAAGAGCTCCGACACCACAGCCTCATCAGCCTCAACAAGCGCAAGATCCGGTGCGGATTGAAGAAGTCCAACCCGAGGCGGCAGGGGAGAGATGTGAAGACAGGGTTGATGTGGGCACCCGGGGAGGGATCCGATGATGCACGAGGGAAGAAGTGGATCATCTCTTGTAATAAACTTTGCTTGCATTGTATCAACTGTGATTGATGACAGGGACCGCCGAAAAACATTTGTGATCCATGAAAGGCCTTACCCCTAGATGATTCCGCTGACCAGGCTCCCACTAGCTGGCATGGCAGGTTGATCTCTCGGAGGGGTGAGTAGACCTTACCCCGAGATGATTCCGCTGACCAGGCTCCCACTAGCTGGCATGACAGGTTGATCTCTCGGAGGGGTGAGTAGACCTTACCCCGAGATGATTCCGCTGACCAGGCTCCCACTAGCTGGCAGGGCAGGTTGATCTCTCGGAGGGGTGAGTAGACCTTACCCCGAGATGATTCCGCTGACCAGGCTCCCACTAGCTGGCAGGGCAAGTTGATCTCTCAGAGGGGTGAGTAGACCTTACCCCGAGATGATTCCGCTGACCAGACTCTCACTAGCTGGCAGGGCAGGTTGATCTCTCGGAGGGGTGAGTAGACCTTACCCCGAGATGATTCCGCTGACAAGGCTCCCACTAGCTGACATGACAGGTTGATCTCTCGGAGGGTGAGTAGACCTTACCACGAGATGATTCCGCTGACCAGGGTCCCACTAGCTCGCAGGGCAGGTTGATCTCTCGGAGGGGTGAGTAGATCTTACCCCGAGATGATTCCGCTGACCAGGCTCCCACTAGCTGGCAGGGTAAGTTGATCTCTCGGAGGAGTGAGTAGACATTACCCCGAGATGATTCCGTTGACCAGGATTCCACTAGCTGGCAGGGCAGGTTGATCTCTAGAAGGGGTGAGCAGCAAGGTTGTCAGGATCGAGATCCTAGATGAGTTCATTTTGAGGTAGAATCGGATCTGATAGCAGGTTTAGATCAAGGATCGCTTTACAAAATTAGGATCGATTTACAACATCTGGATCGTAGGATCGTAAGATCCTATGATCCGGATCGCGATCCTGACAACCTTGGTGAGCAGACCTTACCCCGAGATGATTCCGCTGACCAGGACCACTCCCACTAGCTGACAGGACAGGTTGATCTCTCGGAGGAGTGAGTAGACCTTACCCCGAGATGATTCCGCTGACCAGGCTCCCATTAGCTGGCAGGACAGGTTGACCCCTCGAGGAGGCCAAGTGTTTTTTACCCCGAGGCCGTCTCTTCACCACCCATGCTCCCATTAGCTGGCATAATAGGTTGACCCCTCAGGGAGACAAGTGTTTTTTACCCCGAGGCCGACTCGTCACCCAGACTCCCATTAGCTGGCATGACAGGTTGACCCCTCGGGGAGGCCAAGTGTTTTCTACCCCGAGACCTTCTCGTCACTCAGGCTCCCATTAGCTGGCATGACAGATTGACCCCCCCGGGAGGCCAAGTGTTTTCGGATCCAAGAAGGCTACGCAGCGAATACGTTGGGTTGGATGTTTCTTTCCGAGCGTGGAACTCGCTCGAAAAGAGCAGGGATTGTGTACAACCCCGTATTCGCGAAGAGAGGGCCCCAAACAAGGCGTGAGACTTGCTGCGCGTTTTTTAAGCTTTTTGAGAGGTTTGACACTCTTGGTGGCTAATTTAGGCTCAACCTGCATAATATACTAGTAGGTGGATGAAATATTTGTCAACCCCCCGACCCCTTTGAGGAGTCGCCAGGCCGCGGTCTCGCCCATGCCGCAGCTCGCCATGCCGCAGCTCGCCAGGCCGTCGTCTCGCCCAGGCCGCAGTTCACCAAGCCGCAGCTCGCCAGGCCGCCGTCTCGCCCAGGCCGCAGCTTGCCAGGCCGCCGTCTCGCCCAGGTCACCTACTCGCCCGACTTGGACTTCTCGCCCAGCTTGAGGGTCTGCCCTGGTGGACTGCGATTAGCTGCTTAGAACAGCGGGATTTTGCTGTTGGCAGGCCAACCCGGGGGCATTTCGGTAATTTTTTGGGGCAGCGGAGATTGGTTATTTGCAGGAAATTCCCAGAAAACTATAAATATACCCTTGAGGGTGCCTTGGGAGCATTGCTTTTTAGCCACGTGAATTCCTCTTTCTTCATCTTGCAAGGCACCTAGCTCAGCATTGGCTAGGGAGGGAGAGATCAACAAGGTCTTCCGGGTGTGAGGTGGGACCTCCACGCTAGAGTCGAGGGTCTGTTCCTAGTTTCCTGAGCTTTTGGTCCGTGACATTCGCCTGAGTGCAGTAAATGTGAGGTCACCCCTTTTTAGGGACCCCGGACTCCACAGTGACCAATATCTCGGTTTCAACAATACTAATTTTGTAATATACATATATAACTTATATTTCAGATTAGATTGAGACTTAACACTTGTTGTATATTCGGCTGCGTCATACATGAGCACCGATTGACTTTGGGATGAGGCATGTCTCATAGATATTACTTGTTACATGTGTTTTGTCAGTAAGCTCATCTATCTCTCTATGAACAAACTTGCATCTCTTTCATTGTTGGAAAAGTCAATCAGTTTATGCATACTCCCAAGGAGTGTCATCTTGAAGCTGCATTAAAAATATTGTAATTTATCAAGGGATTTTCGATCAAAGCCTTCTATTTAAAAGAAATAATCATTTATGTATTGAAGCCTATTTAGACGCAAGCTATGCAGAGACCACAAATCTACTTTTTGATACTACACATATATGAGGGGAAATCTTGTTATTTGGAGAAGTAAGAAACAAGCAGTGATTTCCAAGTCAAGTGCGGAAGATGAATACAGAAGCATGAATCTCATTGCTTGTGAGTTAAAATGGTTGAGGAAATGCTTGGAAGATTTTGGTGAAACTTACAACTATCCGTTACCGCTGTTTTGTTCTAATAAAATTGTCATCTACGTATCTAAAAATCATGTGTTTTATGAAATAACAAGGCATATAGAAGTGAATTATCACTTCATCATAGAGTAAACTATCAACAAGCATACATGCAATCCGTTTGTAACATCAGACAAAGAACTTGCTGATATATTCACTAAACCCATTTCTTCAGCCTTTTTTGATATATTCACTAAACCCATTTCTTCAGCCTTTTTGATATATGTACCAAACTGACAATGGGGGTGGGGGGTGCGTTAAAGCTCATTGTAAAAGCTCAATAGAAGTCCCATTATAGATCTTTCATCCCTCTTGTATTTAGTCTACTCTTCTATATAAAGAGAAGAGCCTCAATGCAATATGTAATATTGATAAAATATTAGATTTAATTTCCAAATTTCACAGCTACGTTTGTAGAAAATCGAGTTTATCCTTTCTGGGACCTCCAAGGCTTGCCCCCACCTAAACAAGGGCAGTTGAGTAATTTAGGCAGATGATAAATTTAAGACCTCGGAGTTTTAAACACTTGCTTCAAGTATTTAAGGTCATTCATGTGAAAATTGAAAGAAAATGTAGTAATCTTTTTCACTTTTTCCTCGATTAAAGTTTATGCTCACAATGGTACCTTCATAAAATATTTTTGTACGCTTCTAAAGTAGAGTTCTAAACCTACCTCAACCTATGAATCTGGGTAACCCGAGTGATATCTTCCATTTACTTCTTATTGTCAAATTCATTCATATGATATTGATTGGATTAGTAATTCTGACTTATGTAAGCACCTACATATACTCTCACTGTCGTCCACCAACCACACACACACACAATATCCGAACATGAAACAAAATGAAGGGAAGAAGAGCATATTTTTCTATTTTCAACTTTTTAGTAGTTATTTTTGTCACGACCCGTCTTAACATGATCAGAGTGCGTCTCGGGCGGGTCGTGATGCCATAGACATGCAGAGAGGAGTCATGCCTGCTAAGGCGGAAACAAAGATTCTACAACTGATTTTAAATTGTTATTTTTGAAAATGATTTAGTTGATTTTAAAGTGGTGCGAAAATCACTAATAAATAAATAAAAAGTTGTTGTGCATGCTTTTTTTATAAAAATTAAGCCACAAGCAGTACTGAAACTAAATGAATACAACTAGCCACCAAGGTAGAAATATCATAAATGAAATGAACTAGTACAATGCATTACCCTAAAAAGTTGTACATGATACAAGAAAAAATGTGTGACGATAACTAATGCATGAATAGTAAAACCTAACAGTAACTGAAACAAAATATATAGAACTTGCTGATACATCAAACCAAAATGAAACCTCCAAGCAAAGTTGAAGTTGGATGAAGAATACTCAGAAACCGGGCGGCGCAGTTACGAACCCTAAGAAAAATCCAAACAGAAGGAAAATGCCTCAAGACATGAAAAATATACATAAAGATTCAAGTTAATACTTGTACAAAAAGTAAGCAAAGGAAATAATAGCTCAGTGAACTAGTTTTACAAGTAGCAACCTACTACCGGTCAAGTAGTCAGGTCTAACAAGATGCTTTTACTTTAATGGCCTACTCCGGAGTTTAGTATAGCTGCCATACCATAAACAAAAAACAATGAAGGGTGAATGTGTTGTCATTTGGTGTATAATATTCTAGTGTATAAATTGATGCAAGGCTTATTAACAGCTGTGCTTGCAAAAGTCGCCTAGTGGTTTCTGTTACCAGCTAGGCGGGGGATCGATTCAACGCGTCACACCAAACCAACACTCTGCTCTCAATGTTTGCCTATGATATTAAACAATCTCAGAGATTCATAATTAATTTGGGACAAGTTATTAATTAGACAATTTTAGTCTATAAGGGTCTATTTCACAGCAAAAAGTGAAGTAAAAATAATGTTTTTTTTATGTTTGCAAGTAAGAGAGGTTTCTCTACTCACCTTAAGGTAAAGCTGAACGGATGGCGGCGGCTAAGCGGTGTTAGCAAGCGCTTAGGAATCTTAAATTCTTTTAACCTGCTTAAAGACCACGCGAACACAATATCATAACCAGGATTCCTACACTTACACATACATTTAATATTTACAAAAGAAAACCCACATAAATGGTGGTTAGAAGGAAATTACCTCCCTCGAGAGTGAGGGGAGTGGAGTTACCACAAGGATTGAGAATTTGGCGGCTCTAGGCGTCGGAAACCCTAAATCAGAGAGGGTTCAAAGTGAATTCCACCGCTAGATCTGATGAGCGACACCGAAGACACAAACATAAATGAAATTAGTCGAATTTACGACAAACACAAGAGGGAACGACCGAATTACGTCGATCGGAGGGCGGAAATCCTCTCAAATAAATTAGGGCAAAACTGAAAATGAGAGTTAGGCGGAGGAAGAGAGAAAGTTTGTCGGCTCCCCTTGGATGCAGACGACCAAGAGAGAAGGGGATGCTGCGGATTGTCCGCCAAAGGAAGAGTCGGAGACGACGGGGAAAGGGGAAGATGCGCCGACCCTAGAGGAGGAGGTTTCCGGCCACGGGAAGGGGGATCAGGACACTCGGAAGCGGTTTGGGAGCGGCGAGTTGCGGGTCTCGCGGAGACTGTGCTGCGGCTGTGCGGGAAGGTTGGATCGCGAGAGAAATATCGGGGGGGGGGGGACTTCTCTCGGGTCATCACTTATAAGGCTTAGGTTTTGTTTATTATTATTATTATTATTTTAAGAAAAAAATGAGGTTGTCACATTCTCCCCTACTTAAGATGTTTCGTCCCGAAACTTCCTGAAGATTCTCTGAATGAGGCCAAAACAACGAAGATTCAGATGACATGCACTTCAACAACAGTTTGCCACATAAAGCATGAAAGTTAACTATAAAAGGTATAGAAATAACAAGGAAGTCAGACTCAAAGACGTACCAAGATTAAGAGAAGAGTTGCGGATACTTGCTGCGCATGTTAGATTCGAGTGCCCAAGTATACTCCTCATACTTGCCATCCACCCAAAGTACCTTCACCATAGGAATGTAAAATTCAACAAACCGCAGACGCCCCCTTGGATACCCTGCTGAAAATTCAACAAACCGAGGAGAATACGCCCACTTATATGTTGAAAGTTTTCCCGGATCGTGGAGTTAGCAGGGTTATCTCAATAAAGCAGTAACAACCAGCAACACATGCAGCACAAGCTTCTTTATTGATCAAGAGCAAACTTCTTTACAAGGCGAGACATACATGGCGAGACATGCTTCACCAAAACCCAACACCGGGAGAGCAGAGACAGTTACAAAGACAAGAACACAAACAAGCCGCGCGGACTCAATCAACAAGCCGCCGACCTACTGCTGTGGAGTCCGCTCAGTCCGCCAGGTCGCCAGACCGCAACCCAAGCCGCGCGGACTCACCCTCTCTCCAATGCTTAGCTCTTCACCGCCGGTCTGCACGCCGCCAGACCGCACAAGCTGCGACACCGAATGGAACAGTCTGCCTGAAGCAGGCGACTCCTGAACCCCGAACCAAGTCGCCAAAGAGAAGACCGCCTGGTCGCTATCCGCGACCTGCTGTTTACCGCCTGTTGCTAAACCGCAGAGTCCGCACTGTCCCTGACCGCAATCAGAGCCAAGTCCTGGCTTTCCAGCGCTATCCGCACAACCTGCACAGCACAAACGGGTCAACTCTATCCGCGCGGACACAAAGTCCAGGCCGCAGCAACTTACGCGAGCTCAATAACTGTTCACTTACTTCGGTCCAGGTTCCTCTGGTTCTCCTGATGTGACATGAGTCCTATTTATAGGCACGACGATGAGTATGGTCACCGCCCTAGCCGATAGGATCACCGCCACAACCCGCAGCTAGAACAAGTGTGTCCGCCAGCCCGCGGACACACCTTCCAGTCCTCCGCTCTGTGCAGATAGCCAGTCCGCCCCAGCTTCTCCAAGGCCGGACTCCAATATCCAGTCCGCCTTGCCGCCAGAGGCCAAGCCAGGACCACCACAGCCGGACTCCACAACAGCCGTATCCGCCATTCTGCGGACAAGGCATCAGCCCGCAAAACCCGAGCCCGCAACCGCGCCATCAAGGCACCTGCCGGACTCAGCGGATACCCGGCTATCGTCCGCATATCCCAAGTCCATTACCTCAACTCCAAGGCACCTCCGGACTTAGCGGACGCCAATCCAGTCCGCTAACAGCAGACCCCAGTCCGCGTATACAGCGAACTCCAGTCCGCTTCCCTGAGTCCATAACCTCATCAAAAGGCTCAACCGGACTCAGCGGACTCTGGCTCCAGTCCGCACGCTCCTGCACAAGCAATCCTCCAGTCCGCATATCCCCAAGCTAGCACACAAGACAACAGCACTTCTACTAAGCTTGGCGAACTGAGAAATCAGCCCGCGCTCCACTGCGCGATCTTCCCGGACTGAGCCATCCTGGACTTGGTTCAGTTCCCACCAAGTCCAGCCCACTGGCCGCAAGGGCCAGTCCGCACTTACAGGCGGACACTGGATCTAGCCCGCCATACCGGGCAACCTCCAGTTCCTGTCCGCGCTGACCGGCGGTCTCCACGGCTTCCACTTGCCGCTTCACTAGAGCAAGACCAAGGCATCTGCTAAACCGGTCTGCCGAGCTCCAGTTCTTCAGTCCGCTTCAAGCCGGACTCCGCGGATAACATTCCTATCCGCCCGGTTACTTCCTGGGAGTAAACCGCCTGCTGAGCATACACTGGCCTGTCAGACCGCCGCTGCTGTCCGCGTAGTCCGCGCGAACAGACCGCCCAGGCCGCCACAGAGCAAACCGCCTGCAACATCCCTGCCGACCTAGCAGTCCGCCAACCCAGTCCGCGTAGTCCGCGCGGATAGGTTTCCCAAGCCTTCCATTCACCCACTTTCACTTCACAGAATTCAACACTCCCCCTTGAAGTGAGAAGTGGTGAATAACTCCAGCAGCTCCCGTAACCTTGCACCTGGTCCTTCCGATAGCATCTACGAAGAGATGTCCAAGACATAGTCCTCGCCCCGCATATCATGGACCATGAGGAGCCCTCCAGCATCTCCCAAAAGGAGCCATGCTTCCCTCTGCCTTCTTCAGCTTCAACCTCCACTCATGCATCATAGGAGTATCACCAACTTCCTTGGACCCAGAAGCCCAAGCCTCGTTGCCTCTGAGAGAAGTCACTTCTTCAGACTTGGTGTCAACCACCTCCTTGATTCTAGTGGGGTCATCACAGCCAGAAGTCCCTTGCTCGACCTGAGGGCTAACAAGGAAACACGGGACCAAGTCCGCCGTGTTCCCTTCACTATATCGAGCTGGTGGCTTACTGATCCTCTTCGATCTCCGAAGAACCTGATCATGGCTAACCACCTCCGCTGCTTTTGAACCAGCTCCGTTCCCGGGCAAACCCGGAACAATGCTTCCTTTGCTCCCTGAACAAGACGCCTCCTTACTGGAACCAAAAGCATTTGGAGCAACGCTCCCCCTGCTACCTGAACCAGAAGACTCCCCTCTTGAACAAGAACTGCCTGGAACATCGCTCCCCTTGCTTCCTGAACCGGAAGCCTCCGCCTTCGAGCCAGAAGGTCCTGGAGCATCGCTCCCCCCTTCTTCCCGACTCTGACGCCTTTGCCCCGGAGCTAGAACAACCTGGAGCACCTGGTGACTCAGGCAACTCCACTTCCTTAGCAGCAGCCTCCTTCAGCCCATCATCTGACCTGCTTATCTCTAGCTCCACATAAGAGCTACCCCAATACGGCGTCAACTCATCAAAAACAATGTCTCTCGACACTATGAGTTTCTTCGTCGCAGGATCCATACACCTCCATCTTCTTCTCTGCTCATCATACCCAACAAAGACTAGCTTTGTCTTGAGAGCACCCGGAGAATGTATATAGCAGGTAGATCCAAACACCCGAAGGTGCTTCACTGAGGGCTTCACTCCGAACATTAGCTCATAAGGAGTCTTCACTATGATCGGACTAAGAGGCATCCGGTTGATGACATGAGCAGCACAGGCCATTCCTTCCGCCCAAAGAGCCTTCGGAACGCCTTTACTCCGAAGCCAACACTTGCAGGTCTCCGTTAACCAACGGATCATCCGAGCTGCAACACTACCCTGTTGTGAAGTATGTCCACAAGAAAGCTCCATCCGGATCCCTTGCTTCCTGCAAAAGCGTGAGAACTCGGTTGAGGCAAACTCACCACCGAAACTTGTCCTCAACACCTTGATCCTCCGGCCAAGCTGGCCTTCGACAAGCTTCTTGAACTCCACAAACAAGCGTACCATGCTGGACTTCGTCTTCATAAAGTATACCCAAGTATACCCAGAATAGTCATCAACCAATATCAGCATGAACCTGCTGCCTCCAAGACTGGCCGTGACGGTCGGTCCCACCAGAGCACAATGGACAACCGCCAATGGTGCTTTACTTCTGGATTGTGCTTTGTCGACCATGAAGCGATAGGCTCCACTTTCCTGACATCCCGCACACCCCCGACCATCGCCATAGGATGACAATCTAGGCAAGCCTCTTACGAGTCTTCTTTCCGCCATTGCTTTCAGTTTGTCCATCCCTACATGCCCCAGTCTTTCATGCCAGATAGCTGCACTATCATTGGCATCCAACCGATCAGATCCAGAACTAGTTGAAGTCCCAACTACGTTCTTCTCCTTCCTCCCTACCTGAGCAACGTTCGCCGAGAGCAAGGTAACCTTGCACTCCTTCCGAAGATGACCTTGCTGCTTGCATTTATAGCACCGTGGTCCTTCCTTCCTCTTCCTATCACGCCTAGGAGAAACACTCCTTTCTTCCTGATATGAAGTAGAGGGACCATCATCTGCAGCAACCTTCACCTTCTTCCTGAACAACCCATCAAGGGAAGTCCAAACCTTCGCAGCTGACCGACATCCACTGATGTGGTCCAAGAGCTCCGATGAGATCACCTGCTTGAGAATAGACTCCGCTTTCGCATTTGCCTCCTTCCAAGCTCTCATCGCCTCAGCATTGCCAGCAGTATCCTCTTGTCTTCCTGCTCCGCATACAACCTCCCAAAGGTCCTCGCCAAGAAGAAAGCTCTTCATACAGGACTTCCACCGTTCACAGTTCGTCTCTGTAAGAAGATCAATACCAAGACAACTTGCATCCTCCACTGCCATGGTTCTACCACTGGTTTCCTCTTCAGAAGAGCAACTACTTCCATTGAGCACTGCTTGACCACTCCAACAACCTGCCTCTGATACCATGTTAAATTCAACAAACCGCAGACGCCCCCTTGGATACCCTGCTGAAAATTCAACAAACCGAAGGAGAATACGCCCACTTATATGTTGAAAGTTTTCCCGGATCGTGGAGTTAGCAGGGGTTATCTCAATAAAGCAGTAAGTAACAACCAGCAACACATGCAGCACAAGCTTCTTTATTGATCAAGAGCAAACTTCTTTACAAGGCGAGACATACATGGCGAGACATGCTTCACCAAAACCCAACACCGGGAGAGCAGAGACAGTTACAAAGACAAGAACGCAAACAAGCCGCGCGGACTCAATCAACAAGCCGCCGACCTACTGCTGTGGAGTCCGCTCAGTCCGCCAGGTCACCAGACCGCAACCCAAGCCGCGCGGACTCACCCTCTCTCCAATGCTTAGCTCTTCACCGCCGGTCTGCACGCCGCCAGACCGCACAAGCTGCGACACCGAATGGAACAGTCTGCCTGAAGCAGGCGACTTCCTGAACCCCGAACCAAGTCGCCAAAGAGAAGACCGCCTGGTCGCTATCCGCGACCTGCTGTTTACCGCCTGTTGCTAAACCGCAGAGTCCGCACTGTCCCTGACCGCAATCAGAGCCAAGTCCTGGCTTTCCAGCGCTATCCGCACAACCTGCACAACACAACCGGGTCAACTCTATCCGCGCGGACACAAAGTCCAGGCCGCAGCAACTTACGCGAGCTCAATAACTGTTCACTTACTTCGGTCCAGGTTCCTCTGGTTCTCCTGATGTGACATGAGTCCTATTTATAGGCACGACGATGAGTATGGTCACCGCCCTAGCCGATAGGATCACCGCCACAACCCGCAGCTAGAACAAGTGTGTCCGCCAGCCCGCGGACACACCTTCCAGTCCGCCGCTCCTGTGCAGATAGCCAGTCCGCCCAGCTTCTCCAAGGCCGGACTCCAATATCCAGTCCGCCTTGCCGCCAGAGGCCAAGCCAGGACCACCACAGCGGACTCCACAACAGCCGTATCCGCCATTCTGCGGACAAGGCATCAGCCCGCAAAACCCGAGCCCGCAACCGCGCCATCAAGGCACCTGCCGGACTCAGCGGATACCCGGCTATCGTCCGCATATCCCAAGTCCATTACCTCAACTCCAAGGCACCTCCGGACTTAGCGGACGCCAATCCAGTCCGCTAACAGCAGACCCCAGTCCGCGTATACAGCGAACTCCAGTCCGCTTCCCTGAGTCCATAACCTCATCAAAAGGCTCAACCGGACTCAGCGGACTCTGGCTCCAGTCCGCACGCTCCTGCACAAGCAATCCTCCAGTCCGCATATCCCCAAGCTAGCACACAAGGCAACAGCACTTCTACTAAGCTTGGCAAACTGAGAAATCAGCCCGCGCTCCACTGCGCGATCTTCCCCGGACTGAGCCATCCTGGACTTGGTTCAGTTCCCACCAAGTCCAGCCCACTGGCCGCAAGGGCCAGTCCGCACTTACAGGCGGACACTGGATCTAGCCCGCCATACCGGGCGACCTCCAGTTCCTGTCCGCGCTGACCGGCGGTCTCCACGGCTTCCACTTGCCGCTTCACTAGAGCAAGACCAAGGCATCTGCCAAACCGGTCTGCCGAGCTCCAGTTCTTCAGTCCGCTTCAAGCCGGACTCCGCGGATAACATTCCTATCCGCCCGGTTACTTCCTGGGAGTAAACCGTCTGCTGAGCATACACTGGCCTGTCAGACCGCCGCTGCTGTCCGCGTAGTCCGCGCGAACAGACCGCCCAGGCCGCCACAGAGCAAACCGCCTGCAACATCCCCTGCCGACCTAGCAGTCCGCCAACCCAGTCCGCGTAGTCCGCGCGGATAGGTTTCCCAAGCCTTCCATTCACCCACTTTCACTTCACAGAATTCAACAAGGAATAGTTCTCTTGCGAAGCTTGCGTTCTTGATATTCGACGATCTTCGCGGGCTCGACTGGATAAGACAGATTGGCTTCAAGAATCACTGGAACTTCTTCAAGAACACTATTAGGATCGTGGATGTATTTCCGAAGCTGACTGACATGAAAGACATCATGGACACCGACCAAAAAAGCAGGTTGCTCTAGACGGTAGGCAGATCCCCCAATACGTTCTGAGATGACATACGGTCCCACGAATCTCGGGCTGAGCTTATGATGGCGACTAAACCGTTTCACTCCAGGAGTAGGGGAAACCTTCAGAAACACCTGATCACCCACGACAAATTCTAACGGACGGCGGCGCTGATTTGCATACTTTCTGTATCTCTCAATGGCACGACTGAGCTAAAGACGAGTCTTCTTGGCGACCTCTTCCATTTCCTGAAGTAACTCCGGACCCAACACCACCTTCTCACCAAACTCTGACCAGTAGAGCGGGGTCCTACAACGACGCCCATACCGTGCTTCGAAGGGGGCCATCTTGAGGCTCTCTTGATAGTTGTTGTAGGCGAATTCAATCAAGGGTAAATGTTCATCACAGGCTCTCTTGTCGTCCAAAATATAACAACATATCATATCTTCAAGAATCTGATTAACACTCTCGGTCTGGCCATCAGTCGTCGGGTGGTAAGCAGTGCTTAGGTTCAGATCAGTGCCCAAAGCTTGCTGAAATCCCTTCCAGAAGTGTGATACAAATCTCAATTCACAATCAGAAACGATTCGCAGAGGAAACCCATGGAGTCTAACAATCTCCGAAACATAGATCCGAGCCATCTTTTCGGTGCAATGACCCTCCTTATACGAAATAAAATGAGCCACTTTAGTCAAACGGTCCACAATAACCCAAATCGCATCGTGCCCTCTCGGAGTGCGAGACAATCCAGTGATGAAGTCCATAGAAACATCTTCCCACTTCCATTAAGGGATAGACAAAGGTTGCAAAAGACCACCAGAACGCTGACGCTGAACTTTCACCTTCTGGCACGTCAGACATCGAAAGATGAAGCGTGCAATATAATTCTTCATACCAGACCAGCACATGAACTGCTTCAAGTCATGATACATCTTGTTGTTGCCGGGATGACCAGATGTGCGGGACTCGTGAGTTTCTCGACAAATACAATCCAACAACTCAGGAACATCGGGAATGTAGAGGCGGTCTCGAAAACGCAGAAATCATCAGAGATGGAGAAATTTGGAAGAGTACCGAGTTCAACCTGTTGGCGAATGCGCAGGAGTGCGGGATCAGATGGCTGCAGTTCCTTTACCTGTTCTACCCATAACGGGCCAGAGACTTCCCCTTGACCTCCAGGTGAGAGGGATATGTCCATCCACTCGAGGTCATCAACCAGGGCCGCGAGAGAAGCTGACATAGGTGCACAGACGACAACAGAAGCCTGACGACTCAAACCATCCACCACTTAATTGGCTTTACCGGGCACATACGTGAGCTGCAAGTCATAATCTGTTATGAATTCAAGCCAACGCCTCTGACAAAGATTGAGGTCCTTCTGAACAAAAATGTACTTCAAAGTCTGATGGTTAGTGAAGAAGTGACACTTCACGCCATAGAGATAATGACGTCAAAGCTTCAAAGCAAACACTACTGCAACAAACTCCAGATCATGAGTGGGGTAGTTGCGTTCATGAATCTTCAACTGCCTCGACCCATAAGCGATAACACGATCTTTTTGTATCAGGACACAACCCAACCCAACTCCGGAAGCATCGGTATAAACTGAGAAGTGTAACCCCTCTGACGGAAGAGCTAAAATTGGCGCTGAACATAAACGTTGCTTCAATTCAGAAAAAGCCTGCTCATACTGATCTGACCACTCAAACCTGACATGCTTTTGAATTAGCTTAGTTAGAGGAGCAGCAAAAGAAGAGAAATTCTTGACGAAACGCTGGTAATAGCCAGCCAGACCAAGAAAACTGTGGTTTTCAGTAGGGGTAGAAGGCTGCTTCCAGTCCATAACTACGGAGATCTTGGCAGGGTCAACGAAAAGTCCATCTCCCGAAATGGCATGCCCCAAAAAGGCAACACGATCCAGCCAAAACTCACATTTCGCCAACTTGACATAGAGTTGGTGCTGACAAAGCGTGGAGAGAGCGAGTATAAGGTGGGTTGCATGCTCATGAGTCTTGCAGTAGACTAAGATATCATCAGTGAAGACGATGAACTTATCCAGGTACTCGCGGAAGACACGGTTCATCATATCCATAAATGCAGAAGGGGCGTTAGTCAACCCAAAAGACGTCACCGAGAATTCAAAGTGTCTATACAGAGTCCGGAAGGCTGTCCTGGGGATGTCAGATTCCTTGATCTTCAACTGATGGTAGCCTGACCTGAGATCGATTTTGGAGAAGACGGTACTACCCTTGAGCTGATCAAATAGGTCATCCACGTGCGGGAGGGGATACTTATTCTTGATGGTTACCTTGTTCAGATCCCGATAGTCGATGCACAATCTCATGGATCCGTCTTTCTTTTTAATGAAGAGAACGGGGGCTCCCCAATGAGAAGAGCTGGGACGAATGTACCCATGCTCAAGCATTTCATCCAATTGCAATCTAAGCTCCTCCAGTTCTCGTGGTGTCGTGCGGTATGGAGCTTTAGATATGGGGCACTTTCCAGACTCTACATCAATGGAGTACTTTGCATCACGATCATGAGGCATTTCAGGCAACTCGGCGGGGAACACGTCGGGGAACTCGGAAGCAATAGGGATAGACTCAAGTTGAGGTGTGACAACATCCGAGTGTGAAGCATAAAAAAAGCAAGCAAAACATCTCTGGCTAAGAAGCCGAGTGGCGCGCACAACAGAAATTACCTTCAGGTGGCTGCGGGTGGTCTGAACATGCACGCTGAAGTCTTTTCCATCAATACTGAGATTGACCCTCTTTATCGCACAGTCCAGCTTTGCTCGATACGCGAACAGCCAGTTCATACCCAAGATTACGTCGAATTCTGTCATATCTAGGACTATGAGGTCGACGAAGACTTGCAATTCGCCAAGCAGGATCAGACAATTGCGAATACCCCTGTTAGAAAGGTGCACATGACCGGGCACAGAGATCTCGAAAAGGACTTCGAGTGGAGAAGTAGGCCAACCACGAAGATTCACGATATGACGCGCTATAAAAGAGTGAGATGTCCCAGAATCAAAAAGGATTTGCATCCACTTATTCTTGACCCGAAAATTCCCTAGAATTAAACATCATAAACACATTCCAAGATTATCAATACTAAAGGCGGGTAATTAAAGGATGCAAGAAATTTAAAACTTTACTTAAAACATACCGGAGATGACAGAGGTAGATGTGAGCGCCTCGCGCTTAGTGGTGACGTTCAACACGACCTTTCCCCTGTCCTGAGCTCCGAGGAAAGCCTGCAGTGGCTGAGCGGGAACCGGGCTTTCCTTCATGTAACGACCTAAAATAAAAATCCGTATAAATATTTTGAGAATATCCCCGATGATGAAAAGACAGATATTTTCTAATCTTTTTCCTTGCATGATGATTTTGTGGGTTGCCTTTTAAATTATATTGGTATCATTTATGTGGGCTGTGAATGTGTTTATGGGCTAAAGATTTTGGGCTTTTGGGTTGGCTTTATGGTTGTTTTGTTACTTGTGGGGGGTGGGGGTGGGGGCTGATGTTGTGCTGGCTGGAATTCTGTGTTGACTATTTTTGAAGTACTGGCTGTATTAAAATTGTGCTGGCTGGTTTTGTTGTGCTGGAGGATAAACAGTGAGTGTTGGCTGTGCTTGGTGTTGGCTGTGTATATAGTTGGGTTCGGTTAGATGGCATCTGGAGCGGTGATTTGGCTCGATATTGCCGCTTAGCCGCTTCGTTCACTGTTATAATCGAGCAGCTTCTCCTCCCGCACTGACATTCCATCGCTACTCTGCTTCTGTGATTTTCCCGTCGCCTTCTTCCTCAGGCTGCTCCACTGCGACAGAGAACGCTCTTCTCTTCCCTCTTCTACTTATTCTTCTTCTCTTACTTCATCCCCTTCTCTGTGCCGAGCCACTTGAGCTGTCGCTGTCGTGTTCCCGTGCCGACGCTGCTCTGCCTCTGTCGCTGCTGTGCCGTCGATTCTTCAGGACCGACGGTCCTGCTAGGGCTGCTGCTGCTTCCCTCGTCTCCTTCTAGGGCTGCTGCCATTCTTCTTCTCCCGCTACTGCTACTGCGCCAAGGTTTCGGCTTCTTCCTCTTCTCCTTCTTCTTCTTTGGCTGATTATTTCTCTGATTCTTCTTTTTCTTCTACTGCTGCACCCGAGTACTCTTTCTGCCTTCCTGTTTTGCAGTTGCTGTCTCTGCTCCTGATTTAGGGTTCCTGCTGCTCCTGAGCTTCTCCTGTATAGCTGCTGCCACCGCAAGGTTGCCGCCGCTTCTTGTAGCTGCTCCCGAGCTGCCGCCTCCCTGCTGCCTCTTTCTTTTGGCTGGTTTAGTTTATGTTCTCTACTTGGACTGATTCTTGGTTTTCATTGCTGATTTTGGGAGATTGTGTTGTGAGCCAAGTTCAACTTTATGCATTGCTGGACAATTAGGTTAAGAAGACGAGAAGTTTATTTGGGGGGCTGGGTTTTAGCCCAATTTTGAGGCGTATGTCTAGTTGTCCAGCAAAGTATAAAAATTTGGCCTTTAGCAATTAATTGGTATTTTCGGTTTATTATTTTAACTTTCCAATACAACTCTTTACGCTCCATGTTACAATGAGACGCAACCCAAGTTAAGATGCGTGTTATTTCAGTGGTTCCCAAAGCTTAACACTTCGAGGATGGCGTCCCGTGACAACCGTGACATGCATGCGACAAAGGATATGAATAAAGGAAAGGAAAGAGTGAGTATTTTATTTCTTGAAATTATAGGTCTTCAATTATTTTGCCATATTTCATGTCTTGAACGAACTTGCTTGTGCATATGAGTTTCGACTTAAAGATATATCACTAAAGAAATAAAGTGTGCGAGAGGACAATTAAGCGATAATTATTCTGAGGGGAATTATGTTATTAAAAAACTTTTATTTAAACGCCAAGATAAAATCTATTTAAAAGTCTGCATAGGGAAATGTGATGGCTTCGAATCCGATGATGTGGAGGCATCCACTGATGGATTCACCAGTAGGGGTGAGCCTACACTTACGCTCTTCGGGGGCGGGACCCAATTCAGATGCATCACCGGTGCATTTCCCATTTTATGTAACTAAAGTTAAGGGGAAATTTAAGAACTAGTATTGGAATCAAGTGACTAATTTTATTGTACTATATGCATATTGGTATCGTCCCCCTTGTTTGCATGTATAACCATTTCACGAAATACTGTTCTCACATAGTCATAAATTTTTATGACTAACCCTTAGTGGATTCATTTTTTTTCCAGACAACAGGTGGAACTTCAGGTGTACGGGGAAGGTTCGCACCTGAAGAATTAGAGAAGGTATGACTCAATGTCTACAAAGGAATCGAGGAAGGTTATGAGAGTCATAAATTACTATGTTCAGAAAATTACTGTAAATTTTTAGCAGATTTCGAGTAAACAACTGTATGACGGTGTAAATAAATAAAAGGATGAAATAAAATTGTATTGTTCTAAATATGCTGCGACTGCTCTATTGACTCTATGTTCAATTCCTGAAATCATTGGGAAGCTCGGAGATTTTGGGTCTTCACACTTCATAGGGCAGTCTAGCTTGAGGTGTCCAATCTGCCCACACTTGAAACAGGCCTTCTGTCTACGACGACAGTCCTTCAACTGGTGGCCCGACTTCTTGCAGTACACACAAACGATGGAGGTAGAGGTAAGGGTCATCTGAGGCGGCGGAGCAAAGATATCATTCTTTTGCTTCTTCAGGAGATAACGACAGACTTGGACAGCATGACCCACCTTGCGACAGAAGGCACACACCTCCTTGGACCCGGGACCTTGCTCCTGAGATGGATCACTCTTGCACTTAAGGTCGGATGCTGCGACATTGTTGGTGCCATGCTGGAATTTCTTGGCAGAACGATCCAGCACAATTGCTTCTACCTTTAAGGCGGCTCCCATGGTCTCTGCTTAGGTGGTAGCGTCATGGGCTACCACATACTTCTGGAAGTCATGATGGAGCCCTTTCATGAAACGGCTGATCTTTTTAGCTTCATCCGACACGAACTCCGCGGCAAGGAGGGATATGCGGGAGAACTCTCTCGCATATTCGGTCACTGTCCTAGGGGTGCAAACGAGTCGAGCTCGAGTCGAGCTTGGCAAAATTTCCAAGCTCGAGCTCGAGCTCGAGCTCGACGAGCTCATTTTTCTCAGCTCGATCTCGAGCTCAAGGCCAATTTTTCGAGCTCTAGCTCGAGTTTCGAGCTCGCGAGCTCGAGCTCGAGCTCGTGCTGCTCGCGAGCTTTTTAGCTCATGAGAATTTCTTATCTTATTTTTTATTTTTTTTAAAAAATGTAAATAAAAAGCTCGCGAGCCAGCTCGCGAGCTCACGAACAACATTAGATGAGCTCGAGCTCGACTTGTAATCGAGCTCGAGCTCGTTGAGCTCGAGCTCGAGCTCGACAGACTCGAGCTCGAGTCGAGCTTTTTTCAAGCCGACTCATCGAGCTTTCGAGCCGGCTCAACTCAACTTGCACCCCTACACTGTCCTGCCAAACTGTTGAAGGGACAGGAACTTCTCAGCTAAGTTGTCCCGCTCCACAGAAGAGAGGAAGTTCTCCATAAGAGCATCCTTGAACTGTCCCCAAGTCAAGGTGGTAGAATCGGAGAGGCTGCGGCGCTGAAGCCACCAAGTGTAAGCATCCTCGATCAGCTGATAGGCTGCAAGGAGAACCTTTTGGGCCTTGAGAACTGCAGCATACTCAAAGTGTTTCTCCATCTGGGAGATCCATTTAGTGATCACGGAGTAATCACGGTCGCCGTTGTAGGTAGACAGATTTAGTCTCTTGAAAGCCAGAGTGTCTGCCATCGCTACAGGGGGAGCAGTCGGACTTGGCACGAGCGGGACCTCCATGGTGCCATCAGGCAAGCTGGTTCCAGATCCAGTGCAGGAGGGGTGGTGGTAACAACTACTCCAGTCGTCCCTGCGCTTCCGGAACCAGAGGCTGGATCGGGAGTTTGGCGTTCCCCCTCCAGATGGGTGACACGCTCCAGAAGCTGTCGCAAAAGCTGGGCAGTTTCATCTTTAGGGGCCTCCCTCGCAGAAGGGGTAGCCTTCTTTTGCTGTGATCGCTTATGAGCTATCTAAAAGAAACATAAAAGAATTCAGTAAGAGAAACAGTCAGACTAAGCATAACGGATCGAGACTACAGGTTCTAAAATTCTAACACTGTTGGATCCAAAAATCATGTAATAGTTATAATATTTTCAGTGGACAACTATAGGTGGAAGCCATGCAAATGCAAATGCGACGATAGATTCGCGTGCGATAGAATTATGATTGCAAAATCCATGTGTGTACAATCGTCATCTGTTGCTCTCAGATTAACACTTGTGAAATGAGTTATGATATGCATGCAATGTAATTATCCTACAATGCATTCCTAAAAAAAGAAATGCTCATGAATGGATACACATGTCATGTTAAGTGCTCATATCTCTTAACATGTCACGCATTATGATTCTAATGCCACGCACTTGAAAATGTTAAACCGCCATACAATTTAATATTTGCAAGCGGTGTATATACTTAGTGGAAATTCATATGCATATAAATGTTAAGTTTGGTCATACTCCCTTAACATTTGCACGTATACTACTCATGCTTATGAGTGAGTGTGTGCATGTTTCAGCCTCGAACAACACACAACGACAAAGTGAGTGAAGCAATGATGCATGTATATATTTATTTACATAATAAAGTTCCAAAATATTTAATACTTTCAAAATACTTCATTTTTTAGGAGCCAACCTCTCTCTGATACCAACTGTCACGACCTGTCTTAACAAGATCAGAGTGCGCTTCGGGCGGGTTGTGATGTCACAGGCATGTAGAGAGGAGCCATGCCTGCTAAGGAGAAAACAGAGATTCTACAACTGGTTTTAAATTGTTATTTTTGAAAGAGATTTAGTTGATTTTAAAGTAGTGCGAAAACAACAAATAAATAAATAAAAAGTTGTTTTGCATGCTTTCTTTTTATAAAAATGAAGCCACAAGCAGTAATAAAACTAAATGAATACAACTAGCCAGCAAGGTAGAAATATCATAAATGAAATGAACTAGTACAATGCTTTATCCTAAAAACTTGTCCACGATACAAGAGAAAATGTCTGACGATAACTAATACATGAATAGTAAAATCCAACAGTAAGTGAAACAAAATACATTGAACCTGCTGATACATCAAACCAAAATGAAACCTCCAAGCAAAGTTGAAGTTGGATGAAGAATACTCAGGAACCGGGCGGCGCAGTAACGAACCCTAAGGCAAATCCAAACGGATAGAAAATGTCTCAGAACATGAAAAAATATACATAAAGATTCAAGTTAATACTTGCACAAAAATTAAGCAAAGAAAATAAGAGCTCAGTGAACTAGTTTTACACGTAACAATCTACTACCGGTCAAGTAGTCAGGTCTAACAAGATGTTTTTACTTTAATAACTTACTCCGGAGTTTAGTCTAGCTGTCATACCATAAGCAAAAAATAATGAAGGGTGAAGGTGTTGTCATTTGGTGTACATGATTCTAGTGTATAAATTGATGCAAGACTTATCAACAACTGTGCTTGCAAAAGTCGCCTAGTGGTTTCTGTTACCAGCTAGGCGGGGGCTCGATTCAACGCGTCATACCAAACCAACACTCTTCTCTCAATGTTTGTCTATGATATTAAACAATCTCAGGGATTCATAATTAATTTGGGACAAGTTATTAATTAGACGATTACAGTCTATAAGTGTCTACTTCATAACAAAAAGTGAAGTAAAAATAGATTTTTTTTTCATGTTTGCAAGTAAGAGAGGTTTCTCTACTCGGCTTAAGGCAAAGCTGAACGATGGCGACAGTTAAGCGGTGTTAGCAAGCGCTTAGGAATCTTAAATTCTTTTAACCTGCTTTAAGACCACACAAACACAATATCATAACCGGGATTCCTACACTTACACAGACATTTAATATTTGCAAAAGAAAACTTACATAAAAGGTGGTTAGAAGGAAATTACCTCACTCGAGAGTGTGGGGGAGAGGATTTACCACAAGGATCGAGAATTTTGCGGCTCTAGGCGTCAGAAACTCTAAATCGGAGAGGGTTCAGAGCGAATTCCACCGCTAGATCTGATGAGCGGCACCGAAAACACAAACATAAATGAAATTAGTCGAATTTACGACAAACACAAGAGGGAACGACGAAATTACGTCGATCGGAGGGCAAAAATCCTCCCAAATAAATTAGGGCAAAACTGAAAATGAGAGTTAGGCGGGTTCCTTACCCAAGGAGGCCAGATCTGAGCTCAGAAATCCACAAAGTGGGATTTCGAGCGAAACTCTAGGAGTTCCTCTAGAGATCCACCGGCCGAAACAGAGAGTTAGGGTTGCCGGAGAAGAACGTTGTCTTTTCCCTCACTAGCCGGAGGAGGAGAAGATAAAGGGAGAAAGTTGTCGGCCCCCCTTGGATACAACCGACCAAGAGAGGAGGGGCTGCTGCGGGATTTCGGCCAAAGGAAGAGCCGGAGACGACAAGGAAGCAAGGGGAAGATGCGCCGGCCCTAGAGGAGGAGGTTTCCGGCCACGGGAAGGGAGATCGGGACACCCAAAGGCGGGATCGGGAGCGGCGAGTCGCGTGTCTCGCGTAGACGAGGCTGCGGCTGTGCGGGAGAAGGTTTGGACTGGGAGAGAAATATCGGGGGGGGGGGGGGAACTCTCGGGTTATCACTTATAAGGCTTAGGTTTTGTTTATTATTATTATAAAGAAAAAATGAGGTTGTTACAATTTTATTGTAGTTTTTGTTCAAATTTAATAGTTAACTTCTAAAGACTATCTATATTAGATGTAGTTAAACATAGTTTAATCTATAGCCTTTAACCAAAAGCTCACAGTCAGTAATTCAGGAGCCTTTTATTCTTTCTCTAATATGAACTGATATCTTCCTGAGTTTTATTTTGAGACATTTTACTACACTAAACCTGCAGATCGACAGATTAAAAGTTTTAGCAGAGTCCCTTGCTAACTCATTCTCAAAGGCAGAAATACGTATTTCAGATCAAAGGTCACACTCCCTTATGTTTTATTTTATAAGATATGTTTTACACAGCAACTTATGTTCATTTGGTTTTTTCTCTTCTTCCAAATGGAAATTTTGGAGAAATGTGTATGCATATGAAACATGTTAGTTGTTTAAAGTTGTTTAGGTAGATAGATATTCTTTAAATGATGTGTTCGTTGGAAGTAAAACAATGGAATTTATAATGTGACTTATTGCTAGCTTTACAGACCTAGTTCTCTATCTATGAATGATAATAAATCCCATGTGTGTTATATGCTGAAGCCCAGTTATAAAAGCCCAAAATGAATTCCATTGTATATTTATACAAGCCCAAAATGAACTCCACATCTCCAAGTGTATATATCTCCTTCTCTACTCTCTATATAAAGAGAAGCTCCTATGTAATGGTTAGAGATTCTCAAATAATAATTATTTAATTTCACATGGTGTCATAATTTGACAAGATTTTTCATTGCTCTCTAAATTCTCCTCTCGCGTAATTTTTCCCGGTCTTGTACAAATTCATCCAGTTTCGTGTGAATCTCCCGACCTTGCACAAGAGATTGTAGATGCACTTGCCCTTTGTGTTATTCTTTTCCAAACTAGGTTTCGCGGCCTCTTCTACAAGCTATTCCAACAAGCTCGCCAAGAACAGTACATCCACTACTTTTGAAAAATAGACCCCCTTCCTCTTTTATAGAGAACCAACTGGTGGTCTCGATGTGCGACCTCTTCTGCGTGCAAGGTCAAGCATCTGCCATCTTCCACTTGTGTCTATAGGGTGTCTGGCTAGACCAAGACATCTTATGACCTCTTCTGCAATTTGCATCTGCAACTGTATGCGACATCCTGCGAGCTTCATATTCTGCAACGACGGGTGACTTTCTGCGACCGCGATGGACTTTTTGCGATTGCGAGTGATTTCTTCTGCAATATGCGATCGTGAATGAAAATTTCCTGCAAGTTGCGGCGTTTGAGAGATCTACGACATCCCCGTTTGCGATCTGAGACATTAGAGCGACAACTTCTTGGAATTTCTAGTGCCATCCGCGACCGCATAGCCTGCATCCTTGATCTCTCCTGCGAGATTTCCCCATCTACGAGCTCTTTATGTGCTCTTCACGAGCTCTCTATGAGCTCTCCGCGAGCTGATGCAGAGCAGAGACGAGGACGAGCTTTGGGTCCATTCGGGACTGTTTTGGCGACTTACCACATATGACGTGTCTAGATCGACGATCTGACTCTGTGTATGCGTTCGGATTCGCGTTGCGAATCAATTTCATATATAACATTGTACTTTTACGTTTTTATTTCATGTAGTTTTGGCCCCGAGACCAACGAACAATCATATCCGTTGATTTCGGTAATTTTATTTCCTGTTAATATAAGGTTTAGGGCTGCCTCCATTCCCATTGCTGAAATTTGGAGAGTCCTTTTCCTCATTTCCAGTGATCTCTCCACGGTGCCGACTCAGTGGAACCCCTTGGTGACGACTCCTTGGGTGAGCCTTGTATCTTTTGATTTTTTTTTCCTCCTCACCCACCCTCCACCTTTCTATTTTTGTTGTCCAGCCCCTGCAAACAGGAACCCCCCATCCGTTTTCCCCTTTGTCAAGCCACTACTACTGTCTAGAAACCCCCTCCATCTGCACCTCCTTCAAACCGCCAGCCATCGCCCCCTCAACCCCTGGTCGCCGCCCCTCCACAGCAAGTTGCAGACCATTTTTCTGCCGAGATCCGGCCAGCAGCCCCTCCCCTCCCTGTTCCAACCTTACCGCCGCCTTCCCTACAGCCTGCAACCCTCCCCTTTCGCTACCACCACCCCAAACAGCATGCTTGGTTGTTTCCAGCCCCAAAACAGTTCAGATCTGGCCGTTTCCGGTCAGATCCGGCCACCCCACCTCTTCCCCTTTGCTGCCATCACCCTCCATCTCGTGGATTTCCTCGAAACAGCCACCCAACACCAAATCTGTCCATATCTTGGTATTTTAGCCCGGTTCCAGTCATCCCCCGCCGCGATCCAACTCCCTAATCCCCAACCAGCCCTCCCCTTACCCGATCCAGTCCACCGACCACCGGATTTCCTCTTTGAGCCCTCCAACGTTCAGATCTTTTTATTTACATCAGCCCTAACATTTGTAATGTGTTTTTGACTGTTGAATGAGAGTAGAGAAAGGAGTCTGGCGACTGGAGGGGAAGGAAATCAGGAGACTAGTGAGGGAGGGAAGGAATCTGATGACTAAGAGGGATTCCCATGGACAAGAAGACTGTAGAATGCGTCGAGGATGACCCGGAAGATGGCATGAGGCTTGGAACTGCCAGTGGATGGCTAGGGAAGCCTCGTAATGGGCTATGCACGTGGTGGGAGGCGGTGGACGGGGTCGTCGGTACCCCCGAAGGTGGGAACCTGCGGCTTCGCACCACAGGTTGCTCTCAACATCGCACTAAAAAAAGAATCAGCGACTCCTCTCGTAAAGCCCTAATTTCTCGACATCTTCCAATAGTTGGTTGTTAACCACATATAGGGGGTTTCATACAATTATTAAAGACAAATTTTTATCACTTATATATAATCTATTCTGTCAAATTAGAGGGCTTCGAACAATCTCCTTATATTTGATACAACAAACATTACAAAAAAAATATAACACAAGTTGAAAGAATAAAAAATGATAACAAACATGTCTTTGGGATGAATAGTGAGATTATTTATCCTAATCCCCCTATAGGTGGTTAACAACCGACTAGTGGAAGATATCAAATAGAATTTGACTATCGAAGTCTCTCTCAGACCCTAGTTTATTTTTCGTTTATGCGCATGCACTACTTCAAGAAGTCTCTCTCAGAAGGTATTCATCGAATACAAGTCAAGAAGCACTTATGACATGATATTAGAAGTCTTTCAACGAAAACAAATCAGAGTTTGAGGAAATAAAGAAGACAAGTTATTAGAAGTTTCTCGTCAAATACAAGTTAAAGTATGAATACATTCAGAGGTTATTAGAAGTTGATTGTTGAATAACTCTCACAGCTTAAGCATTATTTCGAGTACTATAGTTCTTTAGAAGGCCAAGGTCAAATACAATTCGACCAATGAAAAAAATGTTTTAATAACATGTTTCAGAAGTAGGTAGTTGAACAGATCTCTCGATGTTTTAATAAATTTTTGCGAAGATGACTATTAGACGTCGTTAATCAAATTCCTTTTGACTAATGAGTGAGATCTCTAAATAAAATCTTTCGTTAAGCGAGCTATAGAAGTCAATAGTTGAATGTAATTCAACTATAAGTGGAACTTGGAGAAATTATTTCTTGAAGAATATAGCCATTGCAGAATTCATTATAACCATTTGAAAAGGTTAAATAAATTTTGGGAAGAAGATTTTTAACGTGATATTTTAAGAAAGTTTGTTTAAGGAACCACTTACTTTGTATTTTTTAGAAATGATTAGAATATAAGTATATATACTTCTCTTTTGTCTTTACCTTTACGACTACTAATTATAAATCTCATATTTCCGTAATTCTTTTCTTCAAACCTTAATTCTCTCGCTCCGGTGCTCATTCTGATAAGACACAAGCCAAAAAAATCTTTCAAGGTTGAATCCGCACCAAAACAGTTGATAGAGATTTCAATCTTCTCATGAGATCTTTCATTGTGAAAAAATGCATTGCTTACCATCAACGGTTGCAAAAGAATTATAAGAATCTCTTCAGTGGTTCTAAGAGTTTCCTTATCAAAAGTCTTAGGCCTAGTGAAAGGCAATGGATTCCCACTTATGTGGAAGAGAGAACATACCCGGGTTTTGTTAACATATATAACATTGTGTCTTCTCTCTGTAACTTCGATTTTTTTTCTATTATATTTTCTTTATTTTATTTTACTTTAATCTATGATAGTATTTGTGATTTTGTTAATTTCGAGGGCTAAATTTTTATATACTCTATTCGCCCCCTTTAGAGCGTAAACACTTATTATTCTCTCATATTCTATTCACCCCCTTTAGAGCGCAAACACTTGTTATTCTCTCATATTCTGCATTTTAAATTGATATCAGAGCTAGGTTTATCTTTAAAGGTTAGTATCTTGATAAACCAAGATCTTTTATCTTTCAGATATTAAGTTAGATACAATCACTCAACACTTCTCAGGTCAGAGATTATGCGTCAACATCCTGTCTACAAATGAACAATTTGGACAAGTTTGTACGTAGGAAGTCTATGATCAGACTATGCGTGAATCTATTGACGAAGATATCTTTGAATATATTGTTATAGGTCTTTGCATTTCCAGAAAGATAGACAACATTGTAGGAAGAGAAATCATGAAAGACAAAGAAAGGGGGGACATAGTGAGTGTTGAAAGAGATGATGTTGTTGATGCGCACTGGTGATGATTATGAAGCTGAGATTAAGGAGTTGATGGCTGCTAATATTACTATCAAAAAGGAAATTGAGAATAGAAAAACGGAAGAGCTAGTAAGATATTTGACCCATTCCTTATTGAGAGTTGTATAGTTGTCCTTTACTTTTTTAGAATGTGATACCGATACCTAGAACCATTCCAAGGCCAAAGTTTAGATGAAGTGAAGGTGACAAAAGAGCTATGTTATTCTGCGCCAAAGCCATGAATACTCTTATGTCCATCATATCTCATGATATCTACCAATGGGTGGCAGAATGCAATTTTTCCAAGGAGATCTAGAAATACTTTCTGAGAATTGTGGAAGAGAGTGCTGATGAGAGGAAAGATAAGACATCTCTCCTCATCACTCGTTATGAAAATTTCAAGAAGGGTGATAAATGACAAAATTCTTCAATGCTTCATTGGGTCATGGAACTTTAGGTTGCGGGTTATTAAGGAGTCTATGCCATAAAGAAATAACATATGATACCCTCCTTAGGAAGTTGTTATCATATAAACTCCTTAAGACAAAGGGAGAGACTCAACCGAAAGAGAAATTCAAAACTACAAAGAGATATACTTAGTTTGTGGAGAGAACAAAGAGAAACTACTAGATTCCTCGAGCACTTTCTTTGCATACCATAGGCAAAGAAATGTCCGCAACTTCCACTAGTATGTTCTATCAAAGAGTTGATGGCTGCTAATGTTGCTGAGATTAAGGAGTTGATGGTTGCTAATATTGCTAAGAAAAAGGAAATTGAGACTAGAAAAAATGGAAGAGCTAGTAAGATATCTGAGCCCTTCCTTTTTGAGAGTTGTATAGTTGTCCTGGCCTTTTTAAGAATGTGATACCGATACCTAGAACCATTCCAAAGCCAAAGTTAAAATGAAGTGAAGGTGACAAAAGAGCTAGGCTATGCGGTGCCAATGCCATGAATACTCTTTTGTCCATAATATCTAATGATATCTACCAAAGGGTGGTAGAGTGCAATTTTTCCAAGGAAGAGAGTGCTGATGAGAGGAAAGACAAAACATCTCTCATCGCTTGTTATGAAAATTTCAAGAAGGGTGATAAATGACAAACATTTTCAATGCTTCCTGGTCATGGGTCATCAAGGAGTCTATGCGATAAAGAAATAACATTTGATACCCTCCTTGGGAAGTTGTTATCCTATAAACTCCTCCAGACAAAAGGAGAGACTCAACAGAAAGAGAAAGTCAAAACTACAAAGAGATATACTTAGTTTGTGGAGAGAGTTGAGAGGAAGAATCAATTAGGCGGAATGCCCTAACCCGGGCTAAGAATCCATATTAATAGGCAAGAAATGCACGTGACCTATCACGTAAATACATAAATGTGATAACATAAAACGTAAAATAAAATGCGTCTAACGCGGATATTCAACTCCCCTTCCTCAAGTTGAAAATATATTGATCATTCCCAATTTGTCAGTATTTTCATGAAGTTGTCACTGTGATGTAGGGATGTCGGAATCGGAGATCTCCACGAAGCTAACACTCTATCTCCGCTCTACACGTCGTAGATCTACCGCACCTACACAACACCTATCGCCCACAATAGTTTCTCGTCGCAAGAACGCAGCACAAACAACAAAGGAGGAATGATCGAATCGAAAACAACGATCGAAAATTTGAGTCGGAATATTCCCCAAGAAAACACAAAGGTTGCCACTCCTTTTTGAGAACAAGACCAAGGCTATAGACCAAGATCCGCTCAGGCAAATAGGATCCACCCGATCCGGAAATAAAAAGCCTAGCAACGGCGATTTCGATCCAAAACTTGCAGCGATTAAATTAACTTTCCGGAGAAAACGATTGCGAAACCACCACAACTAAAGAAGAGAATCACACAAGGGAAAGGGAAGAGATTACCCAACCCGAAAGCTTTCACACACGATAACTGTGGGAGAATCACTCTCTCCACGGATCCACCGGCATCACACCGAATGGTTTGCAACCTTCTTCCAAGGAGTCGCACCGAAGGAAGCTGCGCCGGAGTCGCACCGAACGGATGGAGGGAGCAGGGGGGGAGGGGGCTTCACACCACACAAGGGGGGCGACGGCTTGGAGAGCACTCCTCTTGGCCGAAATTTTCAAGGTAAAATTAGGTTTCAATCTTTCTAATTATCTCATAAGAAAGTCTCCTTATATAGGAGTTACAAACAAGCCTTAACCATCCATGATGGAGATGTAATCTCATCAATCCGAATGGCTAAATGCACACCAACATTAAAATTGTTCAAACTTAAAAAAATAAAACATGCAATGAATATAAAATTATCACTTACACATAGGATAATTTTATATTCCAAATATAAAATATGGTTCAAGAAAATGAAATAAATAAGGCTAATTCTTTGCAGTGGCTGTAGTACGCCGCGGGCGGAGGTTGTAGCGTAGCCTTCCGTTAGCGTCATCGTGCCGCCTCACGTCCTTGAGTTGTATTGCCTTATCAACCGGATCATCATCATCATCAGCATCATCAGCATCGTCTTCAAATGGTGAAGGAGGGGGCACGCCATCAATCCTCCCTCGCTCAAATGCACGCATCTCCGTTGCGTGGTCCAAGCGATAGCGGTGAAGGAGAGGGGCATCCAAACTTTGCAGCTCCGTCTCGAGTACCCAAGAGTCATCCGAAGGGGCCGATCACGCCAACGGATGAGAAAGCGGTGGGTGTCGCCATCAGCAGTGGTAACATGCTCAGCATCAAGTATCATCTCTGGAGTGGAAATCGTCCGTGGAAACCTGGGGAACATATTAGCAGTAGGCAGAAAAGAAGGCAACTTACCATCCGATGATATACCTGTGGGGACCGAAAGAGAGAGATCATCCGTACTACCACTCCCAACCCATGAGAATTTAGAGTGGGAGAAGAAGACGACAAAAAAATCAACTCTTGTGGTGGTGACGCAAACATCATTAAATCCGAAACATTAAAAATGGGGGAGATACCCCAATCAGCAGGCAAGTCCAAAACGAAGCGTTGTCACCTAACTTCTTAATAATCCGAAAAGGGCCGGCGCACTTTGGTGCTAACTTTTTAACGGTGCCAGTTGGCAAGCGTTCAGGAACCAAACGGACTAAAACTAGATCGCAAATTTTGAAGTCTGATACTTTCCTATGTAAATTAGCGTGCGCTTGATAAGAGTCGTATTACGTAGTCAAGGTGGCCCGTATACGTGCGTGTAAATCTTGGATGTGCTGGGCGAAGGATTGTGCAAACTGACTTGCCTTGTACGTTGGGGGCAACGACACCAAGTCAAGCGGCACAGGAGCCTTATACCCGTGGACAATCTCATTTGGAGACAGACCCGTAGACCTATTCTTGGAATTATTGTAGGCTAATTGGGCATGGGGAAGGAGAAGATCCCAAGTGCTCTTGTGATCACTCACAAGGCATCGTAACAAATTTCATAAGCTCCGATTAACCACTTCCGTCTGCCCATCAGTTTGGGGATGATAGGCGGAGGAAAACAATAATTTTGTTCTCATTAATATCCAAAGAGTCTTCCAAAAATAACTAGCGAATTTTACGTCCCTATCCGATACTATGGTCTTTGGCACTCCAAGGTGACTAAGGACTTCTTTAAAATAAAGTTTGGCGACATGAGACGCATCGTTTGTCCTACTGCACGGGATGAAATAAGCCATCTTTGAAAACCTATCCACAACTACAAAAATTGAGTCGTGACGGCGTAGGGTAATGGGGAGGCCTAATACAAAATCCATACTAACGTCTACCCAAGGCATGGAGGGAATAGGCAAGGGTGTGTATAATCCTACGTTGGTCTTACTACCCTTAGACACCTAACATGTGCGGCAGCTACTCACTACCTGTCCCACCATAACCTTAAGTTTTGGCCAATAGAATTTGTCCTCGACTAACGTAATGGTCTTATCTCTACCGAAGTGGCCACTCAACCCTCCGCTATGCAACTCACATATGATATGTAGTTGTAACGATGACTGCGGAATACGTAGCTTCCGTTCCTAAACAGGTAACCGTCCTTGATGACGTATGCAGATATCTTCGTGGGGGAGCTATCCTGGGCAGATAGATAGAAGTCCTGGAAGTCAGGACACGTGGCGTACTCATCCTTAATCCGCTCAAATCCCACAACATGTACTTCCATAGAGGTGAGTAAAAGAGTAAGACGACTAAGGGCGTCCGCGACTCGGTTATCAGCTCCCTTAAGGTGCTTGAGATTAAACGTGTAACCTTGTAAGAAAGCTACACACTTAGCGTGTCGTGGGCTGATCTTATGCTGGCCGTTGATGAAACGTAAAGCCTCATGATCGGAGAGGATCACAAACTCCTTGGAGAGGAGATAGTGCCTCCAATGGTGTAGACATCGAACTACAGCATAAAATTCCCTATCGTAATTTGAATAGTTCAGCTTAGGTCTGGACAACTTCTCGCTAAAATAACTAACGAGATGACCCTCCTGGCTCAAGACACCTCCAATCCCTACCCCAGACGCATCACATGTGAGCTCAAAGACTTTAGCAAAGTCGGGTAGACGTAAGACAGGTGCCTCAGTCATAATCTCCTTTATTCGTTCAAAAGCATAGGTGGCGGACTTCGTCCACGTAAACTCTCCCTTCTTCATACAGTCTACGATAGGCGTCATAATACTACTGAAGTCTCGTATGAAACGACGATAAAACGTGGCTAACCCATGGAAACTACGCACCTCACGTAGGGTGGTTGGCACGGGCCAGTCCTTAATGACCTGAACCTTGCCCGGATCAACTCGAATTCCCTTAGAGCCGACTATATAGCCTAAGAACTCTACCTCCGAGACATAGAAAGTGCATTTCTTAAGATTGAGAAATAAGGTCTCCTTCCGCAGGGTGGAAAGTATCACTCTCATGTGGAGATGTGCTCGGTAGCAGAGGTGCTATAAATCAGAATATCGTCAAAGTAGACGACAACGAACTTCCCCATGAATGGCTGAAAGACATGTGTCATCATCCGGGAGAAGGTACTAGGGGCATTGAACAACCCAAAGGGCATCACAAGCCATTCGTACATACCATCTTTCGACTTAAACGCCGTCTTCCACTCGTCGCCCTCTCGTATCCTAATCTGGTGATAGCCACTCCGAAGATCTAATTTGGAGAATACGGTGGCTCCAGACAAGACATCCAACAAATCATCTAGGCGGGGGATGGGGAACCTATACTTGATGGTGATTTTGTTGATAGCCCGGCTATCAACGCACATCCTCCATGTACCATCCTTCTTGGGGGCAAGTAGGGCTGGTACAACACATGGACTCATACTAGTCCTAATAAAACCTTTCTCTAGCAAGCCCTCTATCTGGGACTGCAACTCCAGGTGAGCTGCGGGGTGGAGTCGATAATGGGGCTGGTTTGGCAAGGAAGACCCCGTGATGAGATCTATCGCATGCTGGATATTCCTAAGCGGGGGTAACGTGGGCGGCAACTCATCCGGGTACACGTCCCTATACTCCTCCAACAGTACCCGTAACTCACTAGGTAACTCATTCAAAATGCTAGAATCAGGCTTCGCACTTAAGAGGACTAGCGCATACATAATTCCATCAAAGAACGGATCTCTCTCAAACTCTTTCCTACCAACTAGATTCAACGTCTTCCGTTCTACCGGAATAGTGGTGTCCTTAGCCAAGACTACGAGCTCCTTTGGGATGGTCGGCCTCAAAGTGATGGTTTTGCATTGAATTTGAATTCATAAGTGTTGGCTCTACTAAAATGTGTAACATCACGGTCGTATAGCCAAGGACGGCCTAACAACACATGACAAGCGTCCATCGGAAGGACATCACACCACACCTCATCAATGTAGGATTTGATTGAGAGTGGGACCAGACAGCGCTTGGTAACGGGTACAGAGATCTTGTTGATCCAAGCGACCTGATATGGGGTCGGGTGTGGTTCCGTGATCAAGGACATACGTGCAACGACGTTCTCAGATACGACATTCACGCAACTACCACTATCAACAATCAGCTTGCAAAGCTTCTCGTCACTCTTAAAAATCAGAGAAAATATGCTCGTCCTCTTCCAATCATCTAATGGACGAGGAGTGATCAAGATACAACGCATCACCAAAAGGGGGTGATCGTCCTCTAAGTCACTAGGGACTCCTTCGGGGTCACTCTCCTCTCTTCCGGCCTCGTATACATAATCGTCAGGGTCGGTAGTTGGCTCTAATAAGGCTAGGTTTTTGTCTTTGTTGGGCATTCGTAGGCATAGTGGCCTTGAATGCCGCAAGAGTAACAAGTGGTGTTAGCCTTGCTAACCTTCCCTATAGGGACACGCTCACTCGCAGGGTTCTTGGTGTTCCTAGCGGTGATCACGATTGACTTCGACTCGGTGGATTTGAACTTTCCCTTATCAGGGTATGTGGAAGAAGATGCCCCTGTGGTGGACTTGTTCTTCGCATGAGCGTAACGGGAGTGAGCCTTAGAGGCTAGGTGTTTTTCAATGTCCAAGGCGGCATTGAAAGTCGTGTTCAAGTCCGTATGCCCATATCGCAAGAGCTTCCTTTGGATGTCGGGGTGAAGGCCTTTTAAAATCTAGATAAAGTGACTTCGGGGATCTCCCTAAGGTCACATCGCACCATACGGTCCTTAAGTTCACCCATATATTCAGCTACCGAGTTTGAACCCTGCCGCAGAGTGACAAGCTCATCGAACATCTGTGTCCGATGGTACGCGGAAACGTACTGATCAGTCAACAGGTTCTTCATTACTGGCCAACCTATAAGGGGGGCTCCGTGTCCGGTTCCTAACCTTCGCTCCTCTTTCAGCCAAAACGTCTTTGCATGACCTGTTAACTTCATCCGGGCAACTTGGACCTTTTGGGGATCCGTCAGGTTGTGCCACTCGAAGTAACACTCTATGTCCACAGTGCAGTTAAGGAAGATTTGGGATCTCCCATGCCATCATAAGTGGGGGCATTTATCTTAATGGCCCTAGTAATATCAAAGTCTCGCTCGGGCGGTGTCCTCTAGGGGGCACCCGTGGGGAGTCCCCATCAGAATCCGAATCAGAATTATGTTGGTGCCGTTGGGCCGGTCAACATTAACGGGTGACGGGGGTGGTCTAGCTTGATTTTGTAGGAACTGTGTAACATGTCCCTAAGCTCCGTTATTTCGTTACGCAGACCTGCTATGGCCTCGGTATTGGGATCCCCACGCTCATTCGCAGCCATCCTAGACATAGACGGAGTCGAATATTCCGATCCGAGCCTAGTGCGCATCAGGTTTAGAAAAATTTTGGAAAGATGATTTTCCTAGGGCTGTAGCTATGTTGAAAATAAGATATTTTTATAGATTCCCAATGTGAATAACACGTAGATCGTTAAATTTTTTTTTTTTGAAATTTCGCTGAAAAATACAGATTTTAGAGCGCTATTGACAGACCAGTAAATTTTTTTTTTTGTTTTTCTAAAGATCCGATCGACCAACAAGGAACGCAGAGAGGATGTTCGGAACGTGAAAGTTGAAACGACCGCCTCTGATACCAAATTGATGTAGGGATGTCGAATCGGAGATCTCCACGAAGCTAACGCTCTATCTCGCTCTACACGTCGTAGATCTACCGCACCTACACAACACCTATCGCCCACAATAGTTTCTCGTCGCAAGAACGCAGCACAAACAACAAAGGAGGAATGGTCGACTCGAAAACAACGATCGGAAATTTGAGTCGGAATATTCCCCAAGAAAACACAAAGGTTGCCACTCATTTTTGAGAACAAGACCAAGGCTATAGGCCAAGATCCGCTCAGGAAAATAGGATCCACCCGTTCCGGAAATAAAAAAGCCTAGCAACGGCGATTTCGATCCAAAACTTGCAGCGATTAAATTAACTTTCGGAGAAAACGATTGCGAAACCACCACAACAAAGAAGAGAATCACACAAGGAAAGGGAAGAAGATTACCCAACCGGAAAGCTTTCACACACGATAACTGTGGGAGAATCACTCTCTCCACGGATCTACCGGCGTCACACCGAATGGTTTGCAACCTTCTTCCAAGGAGTCGCACCGAAGGAAGCCGCGCCGGAGTCGCACCGAACGGATTTAGGGAGCAAAGGGGGCGACGGCTTCACACCACACAAGGGGTGCGGCGTCTTGGAGAGCACTCCTCTTGGCCAAAATTTTCAAGGGAAAATTAGGTTTCAATCTTTCTAATTATCTCATAAGAAAGCCTCCTTATATAGGAGTTACAAATAAGCCTTAACCATCCATGATGGAGATGTAATCTCATCCATCCGAATGGCAAATGCACACCAACATTAAAATTGTTCAAACTTAAAAATAATAAAACATGCAATGAATATAAAATTATCACTTAAACATAGGATAATTTTATATTCCAAATATAAAATATGGTTCAAGAAAATGAAAAAAATAAGGCTAATTCTTTATATGTTGTAGCACGCCGCGGGCGAGTTGTAGCGTAGCCTTCCGTTAGCGTCATCGTGCCGCCTCACGTCCTTGAGTTGTATTGCCTTATCAACCAGATCATCATCAGCATCGTCAGCATCGTCTTCAAATGGTGGAGAAGGGGGCACGCCATCACACTGCTTAGCCTCTTGGTGAAGACATCGTCCAGCTGATCATATGAATTCACAAATGGAGTGTAGATATTACCCTTGTCAAGGTGATTTTTGATGAAATGCCTGTCAACTTCATCATGTTTCGTTTTGTCATGTTTAACTGGATTATGTGCAATACTAATGGCCGCCTTGTTGTCGCAGTAGATAGTAACTGGTTTGTTCACCTAAGACCGATATCTTGGAGAATTGTATTCAACCACAATCCCTCATATACTCCTTGCGGCATAGCCCTATATTCTGCTTCAGCACTTGAGCGAGCAACAACATTTTGCTTCTTGCTCTTCCACGAGACAAGGTTGTCGCCCACAAACGAGCAATACCCAGTAGTAGACTTTTTATCATCTTGACTACCAGCCCAATTGATATCTGTAAACACTTGAATCTCCAAAGGTTGTTCGTAGAGAACAGAATCTCACGTCCTGGAGACTTCTTGAGGTATTGTAATACCCGATATGCTGTCCTGCTGATGGCGAATTGAGGGGGAGTGCATGAATCTACTTAGGACACCCACAACATACGTAATATCAGGCGAGTATGAGATAAATATATGAGTCTCCTGGTATTTTGGAGCATCCACTTTCTCCGCCAGTAGTATCTGTGTCAATCTTGTGATTAGCCTCAATTGGAGTATCCACAGGTGCACGCCCAAGCATCTCAGTTTCATTCAGAAGATCATGAGTATACTTCCACTAAGAGATGAAGATCCCTCGACGAGACATCACTACTTCAGTTCCCAAGAAGTATTTCAACTTCCCTAGATCCCTGACTTCAAATTCCTTACCCCGTTGTTCTTTCAAGTGAGCAATCTGCTCTATGTCATCACCATAAGAATTAATACATGCGCTCCTCTCCTCTTGATAAAGAGAGTATGATCAGCTTGTCCTTGAGCATAGCCTTGTTGAAGCATGGTCTTCTTAAACCGTCCAAACCAAGCTCTCAGGGATTTTTCAGGCCATATAGAGATTTCTGCAGATGGCAGACCTTTACATTGAACCCTTATTTGATAAAGCATGGAGGGATAGTTATGTAGACTTTCTCTTCCAGATCACCGTGCAAGAACGCATTTTTGACGTCGAGCTGTTGTAGCTCTCATCCACGACTGGCAGCACAAGATAATCACCCGAATTGAATTCATCTTTGCAACGGGGGCAAAGGTGTCATGGTAGTCTATACCTTGGGTCTGGGTATATCCTTGAGCAACCAAGCGAGCTTTGTACCACTCCACCACCCCATATTGATTCTGTTTGACATAGAAAATCCATCGTGACCCAACCGTGCGCTTCCCAGGGGAAGACTGACTAGCAAGCCGCCATGTTCCATTTTTTCAAGGCACTCATTACCTCTTTCATAGCCTGTTTCCACTCAGGTATCTGACAACCTCCTGCCAGGTCGTAGGGATCATAATAGAGGAAAGAGATGGGATAAAAACTTCGTGAGCCTGAGAGAGGTGAGTATAACAAATGTAGTTGGCAATGGGGCATTTGGTGTCACCCTTTTTACCTTTGAGATGAGCAAGAGGAACATGGAGGTCATCATCTGAATCTGGAGCGGAGACAGGCACCGGACTCGGTGGAACATCCACTGTCTGTATTTGCTCAGCAGTCCGCGGTCTGTGGGAGTACATGTATAATATAGGAGGAAGCGAGGAAGAAGCAGGAATAGGATCAGTACATGGAACATGAGAACGTGGAGAATGAGGTGAGGCAACAATCGGGAGAGGAGAGTCGAAGGTCTCGTCACCGTTACTACCCGTCTCCCCCTGACGAGGACCAAAATACGACTCCCCCTCACGAAAGGTAACATCAACAGTGCAATAGTAGCGACGAGTTGGAGGATGATAACACCGATATCCTTTGGTGGTAGGAGAGTATCAAACAAAAACACACGGATAGAGCACACATCCAATTTATCATGATGCGGGGTATGAACATGGACAAAGCAGATGAAACAAAGATACGAGGGGATGCAAGAGGTGTGGACAATTTTGGCCAGATAGGAAAGGGGTGTATCATAGGAAATGGAACGAGACGGAAGACAGTTAATAAGGTGGGCGGTCGTGAGAACCGCATCACCCCATTAGGACTTGGGAAGGTGTATCACCGAGCAACCTCCAGCAAGTACCTATTTTTTCCGTTCATCGACACCATTTTGAGTGCAAGTGTTGACACGTGTGGTTTAATGGATAATGCTATGTTCGGCAAGATTGGCACCGAACGCTCCTCGGTCATCATATTCCCCACCATTATCACTAAGAAGCACACGAATTGTGCCGCCAAACTGTTGCACCACCATTTTATGGAATGACTGAAAACTAGCAAGTAAGTCACTTTTCTTTTTAACAAAAAAGTCAAGTAGTGCGAGAATGACAAACAATAAAAGTAACAAACCATTTTATAATCAGATAAAGATAACACCGAGGAGGGATCCCAAACATCAGAATGTATTACATCAAACAATCATGAACTAGGAAAGGATATATGACCGATACTCTGAAGAACATGTTTGAATTGTTCACATGTGTCACAAGAAAACGAATTAATTAAACGATTGAAAGAAGGAAACAATTTAGTAAGATATAAAGCAGAAGAGTGGCCAAGGGGCTCATGCCAGCGCCAGATGTCATGTGAAGTCGGAGATCTGATGGAGGAAAGAGCACTGGGAGGTAATGACTGGTTCAGCAAGTACAACCCGCCGACGTTCCTACCACTGCCAAGCGTCTGCTTCGTATCCAGATCCTGAAACACAAAAACATCAGAGAAAAATGTTACAGAGCAATTTAAAGAGGTAGTCAAGTGACTAATGGAGATAAGATTGCGAGAAAATGAAGGGACATGCAAAGTCAAGGACAATGAGAGGTCGAGAGAACACAACGGTTCCTTTACCGGCGATGAAAGAGAGAGAACAATTAGCAACAATGACCTTATCACAACCAAAAAGAGGAGTGTAGGAGGTAAAATCTGAGGCAGAGCCAGTCATGTCATCAGTCGCTCCTGTGTCGATAATCCACTCCGAAGGGGACGAAGACACAGTATGAGCACTAGAGAGACCTGAAGTGGCAAACGCAGCAGTAGAGTCAGCCGATGTAGAGTCGATCTGAGAGCGTAACATACGACAAAAGGCCTCTAACTCCATAGCAGACTTGCTAGTCGATCTTGCACCTCAATCGAGTGCGCAGAATACTGAGTGCGATCACCAGTCTGACGGCCACCACCACGGTATCCACCTCTACCACGGGCACTAGAACCCGGGCTAGAGGGAGCAAGGTGAGGGTGCAGACGAAAGCATACGTCCTTAGTATGCCTTTCTTCCCACAGTGGCTTCATACAGGAAGAGGTCCTCGAGAAATATCAGCTAGCGCAGAGTGATCAGTAAATGAACCAAGAGAGCGACGACGATTCTCATCACTGAGGAGCATGTTGAAGGCCTCTTGAAGAGAGGGAAGAGAATCATAGTGGAGGACATGCAGGAGAACAACGTCAAACTCCATGTTGAGCCCCATAAGGAAGACGTAAACCCAAAAACATTCTTTATCCTTCTAAAGAGCCCACGCATCGGCAGTGCACACAACGGTTAATGTGTTGAACTAATCCAACTCCTGATACAGACGCTCGAACTCAGAATAGTAGGCAGAAACGGTCATAGTACCCTGCTTCAGCTCCATAACACGGCGAGTGAGCTCATAAATCTGTGTCGAGCTGCTTGCCTGAGAGTAGGTGTCACGGGCCCTTTTCCAAATTTCACATGCAGAATTCAAAAACATATAACTGCGATACACCGGGGGGGGGGACATCGAGTGAAGTAGCCACGAGACAACCAAGGAATTATCCGCATCCCATTTTATCCATGAGGGATCAGTATATTGTGATTCAACAGTGGTACCATCAATATGTCCGTAGAGCTGGTGACTGCGAATAGTATGTTGTGCTGCCCTGGACCATTCCGGATAATTCGTGTCATTCAAGGCAACAGTAGTGATCTTCAACGAGCCAGACTGACTATGACTTCGAGGAGGATCGACAAAGGAACCGGGAAGAGCACCAGATTGGGAAGCCGAGGAGATGTCGAATGAATCACCCATTAGAGAGAGTCTGAAGAGGACGAAGATCTCAAATCGGACAAAAACACATCCTACGAATGTCCCTTAGATCATGCCGCCGGAGAGGACACCGAAGGATGTGAGCGTGATGTCTCTGGCAGCCCCCATGGAGGACAAAACAGCCAGAGACAAGGGGCCGCCCAGAAAGACCAGGCGGAGAAGACTGTCGAAGAGAAACGCTGCTGAGAAGGAAAGACGCTAAAGAGCGGCGGTCGAGAAAAGAGAAGTTGCGAGCAAAACGGACTCTCTGACGCTTCCCTGGACGACGGAAATCGCAGGGATAGGGCACGACGAGGCTTCTTCCTGCCGGAAATGGCAGGCGGAGCGCCCAACGCGCGTGAGCGGAGCGCCGATAGATGCAGACAAGCTTCTTCCTGGCGCAAGCGCGGACGAGGGCGGAACGGATCGGCCCGCTCGGCTCTGATACCAAGTAGAGAGGAAGAATCAATTAGGCGGAATGCCCTAACCCGGGCTAAGAATCCATATTAATAGGCAAGAAATACACGTGACCTATCGCGTGAATACATAAATGTAATAACATAAAACGTAAAATAAAGCGCGTCTAACGCGTACATTCAACTGAGAGCACACAAGAGACTACTAGATTTTTTTAGCACTTTCTTTGCATACCACAGGCAAAGAAATGTCTGCAACTTCCAGTAGCATGTTCTATCATGAGTCTTCTTCCATGACCTAGAGACTACCTGCTTTCTTAAGCAAACCTACAGTTCCAACATTGCGACCCTTAAATCAGCGGACCAATCATGACACATCCCCAAAAAAATGCACTTATAAAATCTTGGACAACAAATTAAAAAACCTGGGAGAATCCTATCGGACGGGGGAGATACAGCTCGCTGCCGGATAAGATAAGGTTGGAGGAGATCAACCTCCCCCAAGCCTTTTGGCTTGTCCACAACTTCCACCAACGTGTTCCACCATGAATCTTCAACCCATGACGTAGAGGCTACTGTCTCCCTTAAGCCAGCCTACAACTGTAATATTACAACCCTTAAATCAGAGAATCAACCTTGAAACATCAAAAACAGCACTTATAAAATCTTGGATAACTAATTAAAAAAACTTATTGAAACTTGGTTGAACAACTCGTCACCCGAGAAGATACTTTCGGAGGATATCGATCTTCCCTAGCTCGTCAGCTTGTTCGGAGCTTCAGCAGGCATGTTCTATCATGAATCTTCAAACTATGACCTAGGGACTTGAGGCTCCCTTAAAGTTCTAAATCTAGGGAATCAAATTTGTTATTCTATTTAGAACCCTAAAATTTTATAATTTAAACAAGCCATAGAACATTCATTTTGACATAATCCCCTCCAAACTCCGAGATCTACTTTTCATCTCCACACAAAACAAAAGCATCAGGAAATGCATCATTTTTAGGTCTGCACGAGTCTGACTTTTGGCCTTTTCTCTTATTTTCTTTTCTAGTTTATGCATTCTTTGTCATTGTTGGGCGCTTGTGCTTCATATTTTCAATATTTCTAAGGCCTTGATCACGTTAATATTGAATGTGGTTATTGTTTTCTACTATGTTGAGAATATTCTACCTTTTCAGATATGGATTTTTGTTTTGGAAACTATCTGTTCGTGTCTTTACTAATCCTTTCATCCATATTGAAAACAGGCACCAACTAGAAGAGGCTCTCGACTTTCGTGTAGCAAAAGCCAGTGAAGTTACTGAGACTGAAAAGGTTACACAAACACCTCAGCTAAACCTTGATTATGCATACGAATTCAGTCTTTTCTTGCTTAACAGGGGCATGTGAAATAAAACATCCTAATTCCATTGATGTATCAAAATGTTTGTGATGGGGATCCATCAGAGCTTGCACCAGGAGGGGTTCGCCACAAGGCGGGACCCACATTCATGTACTCACGCATGAGGACTTGATCTGATCACCGATCCGATTCCGCGGATGCGTCCGGATCCGCGCCGCGATTTGATTTCATACATTACTTTATTATTTTTGCATTTATTTTGATGTATTTCGGTAGCCCCACCTCTGTCTAATCATAGACGTTGATGGTGAGATGCCCGAATCTCTTTATTATAAATAGAGTGTTAGGGGTTGTTTTTAGGTCATTGCAAATTTTGGAGAGTCTAATCCCGGAATCCCGCGATCCTCTCACAGTGCCGACTCCGTGGAACTCTAGGTGTCGACTTCTAGGCTTGTATCTTCCTCCCCAAGGTATTCCCAAACCCTAGACACCTTTGCCCCTCATCCCACCCCTCTACTGCCACCCAAATCCTCCCTCCACCCCCCAAACAGCCCGATATTGTTGTTTTCCCCTTCCCCTACAGTAGACGACTCCCCCTCCATCTTCAACCATTGCCTCCACCCCCTTTTTGCCTCCCAGCAACCGTGCCAAGGCCATTGCCACCCAACCACCACCACCGCCTGCTTTTTTCCCCTGAAGCCGCCACAACCTCCCTGTTCTCCCCCTCCCAGTGTCCGCCCCAAACCCACTACCACTCCTCTTTGCTGCCTCTTTTCCTCATCCCGTGGAACCACTTCCTGCGGCCCTCCCTATTAGATCTGTCTAGATCTGGACATCTCAGTCCAGATCCAGCCCGCTTCCTTACCTGTCCCACTTCCTATAGCTCTGATCCGCTCCAAAACGTCGGATCCATCCCCCCTCGCCCGGAGTCATCCCCACATAGCCGAATCTATTCATCTACGGTCTGATTCCGCTTCCTCCGCCAATTCCAGCCACCTACATCGTCGCCCGCCTCTGGTTCCACATTGGATCACCGTCAAAACATCTCCGACTCCGAAATCTCCATTGCCTTGAACAACCCACTACTTGGTGAGGCTTTTGTTGTATCGGACGATTATTTTTCAACACTTATTTATTGGATTTATTTTGCTTAGATATATTGCCCGTGGAAAGATCGCGTCAAATCGCTTGTGACTTGCATAAGAGATTCATTCGCCGTTTGTTTTGCCTTGACCCTCCGAGCGGAGGAAAGCCGTTAAATGTTTGCTTACTGAATGCTTAGTTTTGTTTTCAAATATTATTGCGTGGGTTGTTGATTACTTTTGCTCGTATTAATCGTCGCCGTCTGTTACGACACTCGACACGCCAGACCCGCATTGGGGCCGCACATACCAGCGCCGCCGACCGACCGAGGCCGCATGATTCGGCTCTCTTAATTTCGTCGCAATTTCTGTACTTTTAATTTCAGTTTTTTATCTCACGTGTAGTAAGCCCAAGTGAGGGGCACGAACTTTTTAACATTTGGGTTCGGTTGTTGGGCGACCTATATGATCCCGGATTTTGGAATGATGAAGGCAAACAAGGTTTAATCTAAAAAGTTCTCTCTCATTTTCCCTCTCTCTCTCTCTACCCGAGCGGGTTTTCGCGTAACCCTAGGGCGGAGACTTCGCGCCGACTCCCGTGTGCAGCCGATCAGCCTCTTCCGCGCCTCATACCGCTCGGTCCTCTCTTCTCCCATTTCCTCCTCCCTTCTATTCTTCTCCTCTTCCTACTCTTCTTTCGCCATTTCCACCATAGCACCATCCGGTTCTACAACGGGTTCCTCCGAGCCTCGTGGATCTTCATCCTTTACCGGACCGATCACTCGATCTAGGTCGGGGGGTCATATCAACTTGGTATCAGAGCCAACCGCCGGCCTCGCCTCACCTGGCTCCTACCGCGCCGCCCTTGCCGGCCACCTCCGTCCGGCGCTACCCTTTCCGCCCACAAGAGAGGCTGTCGGGCTGCTGCCGTGCCCACCATCCCTCCCTCCCTATTCCCATGGCTGACGACAACCCTAAGAATCGACCAACTCATGGAGATGTTTCAAGCAATGTTCGCTGCGCAAAACGAAAAAATGGATGCTCTCAATGCGCGTCTTGATGTCGTCCATGGCGTTTCCCCTCCGCCGCCGCCCGCAACACCGCCGTCTTAGAGTCTCGTGGACTCGCATCTCCCACACGACGACTCCCACTCGGGCACCCGCTTCGTCCGCATGGATTTACCTCTATACGAGGGGCGTGAAGACCCCTTATCTTGACTCACGCGCTGCGATTTTTTCTTCGCCACCCAACACACTCCGGAAGAGGAACGTGTCGGCATCGCCTCCTTCCACCTCCTGGGCCCAACGCAACTATGGGTCACGCAGCTCCTGCGGGAGCATCCCGCCACTTCATGGGACGAATTCTGGATAGCCTGCTCTCTCCGCTTTGGACCGGCCCTGCAAGGCGATCCTTTAGGCGCACTCATTGCGCTCAAGCACACCGGCTCCATGGAACCCTATCTAGAGCAATTTCAGCTGCTGCTCTCACGTGCCACTGTTGTTTTACCTCCCCAACAAGTGCCATTTTTCACTGCCGGCCTGCCCGACCGACTACGCTAGGTTGTCAAATTTCAGAGACCTCCAACTTGTTGGCAGCTATGAATTTCACCTGTGCTTTCGACTGGCGCCTTGCCTTGGATCGTCCGCCTTTGCTTCGCCCTCTACCCTCTCCATCAGTTTCCCCCGCTCCGCCGTCGGAAGGGGCACAACCCCCGCGGCCTACTTTTCGGTGTCGCTTGACACGCCGGAGATGGCGGCCCATCGAGAGTAGGGCCTCTGTTTCAATTGTGACGAGTTATACACACCCAGCCACCGGTGCAAACGTCTTTTTTGGTTGGAAGTGGATGACCCCACGAAGGACGACGACGATGGACTCGACGACTCGGGCACGCCCCATTTGTCCCTTCATGCCTTGGCCGGGCCACAAGGGGATGCACCATACAACTTTATGTGACCCTTCTGGGTACGTCTCTTCGTGCTCTTCTTGACACCGGGAGTACCCACAGCTTCATATGCAAGGACCGGGCCCTCCAACTTCATCTTCCATATGTGACGAGTAGCCACGTCCGGGTGGCAGTGGCCAACGGCCAACAGCTGCAGTGTTTGGGGGTATGTAAGCACGTGGCCTTCGAGGTAGAGGGCTCTTCCTTTCAGACCGACCTCTTTCTGATTGACCTTCGGGGTTTTGACTCATGCTGGGCGTTCGTTGGTTGCTTACATTGGGGCCCCTCAAGTGGGATTTTCACCGCTTGACCATTTCTTGGCGGGAGGGCTCGCGTGTGATCAACTGGCAGGGCCAAGTACCAACACAGTCTCCGTCCTCCTTTCTAATCCACAAAGCCGTGGGAACTTCCTAAACCGTCGTCGGGGGACTCTCCGATGGATCTTGCCGCGCTTCTTCAGTTCATTTCCAGAGCTTTTCAGCCCCCGTCCGGGCCTTCCCCCGCGAATGCGGCAGGACCATCACATCTGCCTCCTGCCTGGGGCGGCTTCAGTGGTGGTGAGACCATATCGCTAACCCTACCTCCAGAAGGACGAGATCGAACGTCAGTGTGATCTCCTCCAGCAGGGTCTCACCAGACGCAGTGTCTCTCCTTTTTCCTCCCCTGTGTTGCTGGTGCACAAGAAGGACAGTACGTGGCGCATGTGTGTGGACTACCGCGCCCTCAATGCAATAACAGTCAAAGACAAATTTTCGATTCCGGTCGTCGAGGAGCTCATGGACGAATTACACGGAGCACGCTTATTCTCCAAATTAGATTTATTTTTCGGGTATCATCAAGTCCGCATGGCGGAGGCGGATGTGGAGAAAACGGCTTTTCGGACACACCACAGCCACTTCAAGTTTTTGGTTATGCCTTTCGGCCTTACAAACACGCCTTCTACCTTTCAAGCTTTGATGAATGAGGTATTCCAATCCTTTCTCCGCAAGTCCGTTCTAGTTTTCTTTGACGATATTTTGGTGTATAGCAAGACTTGGGCGGAACACTTATGTCATATTCGAGCCGTCCTCAGCTTGTCCCACGCGCAACACTTGATCCTCAAGTCGTCCAAGTGCTCGTTTGGGCAGAGCTCGATCACTTATTTGGGACACGTGGTGGATCCCTCGGGGGTTTCAGCCAACTCGACCAAGCTGGAGGGTGTGGCGTCCTGGCCGCTACCGCAGGACATCACCGGTCTCCGGGGCTTTCTCAGCCTCACGGGATACTACCGTCGCTTCATCCGTGACTACGACGGCATCGCCACCCCTCTCCTCAGCCTGCTGCGGAAGAATGCTTTTATGTGGACAAATGCAGCGACACAAGTGTTCCACTCTCTTCAGGCGGCCTTGCTTTCCGCCCCGGTACTCTGTCTTTCGAACTTCACGCTGCCTTTTCTCGTCGAGTGCGACGCGTCCGGTGTGGGCTACGGTGCAGTACTCCAATAGGAGGGCCATCCCATCGCCTATTTCAGCCGGAAGACGGCCAACCACCATCGGAAGTTACCGGCATACGAGCAGGAGCTCATTGGGCTCGCCAAGGCGGTTCAACATTGGAGGCCGTATTTATGGGGCCGCTCCATCATCCAGACCGATCATTTCAGCCTCAAGTACCTTCTGGAGCAGCGTCTCACAACCACGCCACAACAGTGGTGGGTCAGCAAGTTACTCGGTTTTGACTTTCAGGTGGAACATAAGGCGGGCTCTCTCAACCGCGCCGCCGATGCACTATCCCGCAGGGACACTACGACGGGCGCCACCCTTTGTGCCATCTCTTTTCCCACGGCCGATCTCCTCTCCTTGCTTCGTCAGGAGATTTCTGCTTCCCCAAGTTTGACCGAGCTTCTTCGTCGGGTGGAGCAGGGCCTCACCGATACTCAATGGACCACTCGTCAGGGATTGATCTACTACTGGGAGCGCTTGTACGTGGATGCGGCTTCGCCACTCATCCTTTCCATCTTGGACGACGTTCATTCACGTAGCCACGAGGGTGTCCACCGTACTCTCCGCGCCTGCGCACAAAGTTCTATTGGAAGGGCATGCGACGCCATGTCCACGAATTCATCTCCGCAAGTGCTGTATGCCAACAGAACAAGGTGGACCACCTTCTTCCGGCTGGCTTACTTCAGCCTCTTCCGATTCCTTCACAGATTTGGGCGGACCTCTCTATGGACTTTGTGGAAGCGCAGCCCTCAGTTCGCGGCAAAAGCATTTTGATGGTGGCGGTGGATCGTTTTTCCAAGGGGGCCTATTTCCTTCCCTTGACACGTCCTCTCGTTGCTGAACACGTGGCCCGGGTATTCTTTCAGGAGATATTTAGACTGCACGGCATGTCAGAGACTCTTGTCTCGAACCGGGATCGGATCTTCACCAGTGTTTTTTGAAGGAGCTTTTCTCCATCAGTGGCACCAAGCTAGCCTTTTCTTCGGCATATCACCCCCAGTCGGATGGCCAAACCGAAGTGGTCAACCGTACACTCGAGATGTACTTACGGTGCGTGACGGGCGATCGTCCACGGGATTGGCCTCGTTGGTTGCCTTGAGTGAAATATTGTTACAACACAACGTATCATACAGCTCTGCAAACCACACCTTTTGTCTCATTTATGTTCGTGATCCCCCCGCCTGTTATCTTACACGGGAGGCTCCACTCACCTGACTGCCTTGGATCGCGAATTGGAAGATCGGGATGCCTTTCTACAAACCGCCCGGACTCGCCTCCTCCAGGCTCAGCAGCGCATGGTGGCTACGTATAATCGTGGGCATCGCGACCTCACACTCGCCGTGGGAGATTGGGTTTGGGTGCGGCGTCGCCCTTTCCGTCAAGCCACCGTCACTCGGCCGTCCTCCAACAAATTGGGGCCCAAGTGTTTTGGCCCCTTTCTCGTCGTCGAGCGCATTGGCGAAGTCGCATATCGCCTGGATCTTCCTCCAGACGCCCGAATTCATGATGTCTTCCACATCTCCCAGTTGAAGCCGTTTGTCGGCCCTCCATCGTCCACTCCCTTGGTTAGCATTCCACAACAGCTTGAGGACAAGCTGTCTTCGGGCGAGGGCGGTGATGTTACGACAATCGACACGCCAAACCCGCATTGGGGCCGCACATACCAACGCCGCCGACCGACCGAGGCCGCATGATTCGACTCTCTTAATTTCGTCGCAATTTCTGTACTTTTAATTTCAGTATTTCTATTTCAGTTTTTATCTCACGTGTAGTAAGCCCAAGTGAGGGGCACGAATTTTTAACATTTGGGTTCGGTTGTTGGGCGACCTATATGGTCACGGATTTTGGAATGATGAAGGCAAGCAAGGTTTAATCTAAAAAGTTCTCTCTCTCTAATTTTCCTTCTCCCTCTCTACCCAAGCAGGTTTCCGCGTAACCCTAGGGCGGAGACTTCGCGCCGACTCCCGCGTGCAGCCGATCGGCCTCTTCCGCGCCTCCTACCGCTCGGTCCTCTCTTCTCCCCTTTCCTCCTTCTCCCTTCTATTCTTCTCCTCTTCCTCCTCTTCTTTCGCCATTTCCACCATAGCACCATCCGGTTTTACAATGGGTTCCTCCGAGCCTCGTGGATCTTCATCCTCTACCGCCCCCATCACTCGATCTAGGTCGGGGGGTCATATCACCGTCACCGACAGTATCATTGCATATAGACTAGGGATAACGTGTTTAGTCTTCATTTTCATCAGTAGATATCTAGTATTTGCACACCCCTTACCCTACACTACATCAGTTTGGCTTATTCTACTTTTAGCTTTCCAAATTAACTAGCTAATTATATTGTCTCTATGTTACCCCTTATTAAATTTTTTTTAATTGCATATACGACATAAACGTTTTGTTTATAGTTCATGGTTGCTATCTTTGGGAAATCAATTCACTTAAGATAAGTTGGCTAATATTCGAGCCGTAAGGAGATCATTGGATCATGTAGCAATTGCATAAGGTTGTGTGTTATGGGCTTCACGCCCCACTATTATTGAATCTTATTATGTGTGTAACATCCATAGTTTGACGCAAAATTTGTTTAAATTATAGGGTCAAATCGCGAAGGATTTTGATCGAGGCAGCGCGTCGTCGAGTTACCATGTTACTATGCTTAAAGGTAGCGTTCGTTAATTTGTGATTTATGTTAGTCGTAATGATAGTGAAACGCAATTTAATTTAGTAACGAAGCGCGACAAATTATTATGTTTATATGGAGTTAATGTGGATTGGCACGTTAGGAGTGGGGTGTCAATAACATTAAAATTATTTAGGTGAAAAGAGGGGGAGGGGCTGTTGAAACCGAGAAATCGGTCTCTGTGGAGTTCAGAGTCCCTAAAAAAGGGTGACCTCACACTTACTGCACTCAGACAAATGTCACGTACCAAAGACTCAGGAAACTAGGAATAGATCCTCGGCTCTAGCGTGGAGGTCCCACCACACACCCGGATGGTCACGAGAGCACTTCCACTCTCTCACCAATGGCTGAGCTGGGTATCTTGGAGAGCTCTCAAACTCCTCCAAGAAGAAGCATAAGGAGGAGGAAGCCAAAAAACCTCTCTCCAAAGATACCCAAGGGGGTCTATTTATAGTTTTCCCAAACCTAGGGACCAAAAGGTCAGAAATACCCCTAAGACAAATAAGTCCCGGGCCAATAGAAAACATCCATACCGGGGGGTAAATAGGTAATTCCTCCCGGGGCACAACGGTAAAAGCATGGCCAAAAGAGGTCCGGGGGCGAACGTAGGATAAACCATGCCCCTCACCTTCCCAGAACACCAGAGACGAGTGGGGGTTAAACCACTCCACTCCTCCCTTACCTTGGTACTGGGTGAGCGGGAGAGCCCCGCTGAAGAACCAGCTGGCGGGGGGACCCTGTCTCGCCCCGCAAGACTGGGGGACTAGGCGACCGGGGCGAGACCTTGGCCGCCGGCCGGTCTCGCCCCGCACAGGCCTGGCGCCTGGGCGAGACCCTGGCCGCCGGCCGGTCTCGCCCCGCACAGGCCGCACAGGCCTGGCGTCTGGGCGAGACCCTGGCCGCCGGCCGGTCTCGCCTCGTACAGGCTGCACAGGCCTGGCGCCTGGGCGAGATCCTGGCCGCCGGGCGGTCTCGCCCCGCACAGGCCGCACATGCCTGGCGCCTGGGAGAGACCCTGGCCGCCGACCGGTCTCGCCCCGCACAAGCCGCACAGGCCTGGCGCCCGGGCGAGACCCTGGCCGCCGGCCGGTCTCACCCCGCACAGGCCTGGCGCCTGGGCGAGACCCTGGCGCCTGGGCGAGACCCTGGCCGCCGGCCGGTCTCGCCCCGCACAGGACGCACAGGCATGGCGCCTCGGCGAGACACTGGTCGCCGGCCGCACAGGCCGCACAGGTCTGGCGCCTGCTGCTCCCACCTCACAACTAGCAAGCCGAGGCGGGTGTCTGCCAACTCGCCACACCCGCCGCCCCTAAAAGGGGCCAGGGGGAGGCAGATTTTTCATCCCCCAACTAGTATATTATGCAGGTTGAGCCTAAATTGGCCACCAAGAGTGTCAAAGCTCTCAAAAAGCTTAAAAAACGCGCAACAAGCCTCACACCCTGTTTGGGGCTCTCTCTTCGCGAATACGTGGTTGTACACAATCTCCGGTCTTTTCGAGCGGGTTCCACGCTCGGAAAGAAACGTCCAACCTAACGTATTCGCTGTGTAGCCTTCTTGGAGCCGAAAACACTTGGCCTTCCCAAGGGGTCAACCTGTCATGCTAGCTAATGGGAGCCTGGGTGACGAGACGGCCTCGAGGTAGAAAACACTTGGCCTCCCCGAGGGGTCAACCTGCCATGCCAGCTAATGGGAGCCTGGCAGACGCGACGGCCTCGGAGTAAGGTCTACTTACCCCTCCGAGAGATCAACCTGCCCTGCCAGTTAGTGGGAGCCTGGCTGCGAAATCATCTCGAGGTGAGGTCTACTCACCCCTCCGAGAGATCAACCTGCCCTGCCAGCTAGTGGGAGCCTGACAGCGGAATCATCTTGAGGTGAGGTCTACTCACCCCTCCGAGAGATCAACCTGCCCTGCCAGCTAGTGGGAGCCTGACAGCGGAATCATCTCGAGGTGAGGTCTACTCACCCCTCCGAGAGATCAACCTGCCCTATCATCTAGTGAGAGCCTGACAGTGGAATCATCTCGAGGTGAGGTCTACTCACCCCTCCGAGAGATCAACCTGCCCCGCCAGCTAGTGGGAGCATGGCAGCGGAATCATCTCGGGCTGAGGTCTACTCATCACTCCGAGAGATCAACCTGCCCTGCCAGCTAGTGGAAGTCTGACAGCGGAATCATCTCGAGGTGAGGTCTACTCACCCCTCCGAGAGATCAACCTGCCCTGCTAGCTAGTGGGAGCCTGACAGCGGAATCATCTCGAGGTGAGGTCTACTCACCCCTCCGAGAGATCAACCTGCCCTGCCAGCTAGTGGGAGCCTGGCAGCGGAATCATCTCGGGCTGAGGTCTACTCACCCCTCCGAGAGATCAACCTGCCCTGCCAACTAGTGAGAGCCTGACAGCGGAATCATCTCGAGGTGAGGTCTACTCACCCCTCCGAGAGATCAACCTGCCCTGCCAGCTAGTGGGAGCCTGACAGTGGAATCATCTCGAGGTGAGGTCTTTCATGGATCACAAATATTTTTCGGCGGCCCTTGTCTTCAATTATAGTTGATACAATGCAAGCAAAGTTCATTACAAGAGATGATCCACTTCTTCCCAACCTCCCTCTTCCCTCGTACATCATCAGATCCCTCCCCGGGTGCCCACATCAACCCTGTCCTCACATCTCTCCCCTGCCGCCTCGGGTTGGACTTCTTCAATCCGCACCGGCTCTTGCTCTTGTTGAGGCTGATGAGGCTGTGGCGCCGGAGCTCTTGTCTTTCTCAACTCCAGAAATTCGGGGCAAGTAGCTGTTACATGGCCTTACTCCTGGTGGAACTCACAGTAGGGTAACTCTACTCTGACTCTTCTCTTTCCCGTGCGGTTCCTCCTCTCCCTTCGACCAATCTCCATCGCTTGCTGTGGTGGGGGTAGGAGCTGCCTAGGGGCTTGCCTTTGGAAGTTGAATCTCCCTTGGCCTCCATGAAAATCCCCCCACCTTGGATGTGACCTCTTCCTGGACCCTGAACGGGTCCTCTCTTTTGCCTCCAACCTGGCTCCGGACCCTCTTGAGGTCCCTGGAGCCCCTGAGCTCTCTGCTCCTCTCTCCTTCTCCCCTCCTGATGCCTCAAGCCACCTTGCTCCTTCGACTCTGTCTCTGTCAATCTTACCAACTTCTCGACAAACGTCGGGTTGGCCGCCTCAGTTGCTATCTCCTCTGCCGCCCTTTCCATCAGCTCCTCGATGGAAAGGGGGTCTTTCGGGTCAGGCTCATCTTGAAAAACCCCTGGCGCAACCCCACCGTGAACGCCATCTGGAGGGCATACCCCGACATCTCCTGGATATCCAGGATCTCCTCTTGGAACCTGTCAACGTAATGGGCCAGCGACTCCTCAGCCCCCTGCCTTATCAGGAAGATGGACTCATGACTCTTCTTCCTCTTCTTGGAGGTGGAGAAGCGAAGCTGAAAGCTCTGGCTCAAGTCCTCGAACCCATAGATCGATCTTGGTGGGAGTTGGTGGAACCAGTCCCTTGCCTTGTCCTTCAATGTGATCGCGAAGAGGCGACTCTTGAAGGCATCCGTCATCGGCCTGATGGAGACGACATCCTCAAACCACTGCAGGTGCTGGACGGGTTCATCCTTCTCGGTATAGTAAGCCATGTCGGGCTCTCTGAACCCCTCGGGAACGGGAGCTGAGATGATCAACTCGCTGAAGGGTGATCCCCTGAGGGGTGGGCTCGCCACCTCTACTCGCGCGACCTGCTCGCTTGGAAGGCTGACACTCGCCGGGCTGGAGAACAACTCCCGGCCGGTGAGGTCTCGCTCGATCCCATCCCCCATCCTCTCCTTCCCGGGCCGTCTTCCTGGTACACTTCCTTCTCCCCCTGCTGGGGTCACCTCGCTTAGACCCATGGGAGTCGACTCGTCGAGAGGGGGGGGGGAGCTACCTCTTGGGGGGTTGGAGTGAAGCTGCCACCCCGAGGAGCAATACTTCGCAGCATCTCCATGATGCCTTGGATGGATGCCATGAACTCTTCTCTTCCCACAAATGGTCCTGGGTTGGGGAGCTCGCCGAGATCATCACTACCTCCTTGACCTCCAGCCATGACACTCTACCGAGATCTTCTGTGCTGGTCACTGTCCTCGCTCACCGCACCAAGATGTTGAAACCGAGAAATCGGTCTCTGTGAAGTTCGGGGTCCCTAGAAAGGGGTGACCTCACACTTACTGCACTCAGGCAAATGTCATGGACCAAAGGCTCAGGAAACTAGGAACAAACCCTCGGCTCTAGCGTAGAGGTCCCACCACACACCCTGAATGTCACGAGAGCACTTCCCCTCCTCCACCAATGACTGAGCTGGGTATCTTGGAGAGCTCTCAAACTCCTCCAAGAAGATTCCTAAGGAGGAGGAAGCCAAAAAACCTCTCTCCAAAGATACCCAAGGGGGTCTATTTATAGTTTTCCCAAACCTATGGACCAAAAGGTCAGAAATACCCCTAAGACAAATAAGTCTCGGGCCAATAGAAAACATCCACACCGGGGGGTAAAGAGGTAATTCCTCCCGGGGGCACAACGGTAAAAGCATGGCCAAAAGAGGTCCGGGGGCGAACGGAGGCTAAACCATGCCCCTCACCTTCCCCGGACACCAGAGACGAGTGGGGGTTAAACCACTCCACTCCTCCCTTACCTTAGTACCGGGCGAGCGGGAGAGTCCCGCTGAAGAACCAGCTGGGGGGAGACCTTGTCTCGCCCCGCAAGACTGCGGGACTAGGCGACCGGGGCGAGACCCTGGCCGCCGGCCGGTCTCGCCCCGCACAGGCCGCACAGGCCTGGCGCCTGGGCGAGACCCTGGCCGCCGGCCGGTCTCGCCCCGCACAGGCCTGGCGCCTGGGTGAGACCCTGGCCGCCGGCCGGTCTCGCCCCGCACATGCCACAGGCCTGGCGCCTGGGCGAGACCCTGGCCGCCGGGCAGTCTCGCCCCGCACAGGTCGCACAGGCCTGGCGCCTGGGCGAGACCCTGGCCGCCGGCCGGTCTCGCCCCACACTGGCCGCACAGGCCTGGCGCCTGGGCGAGACCCTGGCCGCCGGCCGGTCTCACCCCGCACAGGCCTGGCGCCTGGGCGAGACCCTGGTCGTCGGCCGGTCTCGCCCCGCACAGGCCTGGCGCCTGGGCTAGACCCTGGCCGCCGGCCGGTCTCGCCCCGCACAGGCCTAGCGCCTGGGCGAGAACCTGGCCACTGGCCGGTCTCGCCCCGCACAGGCCGCACAGGTCTGGCGCCTGGGCGAGACCCTGGCCGCCGGCCAGTTTCGCCCCGCACAGGCCGCACAGGTCTGCCCCCCACTAGTATATTATGCAGGTTGAGCCTAAATTGGCCACCAAGAGTGTCAAATCACTCAAAAAGCTTAAAAAACGCGCAACAAGCCTCGCGCCCTGTTTGGGGCCCTCTTTTCGCGAATACGGGGTTGTACAGGGGCGGTTATAAAAAAAACCGAACCATGCCGGTTGATACTTGCCGCAAGCCCGTAAACATTTATTCATGTAATCCCATTTCACGGGAGACAGAAAACCACAGGCAGATCCTCCCGTATTCGCTCTTTTCGCAAGCCGACACGACGAGCCAAGCACGCCGCTTCCCGCACCCTTGCCGACGACTCCCCCCCGCCTCTACCTCTGCACCAGCTCTCCCTCCCTCCTCTGCAGGCGCCGGAGAGGACCCTCCTCACTATCTGTGTCGTAAGACTGACGGATTCCTCCCCACCCGGTGTAGGTCAAGTGCAAAGACAACATTTTGGTTCCGGTGAGTTTAGTTTCTCACTTGTCTCCATTTATTCGTGGAAATCCTTCTAATTGCAAGTTTATTCTACACTAGTTTCTCATGCCTCCTTGCCCTAGATAGGGATCGGAGTACTAGATCTATCGGAATCTGAAATTGATCGCGCTGTGAGCCTAAATCACTCTCACATAGAGGTATTGCACTATGTTGGCCCCTCTGTTGTTTACCCTCTGTCGTTTGTTGATAACCCTAAAAGGGAAAAATGTGTAAATTTAGGGTTGTCTTGGATTGCAGATTTTTTTTGGTGGCCTCGAGGTAAGATTTCGGAAGTCCGCAGTTGTCAGATTTTCGTCGGAAAAGCAATGTCGTCGCGCCGAGTGTACGAGCGCCGCACCACCACTGTAAGGAATTCTAATTCTTTTTAGTTAGACGTATCAAGGAATTATTTTTATGCACCCATGTGTAAGTTTCGTAACACACTATAACCATCCATGGAAAGGTGTGACGGTAGGAAAACTGTAGTGGAAGTAGTTGTAGAACAACACCCCTTTTTCAAGACTCGAATAGTCGGATCATGTAAGCAATGTTAGGTACGAAACTTTTACACGTTTACACAAGTTTGGAAATTTAGCTAAGTTAGGGAGTGAATGTCCATTCTAGTCGACCACAAGAAAAGTAAGGGTCGTCCAGTAGTACACTAAAAGCGATGTCCCAAGCAGAGTAGCATTAGACTGATAAAGGGGCAGTAAACACGCATAAGTCTCCTTGTGCTAGGTAGAGGCGCACTACCTTTCTCATAGGGCATATGAAATCCTACTAGTAGTAGAGTCTTGAGAGTTGACTCCCCTTGAGACAGTTAGTAGATTCGAGGTCGTGTCCGCGCGACACCAGGACTTTTGAGTTCGTCAGATGGTCTCGGGTCATCAGATTTCAGTTGCGCGTTAGGAGCTACTCTGCCTAGAACCTTTCAAGTAGAAGTGTAGATTAGAAGCCACCTAGAACTCGAGCATAGACCTGACGTGATACAGCGCACTAGTTAGTGAACGCCGGAGCTTGGGTAAATAAAATAAAAGCTCATGAACGCAGAACGAGTAGGTCTGTTGACCAGGAAGCATTGTAAACACATGCATGCCATAACATAAAGATTTTAATGAACAAAACCATTTTTCAAAAGACATGTATTCATCATGTAAGAAAAAATTTTAGTGTCATTAGGAAGAGTTATATTTCCTTACCCTAACCCCTCGCGGGCAATGTTTTAAAGGTGACCCTGGTGGAAAACTACGCATAGGATGAGCGTCCTTGTGGTGTCAGTTTGTAGCTGTTTTCCCTTTTCAGTTTTCTTTCATTCAGTATACCCTTGTAACCTTGGATATTGTATTTTGATTAATCTTTGAAATATCATGTGTCAAACTTATTATGTTACTTCAGACTTACAGTACTTTCATCTAAATTCATGTTTAGCGGCTCTGTGAATCCAGTATACAGCTATGTGTTTACCCTTAGTTTTCCTTCATAGCTTCCATTGTTAGTTTAAAATTTTTAGTAGTTTCTTCTTTATTCATGCTGTGTACTAGTTTTGATATTGTTTCATAGTTCTCTTTATATCGCTGACCCGGCCGGATGACTGATTATTGTAAAACTGGGAAGAGCTGTTACAAATTGGTATCAAAGACAGGTTTAGGATCCCTGGACCCAAGAAAGATTCACAGAGTCATAGGAGTGTGTCAGAGTTAACACTTGTTAGTAGAGTATTTAAGCTACGGATAAGCCATAGTTTTGCAAGGGTATGAAATTAATTGCTAAGCCATATTCCCAGATGCATGATAAATAATCATATTTCTTTTATATGTTCTATCAAGCATCACGAGTCAGTAAACCAGGTGAATCTTCACGTCAGGACCCTGTTCCTAATGCTATTATGGGAGATGCTGATGTGCCACAGGTGCCACCAGTTCCAGCAGCTTCAGAGACCACTGACATAGCGTCCCAGATTGCCAAGGCAGTCACTGTAGCCTTGATGGAGTTTCAAAGAGGACTGGCGGCAGGGTTTCCAGCTCCAGTGCAAGTACCATCCCCTGCACCAGCTCCTGCACCAGAACCCATGGAGATGACCCTGGAGCGCTATTTGAGGAATTTTAGAGAGCTTCAACCCTCAAACTACAGTGGGGATGAGACCCCGATGGACACTGACGACTGGTTAGCAAACACCAGAGATCTGTTGAACGTTATGGAGTGCCCGGAGAACAAGAAGGTTCCTCTGACAACTTTCCTTCTCCGTGGTGAGGCGAAGGTCTGGTGGGACAAGTACCGGACAGATGACCCTGCAGGTAAATCGTCATGAAAATTTTCTCTTATTTTAGGGAGTGATACGTTATTTATAAATGGTATGACCATGTTTTTTTGGCCAGGTCGTACGTCGGACATGTTTACGTGGGGCGAGTTTTCTAGGGCCCTTGCAAATTGGTTCGTGCCTCCTTCCGCACGACGAGGTCTGCAGGAGAAATATCTTAGGCACTACCAGGGGGACAAGACCGTTACTGAGTACGAGCGAGAGCTTACCCATCTAGCTCGTTATGCGGGTGTGATGCAGGGAGATCAGGCTGAGAAGTGCAGCTGCTTTGTTGATGACTTGCGTGACTCGTTGAGGCAGCCGTTGATGACCATGGTCAACGCTGACTACAGGAGCTTAGTGGATACAGCTCGCAGGTTGGAGGCAGATCAGCAGAAGGTACAGAAGCGAAATAGTTTTCGCACGAAGCGATCTCAGGATTCGCATCAGCCGCAGCAGATCAGGAATGACCAAGGGAAGTACTGGAACAAGAAGCAGAAGCCTGATGCTAAGAAGACTGGTCAGTCTGGAGACAGGAGCAAGGACCACCCCCCTTGTCCCAAGTTTCAGCGTCGCCATCCAGGAGAGTGTTTGGCCAGCGCAGACGTGTGTTACAAGTGCCGACAACCTGGACACATAGCTCGCTACTGTCAGGATGTTAGTACAAATCACGTAATCAAAACCAGGTTGTATTCATTATATTTATATAAATACTGTATATGACAAATGTAATTTGTTCCTGCAGTCAAAATACGAGGTTGGTGGCTCTACAGAGTAAACAAGGGCAAAACATTGATGATTACTGACAGGAGGCCACAACAGGTCGAGATCTAGTACAGCCCAGAGCGTATGGGCTTGGCCAGCAGAAGGTAAAGGACCATGAAGACGTAGTGACGGGTAAGTGTTTAGCTTACTAAATAAATTTTGTTTAATCCTCTGTAGTGACACTCTCATCATCTTTTGTAAATCATTCATATAGGCATCCTTATGATTCGTAATTTACCCTCCAAGATTCTGTTCGATACGGGTGCCTCACACTCGTTCATCGCAGAATCTCTAGTGCGTAGGCTGAATTTAGAAGTGTGTCTAGAGACAGTACCACTGGAAGTCATGATGCTGAATGAATCCCTTCTGCAAACCAAAGATAAGTGCAGGGTACCAATGCAGTTTGGTGATACCGAGATTATCGTAGAGGCCTTGCAACTTCCTATTGCTTGTTTTGATCTAATCGTTGGAATGGATTAGCTTTCGGCAGTCAATGTCAGGATTGACTGTATGGAGAAGCAAATACAGTTTGAGGGCCCCAACCAGACTGCATTTACCTTCCAGGGCTTGAAGGTAGTGGTGAAGATGATCATCTCCTCGGTCCAAGCTAGGAGGTGCATTTCGAAGGCTTGTGAAACTTTCTTAGTACTGATGAATGCGGAGGCTAAAGCTGACTTGTCAGAGGTACCAGTGGTGCAGGAATTCCCCGATGTCTTCCCGGAAGAGCTCCCTAGTGCCCCTCCAAATATAGAGATTGAGTTCCCGATAGACCTACAGCCTGGGTCTACTCCGGTAGCCAAATCCCCCTACTGGATGGCTCCAAGAGAACTAGCGGAGTTGAAGAGCCAGTTGCATGAGTTGCTTGATTTGAGCTTTATACGCCCCAGTACTTCACCTTGGAGTGCTCCAGTACTATTCGTGAATAAGAAGGATGGTAGTCTGAGACTGTGCATAGACTACCGTGAATTGAACAAACTAACAATAAAGAATAAATATATGATTCCCAGGAGTGATGATTTGTTCGACTAGTTGGTGGGTTTGTTCACTTTTTCCAAGTTAGATCTGAGGTCGGGCTACCATCAGTTGAGGATTCGGGACGTGGATATTCAGAAGACGACCTTCAGTACCAGATATGGGCACTTCGAGTTCGTGGTCATGTCGTTTGGGCTGACCAATGCTCCTTCAGTATTTATGGACCTGATGAACAGGATTTTTCGGGAGTTCTTGGACCGTTTTGTTATCGTCTTTATAGATGATATTCTGGTGTTCTCAAAGAATGCAGAAAGTCATGTCGCACACCTCAGGATTGTTTTGAGCACCCTCAGGAAGAACCAGTTGTATGACAAGTTTTCAAAATGTGAGTTTTGGATTTCAGAGATTGCATTCTTAGGTCATGTCATATGTCAGAAAGAGGTTAGTGTTGATCCGAAGAAGATAGATGTCATTAAGAATTGGCCAAAGCCGACGACAGTCTCAGAGGTTCGCAGCTTTTTGGGTCTAGTTGGTTACTACAAGAGATTCATCAGAGACTTTTCAAAGATAGCCTTACCACTGACTTCCCTCACCAGGAAGGTTAAGGGCTTGGATTGGACAATTGAGTGCGAGTTGGCTTTTGAGGACTTAAAGGCAGATTGATGACCGCACCGATCTTGAGTTTACCTTCAGGGCCTGACGGGTTTCAGATTTATAGTGATGCGTCAGGTCAGGATTTGGGCTGTGTTCTCATGCAGAATGGAAAGGTTGTAGCCTACGCCTTGAGACAGTTAAAGGTGCATGAAATGAACTATCCCGTGCATGACTTGGAGCTTGCAGCGATCATCCATGCTCTGAAGATTTGGAGGCACTATCTCTATGGAGTGCGTTGCGAGATCTTCACTGATCATAAGAGCCTCAAGTATATCTTTGATCAGCGGGAGCTCAATTTGAGGCAACGCAGATGGTTAGAGTTCTTATCGGACTACGACGTAGACATTCAGTACTACCCAGGAAAGGCGAACGTTGTATCTGATGCTCTTAGCCGTAGAGGTTCGTGTTTCTCACTTCTCACTCAGCAGAAGGAGTTAGTGCGGGAACTGGGGAGACTGGACATCATCGTTGTGCCTCGTTGTAGTTTTGGTTCTGCAAGATTGAGTTGGATGGAGATTACTTGCGACATTAAGAATAAAATCAGGACAGCTCTACCCTTGGATCCAAAGATGGCAGAGATTTGGACTTCAGTGCAGACGGGTCAGAAGGAGAGATTCACTTCACAGGACGATTTATTATTGCATGATGGCAGGGTGTGTATTCCCGATATTAGTCACCTTCGCGAAGACATTCTATTTGAGGCACATAATTTCAGATATTCTATACATCCTGGCAACACGAAGATGTATGCGGATCTCAAGAAGGTAGTCTGGTGGCCAGGCTTGAAAGGTGATGTTGCTGATTATGTAGGGAAGTGCGAGACTTGCAAGCTAGTTACGGCCGAGTGTCAAAGGCCTGGAGGCAAGTTACATCCACTTCCCATTCCTGAGTGGACTTTTGAGGATATATCCATGAATTTCATCCACGGTCTTCCGAGATCGCAAAGTGGGAATGATTCCTTATGAGTTATAGTGGACCGACTTTCTAAGGTCGCCCATTCCATTCCTCTTAGGAAGACGGATCAAAGTCCGAAACTGACACAGTTATACATAGACGAGATAGTTCGACTTCACGGTGTTCCCAAGACTATTGTTCGGACCGTGATGACAGGTTCCCCTCCAGGGAGGGGAGATACGTTCAGGAGCGGTTGGGTACCAAGTTACATTTCAACAGCGCTTTCCATCCCCAGACAGATGGACAGACTGAGCGCACAAATAGGACTTTGGAAGATTTGCTACGGATGTGCTTACTGGACTTCGGAGGGAAGTGGGAGAAATATGTCACCCTTGTGGAGTTCTCCTACAATAACAGTTTTCAGACGAGTATTGTGATGACACCGTTCGAGGCCCTCTATTGTAGACGTTGTCGGACACCGTTGTGTTGAGCTGAAAGTGAAAAAAGATCTACCATCAGGGAATCATGGATTGATAAGACCACTGACATAATCAAGCTTATTCCAGAGCGTATGAAGACAGCTCAGGATCGCCAAGCCATGTATCATGATCAGAAACACATGTCAGTAGAGTTCAGTGTTGGAGACTACGTTTATCTGAGGTTAGACCAGTCAGAGGAGTCTCTAGAATAAAACAGATGAAGAAACTGAGTCGCAGATTCGTTGGTCCTTTTGAGGTACTGGAACGAGTTGTGAGGTTGCTTATAGGTTGGTCTTACCTGAGGAAATGAGTGGTGTACATGATATATTCCACGTCTCCTACCTGAGGAGAACAATCAGAGATTCCAGTCAGATCATCAGTACCGAGGAAGCACCAATCGAGACAGATCTTATTATTGGGATTAGACCAGTCAGAATCGTGGATTCAAGGGTACAAAAGCTCAGGAATAAAGAGATTCGCATGGTCAAAGTCCTCTGGATGAACTGTGGCCGCCCAGAGTATACTTGGGAGCGAGAGGATAAGCTTAGGAGCAATGCATATTATACGTTCCTCTTCGTTCCAGGTATGGTTACAATTTTCGAGGACGAAAATTTTATTAGGAGAGGAGATTTGTAACATCCATAGTTTAACGGAAAATTTATTTAAATTATTGGGTCAAATCGTGAAGGATTTTGATCGAGGCAGCGCGCTGTCGATATACCATATTACTATGCTTAAAGGTCGCGTTCGTTAATTTGTGATTTATGTTAGTCGTAATGGTAGTGAGACGCATTTTAATTTAGTAACGAAGCGCGGCAAATTGTTATGTTTATAAGGAGTTAATGTGGATTGCCACGTTAGGAGTGGGGTGCCACTAGCATTAACATCATTTAAGTGAAAAGAGGGGGAGGGGAGGTTATAAAAAAAAACCGAACCATGCCGGTTGATACTTGTCGCAAGCCCGTAAACATTTATTCTCGTAATCCCATTTCACGGGAGACAGAAAACCAGAGGCCGATCCTCTCGTTTTCGCTCTTTCCGCAAGCCGACACGACGAGCCAAGCATGCCGTTTTCCGCACCCTTGTCGACGACTACCCCCGCCTCTACCTCTGCGCCGGCTCTCCCTCCCTCCTCTGCAGGCGCCGGCAAGGACCCTCCACACTTCCTGTGCCGTAAGAGTGACGAATTCCTCCCCGCCCAGTGTAGGTCAAGTGCAAAAGCAACGTTTTGGTTCTGGTGAGTTTAGTTCCTCACTTGTCTCCATTTATTCGTGAAAATCCTTCTAATTGGAAGTTTATTCTAAACTAGTTTCTCATGCCTCCTTGCCCTAGATAGGGATCAGAGTACTAGATCTACCGGAATCTGAAATTGATCGCGATGTGAGCCTAAATCACTCTCACATAGAGGTACTACACTATGTTGGCCCTTTATTGTTTACCCTCGCCATTTTTTGAGATTTTTTTCTACCGATAACCCTAAAAGGGAAAAAAATGTGTAAATTTAGGGTTGTCTTGGATTGCCGATTTTTTTGGGTGGCCTCGAGGCAAGGTTCCGGAAGTCCGCAGTTGTCAGATTTTCGTCGGAAAAGCAATGTCGTCGCGCCGAGTGTACGAGCGCGGCAACACCACTGTAAGAAATTCTAATTCTTTTTTGTTAGACGTATCAAAGAATTATTTTTATGCACCCATGTGTAAGTTTCGTGCACGCACTATAACCATGCATGGAAAGGTGTGACGGTAGGAAAACTGTCGCGGAAGTAGTTGTAGAACAACACTCTTTTTCCAAGACCCAAATAGTCAGATCATGTAAGCAACGTTAGGTACGAAACTTTTACACGTTTACGCAAGTTTGGAAATTTAGCTAAGTTAGGGCGTTAATGTCCCTTCTAGTCGACCACAAGAAAAGCAAGGGTCGCCCAGTAGTATACCAAAAGCGATGTCCCAAGCAGAGTAGTATTAGACCGATAAAGGGGCAGTAAGCACGCATAAGTCTTATCGTGCTAGGTAGAGGCACACTACCTTTCTCATAGGGCATATGAAATCCTATGAGTAGTAGAGTCTTGGAAGTTGACTCCCCTTGAGACAGTTAGTAGATTCGAGGCCGTGTCCGCGCGACACCAGGACTATTGAGTTCGTCAGATGGTCTCGGGTCGTCAGATTTCAGTTGCGCGTTAGGAGCTACTCTGCCTAGAACTTTTCAAGTAGAAGTGCAGATTAGAAGACACCTAGAACTCAAGCACAGACCTGACGTGAGACAACGCACTAGTTAGTGAACGTCGGGGCTTGGGTAAATAAAATAAAAGCTCATGAATGTAGAACGAGTAGGTCTGTTGATCAGGAAGCATTGTAAACACATGCATGTCATAACATAAAGATTTTAATGAACAAAATCATTTTTCGAAAGGCATGCATTAATCATGTAAGAAAAAGTTTTAGTGTCACTAGGAGGAATTATTTTTCCTTACTCTGACCACTCGTGGGTAATGTTTTTACAGGTGACTCAGGTGGGAAACTACGCCTAGGTTGAGCGTCCTTGTGGTGTTAGTTTGTAGCTGTTTTCTCTTTTCAGTTTTTTTCATTCAGTATATCTCTGTAACCTTGGATATTGTATTTGATTAATCTTTGAAATATCATGTATCAGACTTATTATGTTACTTCAGACTTACATTACTTTGATATAAATTCATGTTTAGCAGCTCTGTGAATCCAGTATACAGGTATGTGTTTACCCCTAGTTTTCCTTCATAGCTTTCGTTGTTAGTTTAAAATTTTTAGTAGTTTCTTCTTTATTCCTGCTGTGTACTAGTTTTGATACTACTTTCTAGTTCTCTTTATATCGCGTACCCGGCCGGATGACTGATTATTGTAAAACTGGGAAGGGGTGTTACAATGTGTTTGTTATTGTTAAATGTCAGGTTATTTACATAATGCTCTTATATGTTCTATTTAAGGGACCCATTTGGATCTTCTTTGGTTATGTAAAGAAAGAAGTTTAATTTTTTGTCCCCTTATGAGATCTCTGAAGCTCCCTCTCTCTCTTGAGCAAGCACCGTTTGGGCAGCCATGGTTCCAGCTTCATTGCATTTTTTGCCACCGGTCATCCTCTGATCATCCTCTAACAACCTCCTGGATAGGATCACAACAACTTGGTATCAGAGATTGGCTCCTCCGCGCTAGCACACCCGTCGTCGTCCATAACAACAGCTACACTAACCATTCGCATAGTTTGCAACAGTCGACGCCTCTAGTAATACCAGCAACTTCACCACCCTTCTTTCCCTTCGTCGATAATCGCATCTGCGGTGACGTCTGCAGAAGAAGCTACCTAACCCAACCACGTTGAAGAAATGTTGAAACATCGTCATTTCCCTCCTAGAACCAGCTTACGCCCTTCTCTGTTCTACCATGGCACCGCCCACGCCGAACATTCCGCTTTTTCATCAAGTCGCATGTTCTCTTCCATCCACGTCCATCTTCTGCAAATGCTCACACATCACCCACTCCTTCAGTTTCAAAGTAGACCCCACAATCTCTTTGTTAGTTTCGCACATCTCTATGGTCGTACGCGGTTTTAACTTATGATCTTTGCGCTCGCCTTTCTTTTCGACCCCCCTGCACTCTAGTACCCCTTCGAGCCATACACTGCTACAGTGTTTTTTACCCATCCTTGCAATTTTATGCCTTTCCATTCCTCACGACCACCAACAATAATCTTATATATTATTTTCTTGGACCTGCACCCCTAGATCGTACAACCGCCTGTTCAAACCTGTTCATTTTGGCATCCGCCTTTTAATTAATTTGTGGAAGTATGGGGACTTGACCAATCTTTTGGCTGCTCTCCGGGACATCATGCAAAACTTCATGACATTCATGTACACATGACTTCGAGAAGCTGAGGCATGTTGTCAGGGCGATATGACCTCACTCCTCCACGAGCTTAATGATTTGACAACCGCCTTTTCATCGCAGCCCGTGCCACTGCTGATTCCACTTAAACAGTCATCTCTCCTACCGACGACCAAAGCCGCTCTTCAGGTCTCTGCAGTCCTTGTTATTCCACCGCCGCCACCAGTCCCTGCAGTCGTAACTTCTCCACCTCTTTTATCGGCCCATGTTCTGTCGAACTCTTTGGCCACATCGCCACCTCTTCTATGGCCACCTGCTCCGTTGGCCCCTCTGGATCTATTTCTTTTGCCAACAATCCCCAAGTCGCCGCCGCTAATTTTGATCACCGACACTCTTTCTCCGCCCGAGCTACTGTCACCTTCGTCTGTTCGCAAAGGCCAGGCACCCTCATTTCGCCCATTCACCATCATCTTTTCTACTATTGTGAACGTCCTACTGCTCAATGCAGTCTCCGCTACAGCAACACGATACCAGGAGTTGTTCTGGCGGGAAATCAAATTGTCAGCCGTTCAAGCAGTGCATATACTTATCCACAGTGTCGTCCGGGATAAATTTGATGACATAAACCCAACAACACCCGACAACATATCCCCCAGACGGGGTAGGGACAAAAGTCAAAATATCCCGTAATGTTAAGGCATAGATTTCCTCATCCATGTTCGCTTTCCAACTAGGTATATGAAGAGTTTCCTCATGTATAGCAAGAATAGTGGTGGTAGAGACTTCCAATGCAAACCTGTTACTGGAGGGACCAAGATTGACATATTAAACAACATTAGTAAGAGGATGTGGTGTGCTCTCCTTGACCTCTTTACGCAAAGCAATGAGAAGATCCAAGTCTGAGTCGATTGAAGTGTGAGAACCTTCCGAAGAGGAGATCGTTGGCCCTGGAGCTTTCGGCAGGGACTCTGGAGTGGAAGGAGCAAGAATATATGGGGAAGGAGGACGTCTATGATAATGATATGCAAAGGGTGAAATGGGAGGGATACATGCGAGAGATGTGGTTAACTGCGAGATATCAGGGGAAAGAGCTTGAATGATATGGAACCATGAAGTAGAGGTGGTAGGAGGAGAGGTTATAGAGAGAGGAAGAGAGATCTCGAGAGGAAGGGCCCCTCCCTTCTCGAACAAATCAGGGACACTCAAAAAATGTGACGTCAATAAAGACATTATTGTTCGGAGATAGAGTTGAAACAATGATAGCCCTTCTGAGTTGGAGAATACCCTACAAAGATACATTTTGTGACACGAGCATAGAGTTTATCGTGAACAGATGCAAGAGTGTGGACGAAAGCAGTATAACCAAACACATGCAAGGTGAGAGGAAAAGGTGCACCGATCAGCTATAGAAGAGAGAAAGGGGTCTTACCCAGAAGGATAGAAAAAAGGTAATCGGTTAGTTAGAAAATAAGAAATTTGAACCGCATGACCTTAATAGTAGCGGGGACGGGGAGCATTCATCTGACATTGGAGCGTTCGAGTAACATCGAAGAGATGATTTTTTTGTTCGATCACCCCATTTTGTTGGGATGCATGCACACAATTGGTCTGATGAACAATACAATTGGAGATGCAGAAAGATAAAAACTATTGCTCATGTATTCTTTCGCATTATCGGTTCGAATAATTTTGAGCGCCAATACCGAACTGAGCCCACATTTCATTATAAAATTTTGAGAATATAGAAAAAAATTCAGAGCATTCTTTTAAAAGATACATTCAATTATATCTAGAGAAGTAATCAATAAAATACAAAGTACAGGCTATCTCCACCAACAAATTTGGTGGGACTAGGACCTCAGATGTCTAAATGATGCTTCCCATATTTTCAAGCCTTACATTCTAAAGTGGAGTTGGTCTTGAGTGATGGCAAAAGGTGGTGAAGAGGACACATTGGTGTATGTCCAAGACGATGATATTGTTGAAGCAGAGAAGGGGAGACGACAGATGCAGAGAAAGTTGGAATATCGTCGAGGTAGTAGAGACCATCGCGTTTAGTCCCAGTAGTAGTCGTTCTCTGCATGTGAAGTTCCTGAAAATAACATGTAGATGGAGAGAATAAGACGGAGCATTGCAATTGTCGTGATAGAGCATTGACAGACAACATGTGCGCTACCTGACATAGTTGTAATTAATGCGGAGTGCTTGGTGGCCTTGATAAGAGCCTCAATATCTGCCAAAGAGAACCAGTGGATAAACTCTTGTGGTGGGTGTACGGTGAGGAAGAAGGCTCAGGCGCAATAGTGTTTACATGTGCCTGAGGACGAAGGTGAGGATGCTTGACAAAACATTTTTGACAAGATGGCCAAGCTGTCGACAATAGGAGCAAAGTTGGTGAGGTCCCTCACGAATGTCAGTGTGATCTTCACTACCACATTGAGCTCCACGACCGGACGCATGAACAAAATTATCGGAGGGCGGATGCGGCACATTCGACGGAAGAAGGTTTGCAACCGCAAAGATGTAAGTGGTAGTAACATCCAAGGTGGGAGCGTTAGGTTCTCCCAAGATCTATCTCTGGATCATCTCATATGAATTTGGAAGACAGAGAAGATAGCAAACCACCAAGAGTTTGTAAAAATGTTTGTCGAGTGTCTGGGTCAGCAGAGAAGGCCGATGTTGGATAGGGTGCAAAAAAAGCCTTGTGGGCCCAGGCTGGGCTTGGGCCCCTCGGGTTCGGGCTTTTTGGTGCTAGACCCAGACCGGGCCCTGCTCAAACCAGGTCTGAGTTGGGCCCGGGCCTAAGTAAAATAAGGGGGCCTGACTGAGCCTTTTAGATAGGGCTCAATCAAGCCCCAAATTATCCCAAATGCTGGCAGCCCATCATTATGATGGGTGGCCAGCATTAAAATGCTGGCAAGGCCAACATTTAATGGTGGCTGCCAGCATTGGCGGCCAACATTATGTTGGTCGCCCATTGGGCTATATTGTTAAACGCGCGCCCAAGACCCAAGGCTCACCAAGTTTAGAGGTTTGGGCTTTCGTGCGCCTTTTTTGCGCCTTTGGAGCATAAAAAGTGCGCGTAGGTGCGATTTCAGTTGTAATTTTTTTCAAAATAAAAAAAATATATTGTAATAACTCAATAATTTTTGCATGATTTTGTGTTTGTGAGACATATATATATGACGTAAGTGACCACATTGATTTTATTTTTAAAGAAATATAAATGATAGTAATGAATTATTAATGAGTAGAATAGATGAGAAATCTGATCAAGAAAATGAATGATGTTTGATGTTGATTATTAAAAATAAATGTGTTTGCGTCTTGTCTTCGTCAGGCGCACGCCTGCGCCTTGAGGCTTGCGCCTAGGCTCCATGACCCCTTTGCGCCTTGGTGCACCTTGCACCTTTAATAACTAAGCCAGCATGCTTTATTGCTCAGGCGGGCCTGAGACCGACCTGGGCTAGGCAACATGTTGGGCCCTGACCACATATGGGGGGTCTGGTGAGCCCTTTTGGTCCTGGCATGCTCCTGGACCAGGCCTAACCGGGCTCAGAACCAGGTCGGACGACCGAGTCCAGGCCAAAATTGCACCTTTAATGTTGGAGAAGTTCTACGCCAAGCGATTGAAGAATGTCGAGAGAAAGTGTTGGCCGAGTTAACTTCATGACGGATGATAGGTAAACGTGCATCTGAAAGACTGTTTGTAAGCCAGGTGCGAACCAGAGCATCAATAACGTCCCAATCAACATATGGGGAGACACAGGGTTTGGAGGTGCACCGGTGAGATGATGTCGATTGCGTTGAGATCACAAAAGAAAGGGAAAAGAAACACTCCAATTTGGATAATTTGGGTCCGTCAATTTGGAACCCGTCCCAAGATTTGAGACGCACTGAAAATAATTGGGGGTTTATGAGCATGAGTGTTTGGAGGCGTAGCCATAGATTAGCGGAGCGTGGCGAGCAAGCAATTAGATTTCTCAGAAGTCGGCGTAGGAGTTTTGTGGGATACTGCACAGAAACAGTGAGTTTTGTGAGAAGTCGACATAGAAGAACATGTGAATCTTAGTTCTGCACACAAGATTGCGAGCTCTGTGAGTAAGGTGGTATATGACGAGCTCTGTGAGTAAGGTGGTATATGACGAGCTCTGTGAGTAAGGTGGTATATGACGAGTTCTGCGAGAAGGCGACGTAAAAGACGAGGCGACGAGTTTTGCGAGAAGCCGACCCAGAAGTCTAGGCGGCGAGTTTTGCGAGATAGAAGATTGCACATAGAATTCAGTGAGAGTTCCAATCGCGTGGTGAGCGGTGACTATGAATTAAATACTAGACAGAAGCAACCACACGATGAGGCATTCACTGCGAATTCACAGTCGTGTGATAAGAAGTTGGTGCGAGTTCACAATCCTTTGACACCTTCCAAGAAGTAAACGAGCGATGAGACCTTCCAAGAGCTCATGGAAGTCCGTGAGGGCAAGTCGCTGCAATTTTGATGTCGTGAGAGCAAATGTCTCGATGTCGATTGTTGCGAGTACGACCTTGAGAGATGTTTCGAGTTCGATGTTGATTGCAATCGGAGTGAGCTTAGAGGGTGGATTCGTAGATGGTCATTGATTTCAGCAAAGTCTATAAATATCCCATTGGAGGCTCGTTTTAGTCACCAATTCTGATCACTGAGAGAGTGAAAAATGGCAAGCTTAAGTGGATTGCTCGGCGGGATCTGGGTGAGCGTTCTTTTGAGGTCGGGACGGTTATGCAAATCGGAAAATTTCATGTGCGGCCCAAAATATTTACGCGAATGGAGTTGAAAATTATGTGAGAGTTTGAAATAAAAGAATTTATTATCCCAAACAATTTATTTAATTATGTGGGAGTTCCCTCTTTATATAGAGCAGTAAAGAAAGAGTATATACATTTGGATATGTGAGACTAAATACAAGAAAAATGAAAATTATAATGGGCCCCTATGTGGACTTTTGATCTTGGGATTTAAGTCTCTGATTGATCAAGCCAACAAGATCCATGGAACTTGGAAGTATAACTCTTATTGGCAATGAGCAAGCTAATTTTTGGTATTACCCATGGAATTTCTTTGTCCTTCTGTTCTGATTGGTCCCTCCTGACTTTATATCCAAAACCACTCTCAAGATGGCTCGGGCTTATGATGAAAATGGAAATTTGCACTATGAATAATGAATGCTATAAAATTCCTGGCCCCATCTCTCTCTGATGGACTGTGATTCTTCACTCTTAAGACATGTATTGATATCCTCTCTGCTGGTACCTCTGAAGATTGAGCATGTGGATAGGGTCAAAAATGATTCCTCCTAAGCTCAGTTTTCCTAAACTAAAAAATTCTTATGAAAGGTCTCGAAGTCTTTCCACCTTGCGAGATCTGTTAGCATTGACCTTGTACGGTTGGAATTTATCCCGGTGGCCCCTGGTGGAGACCAGCCTAGATCGGGTCGTCGCAAGAGTGCCCGACACCGCACCCGTCCAGACCATTATCGGCCTTAAGTCTCGAAAAAAAAAATCACGTTGTGTCATAAATTGTTTATGTATTTTGTGAATGTTTGTGAAATATATATATATATATATATATATATATATTAAATTATAAATATATATATATATAAATATATTTTAGTAGATCTATATATACACGCACAGTCATGTATAGGTTAACAGATCCTGGTGAAAGCAGAAAAGTGCACTGTTCCTCCCTGCCGATTCTAGCCGCATCCGCTCCGTTCGGAAATGACACAGGCCGGTTCTCTCGGGAGCTAACCTGAATGGATTAGGGCTTCCTAACCGCAACCGCTCCCGACATTGGCGCCACGCCGTTCCAGCGCAACTGCAGCAAGCTGGAGAAATGGCGGAAGAGCCTCGCCCGTTCTCCCACGCCCAGCCCCCACGATGTCGGAAACGCGCGACTTTCCCCAGCTCTCAGCCCACGACGACAGGACGCGTGCGATCCGGAGAGTGTCGCTCACTAAACTGCTGCCATGGCCGATCATTGTGTTCTTCTTCAGTTTTGTAACCCTATAAAAGGAAAACAGGTATGTCATGCAGGGGGTGATGAAAAAAATCGTGAGTTTGCTATTCTGGTGTTTCCGATTAGAGTTGAGGAAGATGTGTTTACTGTTCTTTCCCGTCGATTAGAAGGCCTGTTGTGGTGGGAATGTTGATTGCTGCTGTTCGCGTGGAGTAGTGAATGTTGAATATTGGATTGCTATTTTTCGATTTTGATTCCCGTTTGAGTTCCTCTGAAGAGTAAAAGAGATGAACAGTAAGTTTGAAGTTACTGTTTGAACATTGTTTTCGGTTTTTGAATGTGAACATTGCTGCGTTGTTTTGATGCTGCCGTAAATAGCGGTTTGTGCTTTGGAATGAAATGTTACTGATGTCTTTGGCTTGTTTAGCTTTCGAGAAAATTGAGTGGAATTTGTTTTCTTGAACGATTGAGATTCCGTGGAGCCACCGTAATTGTTGAGATTTCGTGGAACCACTTTGAGCGTGAAGTGCGAGTGAATTTTAGGCTTGTTTCGTTTGTGGCACCTTACTTTGTTGAGTGATTCCGCGGAACCACCTCGTGTGAGGGAGTGTTTAATTTCCTTGGTGCCCGTGTGCGAAAGCGGCCGACCTCGGAGAAGAAATCGAAGGTGACGAGGAACTCCTCGCGTGATCGCCATCGACTTCGGATACGGAAAGACGACTCATTCTGTGGGTAATTTGCTTCTTTCCCTTTCTTTGCGTGTGTCTCCATTTTCTCTTAGGAGTTATTAGACTCATTGTTGGGTATTCGTCAAATTTTGTCAGCAAACGCTACGTCGAGAACTCCAAACGGAACGTATTTGGAGTTCACGATTTCCGTTTTGGCTGCAACAAAAGGAACGGAACGAAGTTGCGAGTTTCCTTCCCTGGATTTAAATTGAACCCTCGATTTAAGAAAATCTTTTCTTTTAAGCAAAATAGCCTTTCTCGTGTTTGATAAAAAGTTGTTTAGGACTCATAAATTCGCGCAACCTCCGCTTCAATTACTTGCTAAAATCACCTTTCGTTGCATACAATTAGGGTTTTCTAGAAATAGCCGACAGGTGCGTAAACCCTACGCACCGTCCTGCATCAATTTTGGTATCAGAGGGAGGTTCCAAAAATTTTCTAAGTTTTGGGATCCGCCCTGTGTAGAATAGGAACCCACATAGCTTTTAAATATATTTTTCAAAAAAAAAGGGGATTATTTTTTTTTTATCATCATTGCATTTATTTACTTACTTACATGCATTTGCGTAGTGGTAGGTTAGTGAGTATGAGTTCACAACAACACAATTCACCACCTGAACACCTTTACGAGGTAAACCCGGGGATGCGTCGAGTTGAACATGGTGAACCGAGTCGAGGGATCGAAGGGAATGAACCACCCCGTGGTTTGTACCTTTTGCCCACCAAATGACAACGATAACCGAAAGTGTTCACCAAATGAGGGAAGGGCTAGCCAATCTTAGTGTCAGGGTGAATAGCTTAGAAGTACCACCTCGAGCGTCAATGCCACCTTTAGCTAGAGATGAGCATTTAGTGCGACCCCATTATGAGGCTCCCCCACCTTATGGAGAGAGGTCTGCACTTAGGAGAAACCCTCTTTTCGAGGAGGAGATTAGAAATCCCATAGATAGATATGAGTCTGAGTATAATCAGGGTAGGAATTTCCAGAGAAATTTTCCTGAAACCACACGTGAGCCTTTCCTAGGTACGCGAGATCATTATCAGGAGAGACCCTATAATGACGTAGCTAGAGAAGAACGTCCACGAGACCATCGTAGGCCTATACCGGCCATGCATCGTGATGATCGACCGAGAGATTGGCATCGACCGCCACCCCCACGGCGTCGAGACCATCGTGATCCTTACGACGATGAGTACGACTATCCTCCCCGGGATAGGCGACCGGATCTTACACGTGTAGTGAAATTAGAGCTGCCACTTTATGATGGATCTATGGATCCCAAGGTCTTTTCAGACTGGGTTATAGACATAGAGACCTATTTTGATTGGTATCGTATGACGGAAGATCAGAAGGTTCAGTTTGCCAAGATGAGGTTATCTGGGCGAGCAAAAATCTTTTGGATAGGTGAGGAACGTATTATAGAGAGGAATGGACGCCCTCCCATTACACATTGGGCACACATGAAAGCCATATTGGAGGAGCAGTACATTCCCCAGCACTACCAGACCCGTCTACGAGACGAGCTGACGTCTCTACGTCAAGGGTCCAAATCAGTTTCTGATTATTTAGCTGAGATGAAGGATCTTATGATTAGGTGCAACGTATTCGAACACCCACGAGATACATTATCTAAGTTTAAGTGTGGACTGCGATCTGAGATTCGCGATGAGTTGATTCGATATGGTCACTATTCCTTCGCTGAGACTGTATCTATCGTCGTCGATATAGAGGAGCATCAAAAGAGAACCTCCCGGTTCAAACCTCAAAATAAAGCAAACACTCCTTATAAGAAAGATGAATCGAAAGGTAAGGAGAGTGCATCAAAGCCCACCTCGACCTTTACGAGAGATCCTAAAGGAAAAGTCCCCATGGGAACTGTGACCCATTCACAGATCCGATGTTATGAGTGTCAGCAGATGGACCATATATCTAGGGATTGTCCTAAGAGGAGAGGCACACTAGTTATACATGAGGTGACTGAGGAGGATGAGCCTATAGAAGAAGTTGGAGTCGAGAGGGACCCACATATTTTGAATGATGAAGTGTACGGTACGCCTAGTGATGAGGAGTTAGATCCAGGCGTCCTAGTGGTGAGATGCATGTTATCCACACCAAAAGAATCAGCCGATTATTGGCGGACAAACATCTTCCAGGCCTACTTTAAGGCAGGGGAGAAAGTGTGTCGTTTAGTAGTAGATAGCAGGAGTTGTATGAATGTTATAGCCGAGACAGCATTAGCCCGCATGGGACTCACTGCTGAGCCACACCCTTCCCCATTCCAGGTAGCTTGGGTCGTCAAGACTACCTTATCTGTGACTAGGAGATGTTTAGTGCCCATCACTATCGGTCCGTATACCGATGAGATTTGGTGTGATGTTATGCCTATGGATGTGTGCCACGTATTACTAGGGAGACCTTGGTTGTATGACCGAGATGTACTCATACATGGCAGGTCCAACACGTGCTCCTTTCTCCTAGACGGAAAGAGAGTAGTGTTGAACCCGGTGCGACCCACAACACCAACATCCCGCACGAGTAGTAGTGCGAAAGAATCTCTTCCTCCCACTGAAAGGAAGAAGACTCTTAGCATTATACGAGGCGCTGATTTCCATCGAGAGAGCTTCGATGGTGGGTTTTATTATGCCTTAGTTGTTTTACAGGCATCTGACGGACTAGAGAGATACGAGTCTATTCCTATACCTGCTAGGAGACTCTTAGAGGAGTTCCAGGATATACACCCTGATGAGCTTCCGGCTGAATTACCTCCCATGAGATGTATTCAACATGCGATAGATCTCGTTCCTGGAGCTTCCCTCCCACATTTACCGCATTACCGATTGAATCCTGCCGCCCATGAGGAGCTGCAGAAGCAGATCGGAGAGTTACTTGATAGAGGCTTTATCCGTCATAGCCTTAGTCCATGTGCGGTGCCTGCCCTCCTTGCCCCGAAAAAGGATGGTACTTGGCGTATGTGCGTTGACAGTCGTGTTGTCAACAAGATTACTGTGAAATACCGATTCCCAATACCTCGACTGGATGACATGTTGGACATGTTGACTGGAGCCACGATCTTTTCTAAGATCGACCTTCGTAGTGGTTATCACCAGATTCGCATTCGCGAAGGAGACGAGTGGAAGACTGCCTTCAAATCGAAGGATGGCCTTTATGAGTGGCTTGTGATGCCCTTTGGGTTATCCAATGCCCCTAGTACTTTCGCTCGGGTGATGACCCAGGTCTTTAGACCCTATATTGGGAAGTTCGTAGTGGTTTATTTCGACGACATTTTGATATATAGTCGGACTGAGGATGATCACTTGACTCACCTACATATTATTTTCGAGCTCCTGCGAGTCGAACGACTGTATATCAACTTGAAAAAATGTGTTTTTATGGCCAAGTCCGTCATCTTTCTTGGATATATAGTGAGCTCCGCTGGCATCACTATGGATCCCGAGAAAGTTCGAGCGATTCGCGAGTGGCCTACCCCTCAGAACATTCACGATGTCTGTAGCTTTCATGGACTAGCCACATTTTATCGTCGATTCATTAAGAACTTCAGTACGATTATGACACTCATCACTGAGTGTACGAAGAAGGGAAGTTTTCAGTGGACATCATCGGCAGCTAGAGCCTTTGAGATTATCAAGGATAAGATGTCCACTGCACCTGTTTTGAGACTCCCTGATTTCAGTCAGGTATTCAAGGTATCTTGTGATGCCTCAGGAGATGGGATAGGAGGTGTACTTAGTCAAGAGGGTCACCCCGTGGGATTTTTCAGTGAAAAGCTCTCAGGCCCGAAGCTGAATTATTCCAACTATGAGCGCGAGTTCTATGCGATTGTACAGACGTTACGTCATTGGAGGCATTATTTGTTGCCTAAGGAGTTTGTCCTCCACTCTGATCATCAGGCGTTACGTTATATCAATTCGCAACCGAAGTTGAACCCTCGACAGGCTAAGTGGGTGTCATATCTACAAGAATACACCTTCGTTCTCAAACACTGTAAGGGAACGGAGAATAGGGTTGCCGACGCCCTCAGTCGAGTCACCCTTGTATTATCACAGATGCGTACTCAGGTGATAGGATTTGAGCGTGTCAAGGATGATTATTCTAGTTGTCCTGATTTTAGCGGTATCTATGATGCAATACGTTCGGATCCCCACCACAATGAGACTGATTATCTGGTTCGAGACGGATATTTGTTTCGTGGGACCCGTCTGTGTATTCCCCGCACCTCGTTACGAAATTTCATTGTATGGGAATTACATGGCGGAGGCTTAGGTGGACACTTTGGGCGCGATAAGACGATAGCCTTAGTAGAAGAGCGCTTCTATTGGCCCGGGATGAAGCGGTTTATCGCTCAGGTTGTTAGTAGCTGCCGCACTTGTCAGGTAGCGAAGGGTAATAAACAACCCGCTGGATTATATACACCTTTACCGGTGCCCAGTATTCCTTGGGATGATGTTAGCATGGATTTTGTGCTTGTTTTGCCGCGCACTTTTAGGAAACACGATTCCATACTTGTCGTGGTTGATCGGTTCTCTAAAATGGCGTACTTCATCCCTTGTAACAAAACCGATGACGCCTCTCACATAGCCCGTATTTATTATAAAGAGGTTGTCGCACACCGAGGAATACCCAAGACTATCGTTACCGATCGAGACGTTAAGTTCACCAGCTATTTTTGGAAGTCACTCTGGAGACTTTTAGGTACTAAACTTCTATTTTCGACCGCTTATCATCCGCAGACGACGGTCAAACTGAAGTTGTGAATAGAAGTTTAGGAAATTTATTACGCTGTTTGGTAGGAGATCACCAGGGAAATTGGGATCTTATTCTTCCACACGCCCAGTTAGCGTACAACAATTCGAAGAATAGATCCACGGGTTTATCACCTAATGAGGTTGTTCATGGTCACACTGCACGAGTGCCATTAGATTTAGCACCACTACCACACACCTTTAGGACTAGCCAGTTTGCACACGAATATGCATTGCATCTGCATGATTTGCATAAAGAAATTGAGCGGAAGTTGCATAGTACTTATGATCTTTACGCAACTCAAGCAAACAAGAACAAGAGAGCTACTAGTTTTAAAGAAGATGACTTAGTGATGGTTCGACTAAATCCGGAACGGTTACCCTCGGGTACCGTAAAGAAGCTAGCTGACCGTAGAACTGGACCCTTTAGAGTGGTGAAACGGATTGGGCAGAATGCGTATGAACTTGAGATGCCTTCCGTTTGGGGAGCAAATCCTGTTTTTTAACGTAGCCGATCTGACTTTATTTCACGATTACCCGCATGAGTCTGTAGATTTTCCATTGTCTTCTCCTCCAATTGATTCTTCTGGGTTGGTGAGTGAGAGTGAGGAGCCACATTCAGGACATACCGATATTCATTTCGCTACTGACACGTCCACTGCAATTTCTCCCATTTTCACTGACAGCTTACAGGTGGAGCATGAGATACCAGATGAGTCTACTTTACCAGTTCCCAGAGCTACTGATCGACTGCCGCGACAGATTTTAGTTCCCGAGCAGATATTGGATGACGAGACAGTGACCACTACTGAGGGTGGTTTTCAGAGATACTTGGTTCGTTGGCATGGCAGACCAGAGACCGAGACCAGTTGGGTCTTGGCCGAGGAGTTACAACGCATGGATGCTGATCTTCTACAACAATACCGTTCGGAGCACTCACCAGAGATGAGTGATTTCGAGAGGGGGAGAGTTGGTGGAGACCAGCCTAGATCGGGTCGTCGCAGGAGTGCCCGACACCGCACCCGTCCAGACCATTATCGGCCTTAAGTCTCGAAAAAAAATCACGTTGTGTCATAAATTGTTTATGTATTTTGTGAATGTTTGTGAAATATATATATATATATATATATTAAATTATAAATATATATATATATATATATATATATATATATATATATATATATATATATATATTAGTAGATCTATATATACACGCACAGTCATGTATAGGTTAACAGATCCCGGTGAAAGCAGAAAAGTGCACTGTTCCTCCCTGCCGATTCTAGCCGCATCCGCTCCGTTCGGAAATGACACAGGCCGGTTCTCTCGGGAGCTAACCTGAATGGATTAGGGCTTCCTAACCGCAACCGCTCCCGACATTGGCGCTACGCCGTTCCAGCGCAACTGCAGCAAGCTGGAGAAATGGCGGAAGAGCCTCGCCCGTTCTCCCACGCCCAGCCCCCACGATGTCGGAAACGCGCGACTTTCCCCAGCTCTCAGCCCACGACGACAGGACGCGTGCGAACCGGAGAGTGTCGCTCACTAAACTGCTGCCATGGCCGATCATTGTGTTCTTCTTCAGTTTTGTAACCCTATAAAAGGGAAACAGGTATGTCATGCAGGGGGTGATGAAAAAAATCGTGAGTTTGCTATTCTGGTGTTTCCGATTAGAGTTGAGGAAGATGGGTTTACTGTTCTTTCCCGTCGATTAGAAGGCCTGTTGTGGTGGGGAATGTTGATTGCTGCTGTTCGCGTGGAGTAGTGAATGTTGAATATTGGATTGCTATTTTTCGATTTTGATTCCCGTTTGAGTTCCTCTGAAGAGTAAAAGAGATGAACAGTAAGTTTGAAGTTACTGTTTGAACATTGTTTTTGGTTGTTGAATGTGAACATTGCTGCGTTGTTTTGATGCTGCCGTAAACAGCGGTTTGTGCTTTGGAATGAAATGTTACTGATGTCTTTGGCTTGTTTAGCTTTCGAGAAAATTGAGTGGAATTTGTTTTCTTGAACGATTGAGATTTCGTGGAGCCACCGTAATTGTTGAGATTTCGTGAAACCGACTTTGAGCGTGAAGTGCGAGTGAATTTTAGGCTTGTTCGTGTGGGCTCCTACTTTGTTGAGTGATTCTCGCGTAAC
>CM077161.1:162119173-162275824 GCA_039583875.1 Platanthera guangdongensis
TTCCAGATTGAATCTTCAACATATCTGGAAGCCGCTTCTTCTGCTAAGCTAGGTCATGCAACCGGATTGAATACTTACATTCTCCAACAGTTGGATTTAATACTCACATTCTCCTCTATTACTGCAGGCCAACGTCCCGCCATCTCCATGGACTGCCCCCCCCCCCCCCCCTCGCGATTGCACCTTCGGATCGAATACTTACATTCACGGGCAATTGGCTCATTTCCAGGCTAGGTCACACAACCGAATTGAATACTTACATTCTCTGGCAGTTGGATTTAATATTCGCATTCTCCTCTATTACTGCAGGCCAATGCCCCGCCATCGCTAGGGCCTGCCCCGTTACGGTCGCGCCATCGGATCGAATACTTACATTCTTCAACAATGCTCTCTTGGCCAATTTTGGCCCCGCAATCGGACAGAATCCTTACATTCTCTGACTCTTTGATTGAGTTAAGGCACTCTGTGACGCTACCATGAGCTTGCATTCTACCAGCTACCAGGACTTAGGCTGCGAAAGACAAAAGAGAAAGTACAATGTTATCATAATAAGTAAAGTCGCAAATGCGCTACATAAAAGCACCGGAGGATGATAACAAATATGGAACAGACATAACAAAAATCAAAGGCAAATGTGTATAAAGCATACAAAAGTGGAAGTATAAATCACTACTTGCCCACCACTTCCATATCAGGCACAGGAATCACTCCCCTCATCATCAGAGATATCATCAAATCTAAGGCTGGAGACATCACACTTCAGACGTTTGGCTACAAGGAGAAAGGCCTTCGATACACTACATCTAAGCACAATCTCACGAATATCCTAAATTTGAGGCTTGACCTCTTGGGTCCAGACATCCTCGCGAACCACCTCGGCAAGCAGGTCACGATCGTGCAGAAAATCCAAAGAACCTCTGTACTCCTCAAGGCCAACTGCCTTCATCACAAGTACCCACTCTTTAGAAGAAAGGTGCACTATCTCCGCCTTGGAAGCCTCCAACTTCACTCACAATCCGGAACTCTCCTCTTGAGCAGTCTTCAAAGTCTGCATAGTCTTCTCTATCATCAACTTCTTGGTCTGTAGCAATGCTCGGGCTTCCTCCGTCTCGGACTTAGCTCCGATCCAATCCACCGAAATTGGGATATTTCTCGATCTAACTCCTCTCTGCTGGCCGTAACTGAAGCCTCCGCAGCTTGAAGCCTCTCCTGAAGAGCCGAATATCCGTCTTTCAGACTCACATAGTGTAACACCTCCATCCGTTCCATGACATATAATAGAAGGTTCGACCGAGGCCCCACACTATCAGCCACAAACAGGCGGCGAGGTTACATGTTAATATTTAAGACTAGTACATGCATCCTAACTTAGAGCATTCTAGAGGAAGTATTAGGGGTTAATATTAAACTCATCGACCATGAATGTCCACTATATATAAACAATGTCATTTATATATTTTCAAGGAACGTATACAAAATACACAAAATATTTGGTCTTAAGGGCTTACAATTATCCTTCATAAGTGTGGATTACATACATCGGCACGCAGACCGACCACACATGAAAATAGTAAAACTTTTCTTCATTCGGCCTTCGAGGACCAGCATAGCAGTAGCAAGGGCTTCAGCCCACTATTTTTCGCTCGGCTCTCCAGCACCTGCATGGGGACAATCCATCGGAATAGTGGTAAACAAAGCAACGGTCAACATTCAGCTGACCAATTTATAACGGCCCTACCCCTTTCCCGGGATAGTGATATTCCTTCCATACAGGCATAACATCTTCACAAGCAGATATATCACAAAACGTGTACTCACGCACAGTCAATATATCACAAACGTCGGTCGCACGACCCGACACTCCGTGCACTCAGGGCACATTATTGGTGTACCGGAAAATCAGGGTGCCATCGCCGTTCTTAGGTTCCAGACCCAATGGTAAACATTGAGCATTCATGCTCCACGGCCAACGGCCGGAGACATTAGTCTTGTTGGCAGACAGCCCAAGTCTCTCATTATGTGATCCTAACGAAGTCAATAACTTAGGCACTCAAGTTAGACAACCATAAAGGGGATACAATTCAGCTCTTGTCCATTGCTCAAATCGCCAATTTAATGTCTAGACTGACGCGGGTCGGCTTCCCTTTGTCTGTTAGGCTCACTGCCTTTAAGAGCGCATAGCTCACAATAGCCACAATTTCCTCAAAGGACTGACTTCACAATCACAGGTTAGCTGGGAGTTATTGTCAGTGACAACCACTATCGTCTGGCGTTAGCGACAGAACACTCTTTCTGTACCCAGCCCCAACCATAACTGGACCAACTATCAAGAAAACCCTGCAGCCACGTGTAGTGTCAGAAACACTGGACGACAAGTGCTTTGCCAAAAACATTCTCGAAAACTCTTCTATCGAGACTTCTGGTAGTTGTCTGCCCGCCAAGTGATGCATCTCCATTTCGTCCCCGCAAAGCCGAGCCTCTCCTTCCAACAAGAAAGTGGCCAAGGTGACTTTATGTTCCTCCTATGTTCTTATCGCCTTCAAAATCCTCTTGATGCGCGCAATCCAATCCTCTGCCTGCATTGTGGGTCCTGCCTCCGTGAACGTAGGAGGATTGAAGCTCATAAACTACTTCAGTTGCCGCTTCGCTGCTCGTGGATCTACAACAGCCTCACCAGGTACAGGCCTCACCCCAACCTATTCTGGCACCACCGCAGGTCGCGCCTGCCCAGTAGGTTGTGCCTGGATCATGACAAATAATGCCTCTGCAACCAAACGTACTCTCTCCACAGACGGAGGAGGTGTAGCCATCTCAACTGGTGTCGTACTCTCTTCAGAATGCTAGGGCTCAGACTATCCTGCACCACTTCGAGTCACCTATACGTGTAAAAGACACACTATAGCGACTTGGCAAAAGTAACAACAACATAGTAAGAACACGCAAGTTCCTCAAACAGGTGTATTTGCATTCCTTAGTTGACATGCTTGAGTTCATTTATGTTATAATGGGCCGCACTTACACGTGCTCGCCACCCCTCAAAAGAATTTGACCACGAATTTGAAGGAGGAAGACCAAGACAAGCTGATACCAAATTGTAACACCTCCATCCGTTACATGTCATATAATAGAAGGTCCGGTCGGGGCCCCACACTATGTGCCACAAACAGGTGGGGGTGGGGGTGGGGGTTATGTGTTAATATCAAAGACTAGTACATGCATCCTAACTCAGAGCATTCTAGCGGAAGCATTACATGTTAATATTGAACTCATCGACCATGAATGTCCACTATATATAAACAACCACATTTATATATTTTCAAGGAACGTATACAAAGTACACAAAATGTTTGGCATTAAGCTCTTACAGTCATCATTCACAAGTGTGAATTACATACATCGGCACGCAGGCCGGCCACATATGAAAATAGTAAAACTTTTCTTCATTCGGCCTTCGAGGGCCAGCATAGCAACAGCAAGGGCTTCAGCCCACTATTTCCCGCTCGGCTCTCCAGCACCTGTATGGGGACAATCCACAGCAACGGCGGTAAACAAAGCAACGGTCAGCATTCAGCTGACCAGTTTATTACTGCCCTACCCCTTTCCCGGGGCAGTGGTATTCCTTCCCTGCAGGCACAACATCTTCACAACAGATATATCATAAAGCATGCACTCACGCACAGTAAATATAAAACAAACGTCGGCCACACAGCTCGACGCTCCGTGCACTCAGGGCACATTATCGGTGTACCGGAAAACTAGTGTCCCACCACCATTCTTAGGTTCCAGACCCAACGGTAAACATTGAGCATTCATGCTCCACGACCCACGACCGGAGACTTTAGTCTTCATGGCGGATAGCCCAAGACTCTCATTATGTGATCATAACGAAGCCAATAACTTAGGCACTCAAGTTAGACAACCATAATGCAGATGCAGTTCAGCCCTTGCCCATTGCTCAAATCGCCAGTTCAATGTCTAGACTGACGCGGGTCGGCTTCCCCTTGTTCGTTCGGCTCACTATCCTTTAAGAGATCATAGCTCATAATAGCCATAATGTCCTCAAAGGACTTGCTTCACATTCACAGGTTAGCTGGGAGCTATCGTCAGCGACAACCACTATCGTCTGGCGTTAGCGACAGAATACTCTTTCTGTACCCAACCCCAATCATAACTGGACCAACTATCCAGAAAACCCTGCAGCCACCTGTAGTGCCAGAAACACTGGACTTTCATAGCATACACCAAATGAATATCGAGGGTATTTTCCTTGAATTCCACTCCAGTACTTCCTATTACTCCACTTCACATGCAAAACCCACTGACTCTACAAAATACTCGTTTATACAAGGAGTCTTCTCCGATGCGCAAAATAAAACATCAGCAATCCAGACCAACCTATCCAGATGAGCTTCATACAGCATGCTTATTCCTCACTACACATTTCCGAATCTATATGCAAACCTTATTGGGAATTTCAAGAATCAACCCAACAAAAATCTCTCAACATTACACCTATTGGTGGGGAAAATCCATGAATATGTCAAAATAAGGACTTCACATGTCCAAGGAGGAAGATCGTTACCCTTGGAGTTTTCTTCAGAGCCATGACAAAGCTTTTCTATGCGGATGAGAATGATCGCCTCACTTTTCCCTTCGCGATTCTAGTTTTGGCTCTTGATTCCAGCCACCAGATCTTCTCCAGCAACGACAAGTTCCACCCAAACCCTAGCACCAGCCAAGAATTCTCTGCTCCAGAACTTGGGAAGTAAGGAAGAGAGAGAGAGAGAGAAAAAAGGAAATAATTATTTCCTCAGTCCCAGCCCTTTGCATATGTGGTCTCGGGTTTTACCCCAACCATATGATCTCTTCACATCAAAATAAAGCAATGTCTCGGGTTTGAGCTGACAAAGTCAACCACTGCTCAGTGGCCGCACACCAGCTACCTGACACGAGTCGCCACTACGGCGATATCTTATTTCGACAATTCGTCGAACGGAGTCAAGTTCGTCAATCGCAAGTCGTCGAACGGGAGTGAGTTCGTCGAACGGGCCATGACACCTGACAGAGCTTATTTCGTCGAGCTCTGCTCGACGCTTTCGTCGAGCTCAGGACGACTTTTAGCATGTTACCTCCAACTCCTTTTTGGGGTGTTACACATAGTGATCGTTCCACGTAAGCGCAATATGCGTCTGAGCCTCGATCTGCAAACAACAAACAAAAAGGTTAAAATCAATAAATTCAAGCAAAGGAAAATGGGTAAATTTCTTACCACATCACTCATGACCTTCAAAAATGAAGACACTCGGGCGACAGAAGTCTCTGTACAAAGAACTTGGGGGCAGACGCCTCTATCACCTCAACATCTGAACCAACTATAATTGGCTCATCGCGCATGGCCTCCTCGGTCAGGTCCTCCCCTCCACGGGGCGAAGTCAAAAACCCTACAACTGCATCACAATTACTTCTCAAAGTAAGCTTCCTCTTGTGAGCTAAATGTACTACACGCTCGGCCATAATCGAAAGGCCACACAGGGACAGGCACTTCTCTTCAACGAACAAAGAAATGCTGAATAAATGCTTCGCCAACTCTCGAGAATCTAAAAATCCTAATATCGGTGTAAAGTCCCGCTCTTGCACTCTTCGATGCCTACAACGATCGGGTAAGGAATTCTAGATCTCGGTTAAGCTCTAGGAATTCTTGACATAGCCAAACAAAGTATTCCCATGACGACGGTCCGTCCGGGTCTCAAAGTAAAGACAACTTTTATTACTAAGAATTTCAACGCGGTCACCACCATCAACACGAACGTCGCACCAATCCCTAAAGCAGTCCAGAGAAAATCATGAATCATGCTCCCTGAAGAAGCTTATCAATCCCATAAGGCGCACCATCCCCAGCTGAGTAGATTGCAACATTGGAACGTCATAGAACTTCAAGATGTCGATCACCTCCTCGCATGGTGGAAATCTGAAGCCCGATTTCAAAGTGATCTCACAAACCGTCAATAGCCTCTCGGAGGAATTTGGACCCTCTCCTCAATATGTGGTATCCTCATCTCAAGATCAGCAGGTAAACTGTATCTCCTCCTCCAAATCGCAACTTGATCATCGATAAGAGATGAACGCAGATGCATCGGTCTCGCAGTACGTTTCGAAGCCTGAAACAAAAGGAAAAAACAAAAGTTGGCGTCAAGCAATTCAAACCAATTCCCGCGTAACAAAAATATTGATATGGGTATAGACGCACGTATGCAAGCACTTGAACGGACCCAACATCACGCACAACCAAGAACGCACGCACAACCCGCGGCCAGCGCAGGTACCCGCACGACCTTAGTTGTGCACACCATAGGCCGCACGGCCAGGTGCGCACACGAGTCTGCATGACCAGGTGCGCGTGCAACCAAGGCTGCATGACCAGGAGCGCGCGCTCTCACCCCGACGAGCGTGCCCGTTGTGTCCTCGCTTTGATGCCTTAACTGAATTTGCAAGGCGCCGCCGCCTTCCTTTTCTGGCCTTTCTCCGTTCGTCATCGCTGCAATACCAGTCAATAGCTCTCAAGGGAAGAAATCATCGTTCTTCGCCCGTATCAGTTTCTGATACTGAGAATTTCGGGGACATTTGGTGGGGAAGAACCACTTTTTATGAAGATTTAGTGCGCACATAGCAACTCCCCCCCCCATGATCTCCACTAAATTAGTGGAATCATGTGTTTGACCGCACACATGATCGCCACATACGATCCCGCCGCGTGTTGATCCCACTACACAGGACATCTGAACCCCTGAAGACATCGCCTTGCTGGCGTCAAGCGGCTGGCATCATCTCCGGATGCCGGCCGCTCCCTCTTGCTACCGTCGGCCACCCCCTCCCGGCCGCCGACACGCGTCAAAGGTGGCGGCCAAGCCGACCGTGACTCTTCGGTCGAGGTAGTGGCCGGGCCGGCCGCCCCTCTTCGGCCGCCAGCACGCGGCCAAGCCGGCCGCCCCTCTTTGACCACCGACGCTCGCCCGAAGAGGCGTCCAAGGTAGCCGCCCCTCATCGGCCTCTACCACGCGACCGAGGAGGCGGCCGAGCCGGCCGAACCTCTCCGGCTATCGGCGTGCGGCCAAGGAGGAGGCCAAGCCGGCCGCCCCCAACCGATCGTTGGTCGCTCCCCCTTCCACCGCCGGCTTGACCGCCGCCTCTCTCCCTACCATCAGCGGAGGCCTCCCTCCTTGTCTGCAAGTTCGTCGGCAAGTTCGCAGACAAGTTCATTGATAACTTCTCAAATGAAGTTATCTTTGCCTAATATTTCTACTTCATAATTATTAATAAGGAGCTTAAATGGTAATAAAATATGATTAATTAGTATTTTAATGTTTATGGTACTAAGTTGATCTTATTCCATGGTTTTCTATGCAAGATTCGCCGGAGAAATCAACTTGGAAGTGAATGCAGAATTATTATTTTCGGCCTGGACCAGTTACTGCAACATCCAATTCTGAAACTGCAACATGTGTCTGTCCGAAATTTTAAATTTTAAATTCGAATTCCCGCTATTTTTAATTATGGAAGGATGCGTCCTTTCAGGAGTATGGGCGTTTTTAATGCTAAAAACTGACCAAATGGAAAGAGGATTGATTACTAATTCGGATCTAAGGAGGAGAGCATCATCTAGGGTTGGCTTTGGAAGAAAACCTCCATTGGAGAGCGACGGCTAGAGGAAGAAGAAGGAGATCTTCGTGCGGATCGAAGAAGCGGCTCTAGGAAGAGATTCCTGCAGCGAATAAGCGTGAACCACTATGTTTTGTAAGATCTACTTCAATATTTTGTGTGATTTCTCTAACGCCATGAACTAATTCTTCCTTAATCTTGTATTATGAGAGTACTAGGTTGTGTTTGATGGATATTTACTAGTTTATGTTGTTGAGAATACTTGGTGAATGTTCTTTATCAATTTTACGATCTTTATTTCTGAAATGTTTGGCCAATGTTTCACCTTTATGCTACGCTTCATAAATCGAGAGAGGAGTTGTGGTAGTATATCGTAATTTTGATATAGCATTTGAAGAGAGAAGGAGACTTCCTCTTGGTGTTAGCAACTTAGGTCTTCGATCTTTGAGCGGTTCTTATTTCACCCAAGGGGAAATATAGAACTAGGGATTGCCGATATCGAGAGATACGGTTCTCTATTTTAAGATCGTTGCAGGGCACACTCACTTCGGATTTTCACAACGACACATTCACTTATTCATCATACTAAACCTAGGAAATCATGATACGAGATTATTTCTCTCCTTTGATAAGAAAAGTATTTTCCATAAGATCCGTAGTAATTTCATTTAGAAGTCTGCATTCTTAATTTTGGTAGTTTAAGAAAACCACAAATCTCCTTCAACTTGGATTTAAGGAAAAGGCCTAACTGGTATTTGCAAGCACTAAACCAATCACCTCCCTGTGGAAACGATTCTTGCTCACTTTTATTACTTGACACGGCACGTGCACTTGCGTTTAAATACGTAGACCATTTCGGGCGTATCAAGTTTTTGGCGCCGTTGCCGGGGAGGTGCGAGAGTTAGTGTTTATTTCTTGCAATATTAGTGAATCCCTAGTAATTAGAGATCAAGTTTTGTTTTTGTCATTGTTAATTTTCTTATTATTGTTGCCGTGTTATTTTGTGATTGTTTGTTGAGTAGTTATTATCAATCATCAATTGTTGGTGTGTGCATTTTATGTCCAGATATCGATCACCTGATTTACTACCCTTAAACCTAGAGATCGAACGGACGTGTAGACAGAATAGGAGAACGGTTCGATTAGGAAGCGATAACGTAATAACAATGAATCATAATAATCAGAACGCTCCTAATGAAGTTGACCAGGAAGTCTTAGGTCAAGAGGGTCAGGTTGAACAGAACGGACAACCTGCTGAAGTTAGGCGAACCTATCGCGAGTACAACATGCCTTATAGGGGTGGACTGCAGTATAGCATTATCAAGCCTGCCATTGAAGCCAATAACTTCAAAATTAACTCCATGGCCATGAACCTAGTGTAGCAGAAGCAATTCAGTGGACTGAATCACGAGGACCCAAACTCCCACTTACGAACTTTCATGGATGTGTGCGACACATTCAAGATTAATGGTGCGTCAGACGAAGCGATTAAACTCCGCCTATTTCCATTCTCTCTGTCGGGTAGAGCGAAGGAGTGGCTTGATTCCCAATATGGTCTCACCACTTGGATGCAAGTGGTTGACTTGTTCTTAGCCAAGTACTTCCCGCCCGCAAAAACAGCGAAACTAATGAGAGATATTAGTACATTTATGCAAGGGAATGGGGAAACGTTGTATGACGCATGGGAGCGGGTCAAAGAGCTCTTAAGAAAGTGTCCTCACCATGGTTTGGCGATGCACCAACAAGTGTGGACGTTTTATAATGGCCTCCAGACATGTACGATGATCCAAGTAGATGGAGTCGCAGGAGGATCTCTTATGAACAAGTACCCTGAGGACGTTTACGCTATCCTTGAAGATTTATCTTCAAATAATTATCAATCATTCGATCGACAGGCTCCTTCTTCTTCGGTAGGAGGTCTTTACCAAGTGGATCAGTTGACATCTTTCGCCGCACAAATATCGGCGCAGTTCAACTCTATGAACAAGAGATTAGATGCTTTGACACTAAGTCAAACTCAACCACACCCACAGGTAAATAGCATAGTTTCCCCTTCATTCCCCATTAACTCATCTCTTACCGTAGAACAACTTGTTGGCCATAATGAGGAGGTTAAATATGTAGGGGGACAACCAAGGTATAATAATAATCATCATCACAATCATCATAACAACAATGCATTTTCTAACTATTATAATCCTGAAGTGCGTAATCACCCAAACTTTTCGTGGAAGAACAACACCGGTTTGGCACACCCACCCGGTTTTAATTCAAATCCACACTCGAACCCACCACATAACAATAACTATAATCACCAAGGTGCTTCTAGAAAATATTCTGAAGAGATGATTGTTGAATCAATCCAAAAGAGTGACGCCCGCATCACTAGTTTAGAGGGTTCCTTACGGGTAATTGAAACGCAATTAGGATAGATTGCGAGTGCATTGAGTCTTAGACCCCAAGGAACTCTCCCAACGGATACCATTCCAAATCCGAACGGAGAAAATCCTCATTGCAAGGCTGTCACTTTAAGGAGTGGAAAGGAGTTGGTGGGAGCACCGGAGAAAGAACAATCTAGGATGGATAATGAAGGAAATGAGTTGGAGGAGGCTAGTCCGAAGATGCCTAGTGAGGAGTTGAGACAAGAAGAGAATGTTAGCGAAGGTGTGGAGTTGTTAGGAGAAAAGGAACGCGAGCCAATCGTTGAAAATTCAAAAAAGAAGAGTAGTGTGATAGTCTATCCAGCACCACCATTCCCTCAACGATTAAGGAAAAGTAAATTGGACCATCAATTTCAGAAGTTTATGGAGATATTCAAGAAATTGCAAATCAATATACCTTTTGCGGAAGCGTTGGAACAGATGCCAAGCTACGTGAAATTCATGAAGGATATCCTATCAAAGAAGAAAAGATTCGGAACGAATGAGACGGTAGCACTCACGCAAGAGTGCAGCGCCATTCTCCAAAAACGACTCCCACCCAAGTTGAAAGATCCGGGGAGTTTCACTATTCCATGTTCCATAGGATACAAATTCGAGGGCAAGGCATTATGTGATCTAGGGGCGAGCATAAACTTAATGCCATTATCGATATATAGAAAGCTAGGTTTGGGAGAAATCTCTAAGACTTCCATAACCCTGCAGTTGGCCGATAGGACACTAGCGTTTCCGAAAGGGATAGTGGAGGATGTGTTAGTAAAGGTGGATAAGTTTATTTTCCCAGCAGATTTTGTGGTATTAGATATGGAGGAGGACAAAGAGGTACCAATCATTGTAGGGAGACCGTTCCTAGCCACGGGTAGGACGTTGATTGATGTGCAGAAGGGAGAATTGACAATGAGGGTGAATGACGAGCAAGTAACATTTAACTTGCTTAAGGCAATGAGATTCCCCCATAGAGAGGAAGACAACATGGAGGTGGTCAATCACGTGTCCATTTATGACTATGAATCGAATCGTCTACTGTTCAATGAACAAGAAGTTCAATTGACACACCTATTGACTGGGGAGGATTCATCTGAGGAGGAAGAAGAAATGCCAGAATGCCTACAAGCATTTGAGAGGCAGATTGCTTGGGTTCAAAAACCGGAACCGCTAGAGATATCTGAGAAAACCGTCTCAGTAAAACCCTCGATCGAAGAGCCACCACTGTTAGAGTTAAAACCCCTTCCTGAACATCTTTCTTATGCGTTCTTAGGTGAGAACGACACTTTACCAATCATTGTCAATTCCAAATTAGAATCTGAACAACTTCTAAGGCTTATTGGGTTGTTAAAGAGATACAAGTCGGCGATAGGTTGGACGATAGCGGATATCAAAGGGATCAGCCCATCACTGTGCATGCATAAGATCCGCTTAGAGGAGTCATGCAAGGGATCTATTGAGCCCCAACGCCATCTAAGCCCACCGATGAAGGAAGTAGTAAGGAAATAAATTATAAAATGGCTAGGCGCAGGAGTCATCTACCCTATCTCCGATAGCTCGTGGGTGTCGCCAGTGCATTGTGTCCCAAAGAAAGGAGGACTGACGGTAGTAAGGAATGAGAAGGGAGAGTTAATATCTACTAGAACAGTTACTGGTTGGCGGATTTGTATAGACTATAGGAAACTAAACAAAGCCACCAGGAAGGATCATTTCCCCCTCCCTTTCATCGATCAAATTTTGGATAGACTGGCAGAGAATGACTTCTTCTGCTTTCTAGATGGTTACTCAGGGTATAACCAGATTATGGTAGACCCAGAGGATCAAGAGAAGACTACCTTCACTTGCCCCTTTGGGACGTTTGCATTTAGAATGCTTCCATTTGGCCTATGCAATGCACCGACTACGTTCCAACGTTGTGTAATCGCGCTCATCGCGGATATTTTAGAAGATGGTGATGGTCCCGAAGATTACGGGATCGAGGTCTACATGGATGACTTCTCCATCTTTGGCAAATCTTTTGATACCTGCTTGATCTGTTTAGAGAAGGTGCTTGCACGGTGTGTGGAGACTAATTTAGTATTGAACTGGGAGAAATGCCACTTCATGGTCCGTGAAGGGATGGTGTTGGGACATCATGTCTCTAGAAGAGGGCTAGGAGTGGATAAGGCGAAATTAGGCGCGATAGAGCAATTACCTCCACCCAAAAATGTAAAAATGTTGAGGAGCTTCTTAGGACACGCCGGTTTCTATCGTCGATTTATCAAAGACTTCGCAAAAATAGCAAAGCCATTGAGTGGTTTATTAGAAAAGGATGTGAAGTTTTATTTCAGTAACGAGTGTTTGGAAGCGTTCAATGAGCTTAAAAAACGTTTGACTACAGCACCTATTGTTGTGACACCTAATTGGGAAGAGCCGTTTGTTTTGATGTGCGATGCGAGTGACTATGCGGTGGGAGTTGTCTTGGGTCAACTGCGGGAGAAAATATTCCATACGATAGCCTACGCTAGCAAGACCCTCATTGACGCCCAAGTCAACTACACTACCACAGAAAAAGAATTATTGGCAGTAGTCTTTGCGTTTGAGAAGTTTAGGTCATATCTTCTATGCACAAAGATTATAGTATATACCGATCATGTCGCAATTCGTTATCTTATGGAGAAACGAGACGCGAAACCTCGATTGATCCGGTGGGTACTTCTACTGCAAGAGTTTGATGTGGAGATCAGAGATAGGAAAGGAACAGAAAATCCGGTTGCAGACCATCTATCTAGGATCGAGAACACTACCCAATCGGTACCTCTTAAGATCGATGAGAAATTCCCTGATGAGTGGTTGTTAGCCATAGCTGAAGGCTCAGCACCCTGGTATGCTGACTTAGTAAACTATTTAGCAAGCAATATTTTGCCACCTGAAATATCCTACCAACAAAAGAAACGATTTTTACATCAGGTACGGTCTTACATGTGGGATGATCCTTTGTTGTTCAAGGTTGGTGCCGACGGAATCGTACGGAGATGCATCCCCGAGGAGGAGATGAGGGCGATATTGGAGAAATGTCATGGCTCCCCCTACGGAGGTCATTTCAAAGGAACGAGAACGGCAATGAAGGTGTTAGAAGCTGGCTTCTATTGGCCTAATTTATTTAGGGATGCAAATGCATTTGTGAAGCAATGCGATAGATGCCAACGGAGCGAGAATATACATAAGAACGAAGGGATGCCCATGAATATAATGCTGGAAGTCGAGCTATTTGACGTATGGGGTATAGATTTCATGGGACCGTTCGTGAACTCGAATGGTAATTTATTCATATTATTGGCTGTGGACTACGTATCTAAGTGGGTGGAAGCAATCGCGACGCCCAGGAATGATGCGAAGGTAGTCCTTAACTTCTTAAGGCACCATATATTTAGTCGATTTGGAATCCCGAGGGCAATCCTTAGTGATGGTGGCAGTCATTTCTGTAATAATCAGTTCACCGCATTACTAAACAAATTTGGGGTAACTCATAAAGTCGCCTTAGCATATCATCCCCAGACGAATGGGTTAGCGGAAGTATCCAATAGGGAGATTAAGAAAATTCTAGAAAAGACAGTGAGCGTGAACCATAGAGACTGGTCACAAAAGCTAGTTGATGCATTATGGGCATATCGCACTGCCTTCAAAACTCCCATTGGGCTAACCCCGTACTGAATGGTCTATGGAAAGTCTTGCCATTTACCTCTAGAATTAGAACACCGGGCATTCTGGGCAATAAAGAAAATTAATTATGATTTCCGCGACGCCGGTAAGAAGAGGCCCCTACAATTGAATGAACTAGAGGAGATTAGAATGCAAGCGTATGAGAACTCGAGAATTTATAAAGAGCGCACGAAACGATGGCATGATCGATGCATGAAGGAGAAAAACTTTGAGCCGGGACAGCTTGTTCTACTATTCAACTCTCGCTTGAAATTATTCCCCGGAAAGCTCAAGTCACGCTGGTCGGGCCCGTTCAAAGTTAAAATCGTGCACCCCTATGGAGCTGTGACTATTTTAAATGAGAATGATGGAACCGAGTTCAAGGTAAATGGAGAGAGATTGAAGTTATATCTGGGAGGCGACATTGACCGAGTAGTGTCGCGTTTGGAGCTTGTCTAATCAGGAGAAGTCCTGCCGGGACTCATAAATCAGGCGCTTGGTGGGAGGCAACCCATTGCATTTTTGTATTATTTCTTGTTTTTAAAGTTTTAAGTTTTCATAGTTAGTAGTTTTTGTAGCTTTAGGATTGGAATGGAGGAAAGCTGCTGGATGAGCATGAGATTCTGGAAAAATTCGGCCATTTGAAAAAAAAACCAGGGTGTTGCAACAGCGTAAATGCGAAGTTGTCATTTTCCGTGTTCTGCCTGGACAGGCGTCATTATGCTTGGGAGTTGGACCGAGAACCGGTCTAACTGAACCGCCATATAACCGGTTCAGCGGAAAATGACAACGCAAAAAACGAATGTTGTCATTTTCTTTTTTCTGACCTCCTAGGCGGAATTTTACTAGGTTGTGAACCGGTAACCGGTTTAAGTAAACCGCTGGTTCAGTGGAAAATGACAACACAAAAAAAGGAGGTTGTCATTTCTTTTTTACTGACTACCGTCTGAATCGCTGAATGGCGGTGAACCGACGCCCGGTTTAAGCGAACCGCCATTGTCAGTTTCCGGAAACGTTTCAATTCCTTCTTAAATGAGGCGGTTCGGTTAATTAATCAGGATTAAGACTTTCTAAACCTAAATCACATTAATCACCTAAGATTAAATTAAATTAAAATATAAAAGTAACGGCATTCCCCTTCGCCTAGGTCACGACATTCCCCTTCGCGCTGGAGCGACGCAGTGGCCGGCAGCCCTCCATTCGCGTCTGCTGAAGCGACGGGCGGCTGGAGGCTGCTGCGACATCATCTCCTAGTTCGTCGGACTCCGACCACCAGTCAAGAGGAAGCGGGGAGACACTGCGTGCGAAAAAAAATGAGGGAGACGCGGCGGAAGACCACGGCTGCGCCGGAGAAGGTTGCCAAAACCCCTTCAGGTAATTTTAACTTCCCCCCCTTTCCTCTCCAACTGCTTCCTCTTTTTGTATCCAAATGTAATAGAGCCCGGCCAATCTAGGAAAAGGGCTGAAGAGGAAGAAGCAGAAAAAGGGGAAATCAATTGACAAGGGCGGTAGAACATTCCAAAACGAAGCGGCGGAGTTACGGTTTAGGGAGGTGAGAACCACTCCATTCATCATGGAAAGAGGATTCAAAATGGACACAAGGGATTGGAACCTAACTTATGCAAATCAAATTTGTGCCCTAAACTGGGAGCACTTCTGCCACCCAAGGACTGACGTTGCCCTTACCCTCGTTTACGAGTTCTACGCCAATGCTGTATCAGTGGAAGATGAGACGACTATTGTGAGGGGGAAGGAGGTCGTGTTTACAGCTGAGAGAATTTCTGAATTGTTTGCTTTGGATGACCATGCTCAAGTTGATTACACTACGGTCCTTGCAAAGGTCACCCCACAAGAAATGGCAGAGGTAGTTTGCATTCCGTCAGGACCGATATGGACCAACGTGACATCCAAGTGCATGAAAGCAACTTGCTTAACTAGACAAGCCAAGGTTTGGCTCATGTTCATCAACGCCACCATACTTCCAACAAAGCATCTCAACAATGTGCCTATCCATAAAGTTCTTATCCTATATTGTATACTCAAGGGCATAAGGTTTAATGTGGGGAATGTCATCGCGTATAGGCTGAAGGAGAAGATACGGGAGAAGAACCCTAAACAACTATGGTTTCCTGTCCTTATCACGGATCTCTGTCGTGCAGTTGGCGTGCCGGAAAAGGAAGAAGATGTGATAAAGAAGTTGAAGGGCCACATAACCAAGACGGTGGTGGAGGTGTGCATAAAGGTTGCTGATGATTCTGTCAGGGTAAAGCCCTCTAAGGCACAAGATGATAAACCTATGGACATTGAAATTCAGGAAGAAGACGGAGGCGGTGATCCCGATGCTATGATGGAAGACATACAATATATGAAGGCCTACCAGCGCTGCGACCATCTATATGTCAAGGAGGAATTAGATGACCAACGGACAATCCTCTACAAATTATTGGAGAAAGCGAAGCTCTCACGGCCGCAGTCGCAGAGGAAGATGGTAAGTCAATTTGATAAGGATGGTTACTTGTTAAACTCCGCAAGTTTACGAGTAGATACTCACATCCGTAGATCCAAAGGGAATGAGGATGCCGATGAGACTGAAGATGAAGAAGGTGATGCGGACGATGATGCGGCCGATGAGGAAAATGCAGCTGCTGAAGATGAGGCTGATGATGACGACGGAGATGATGCTGATGATGCGGAAGGTGATGAAGAGAGTGATGAGGGTGAAGATGACAAGGATGGAGACGACGAATAGACAATCTCATTTTGTTTTGGTTTATACTATACTATATTTTGGACAGTTATGTTAAGCTGTGATTGGGACTGACATTGTTTTGGTGAACTCTGTTTTGGTTTTTGGACAGCTATGTTAAGCTGTGTTTTTGTTTATTAGTATACTCATTTTGTTGAACTGTGTTTTGGTTCTATGTTCAGCTGTTCTGGTGTTTGGACTGTGTTTCCAATGATTACATGTTTTTATCCCAGCTAATATTAATGTGCGTATGGCACATGACTTTTTACACTGCTCTACTCATCAAGTATGCTTGCTTCTATTATCCGATGAATAATTATCTTGTTATCATCCCCCGTAGTACTTCTATTCCGTTGCGTCCTATGTCACTTCAAGTGCAGGTAATGCAATTGTGTTCACTAACGAAGCTCCTTACACAAATGGAGAAGCACGTCTTCGGCAGGATTTGTTATCTTGCGCACATGTGGATCAATCCTCCCGCGACTTTAATTCTTCAGGGGAGTCATTTACTTTTAACTACTTTATTCCTTATTTATGTTTGCTCATTCGATAACATCATTAATCCTACCAACGCTTTAAGTGTGGAGGCCGGAGGGGTGTTAGTATTTACATAACTAGTGCTCTAGAAGTAGAGTTGCTAGGGCCTAGCAACGCTCTAAGTGTGGAGGGGTGTAGCCCTGTCCCCACTGGGTAAGGGCTACTTTAAATATGAATTCAATGATACTATCTTTTGTTCTGAATTAATCTATGGGTTACTCTAGAGTTATTCAATGATCGGTAGGGCATGTCAATCTTAAGAACCCAACTAATGAATTTGAAGCTAGAAGGATGTTGGTTTGACTGAGCTCATTTAAGTAAATGTTTTCGTGCACTAAAATTTTGATGTACGTCCATTGCATGCTTTCCTACATTGTCCTCTAAATTTAATGGGGAGTGGTGAGTAAGAGCGAAGTAAATTATGTACACCAAAATATGAGGATAGTTAGTTCGTCCTAGCTTTTTGATCATTCACGCCATTAGTTGAGCTTGAACCATTTGATACACATCATTCCATGGCTAAATTTCATATGTCCCCACTGGTTGTGTCTTAAGAAGTAGCCTATTGTGAGTGTTGCTAACAAAATAAAAATTTCATAGTTATATATGGCCTGAATATATGTACACATACTTAGAATGATCCCAACTATGATAAAAAAAGTAAGTAAACAAAAGAAAAGTCATAGTGATATGTGGCCCGAGTATGTGAATGCATACTCGGAATGATCCCAACTGTGATGATATAAAAAAATGGAAAAGAAGAAATATCATAGTGACATGTGGCCTAGTTATGTGTACTTATATTTGGAAAGATTCCTACTATGGATAGTCTTAGAAAAATGTGACAACCACAATATGACGATTCTTTAAGAGTATTAACTAGGGAGCTACATCTCATGATCAACATATTCCTAAACGCTAAGCCAAGCTTGAACATATCCTAGTTCCTATTGGAACTACTAACTCATATGGAGGCGAAACTAATTGCTTAGCTTAAGCTTGTCATTACCTATAGATGCGGGGGTTCAAAAGGGAAGCATTGCATTAGAGTACATTACTTGTTACCACACATCACACTAGGATGTTTATTTGAGCTCTAATCCAGCATCTAACTAAGGGATTTTTGAATGGTTGGATTGCTATTGATTGTTAAACCTATTATTTTAGTAAAGCAAATCTTGTGAGTATGCCACCATTAATTGATTTTTTTTAAGAAAAATAAAAAATTTTAAGTATCATTGAATCGTGCACTGCATATTGTCCTTCACCCAGGTTATTGTTGTGAACTTGTCTTTGCTAGGGACTAGCAAACATTTAAGTGTGGAGGTGTGATAACTTCTCAAATGAAGTTATTTTTGCCTAATATTTCTACTTCATAATTATTAATAAGGAGCTTAAATGGTAATAAAATATGATTAATTAGTATTTTAATGTTTATGGTACTAAGTTGATCTTATTCCATGGTTTTCTATGCAAGATTCGCCGGAGAAATCAACTTGGAAGTGAATGCAGAATTATTATTTTCGGCCTGGACCAGTTACTGCAACATCCAATTCTGAAACTGCAACATGTGTCTGTCCGAAATTTTAAATTTTAAATTCGAATTCCCGCTATTTTTAATTATGGAAGGATGCGTCCTTTCAGGAGTATGGACGTTTTTAATGCTAAAAACTGACCAAATGGAAAGAGGATTGATTACTAATTCGGATCTAAGGAGGAGAGCATCATCTAGGGTTGGCTTTGGAAGAAAACCTCCATTGGAGAGCGACGGCTGGAGGAAGAAGAAGGAGATCTTCGTGCGGATCGAAGAAGCGGCTCTAGGAAGAGATTCCTGCAGCGAATAAGCGTGAACCACTATGTTTTGTAAGATCTACTTCAATATTTTGTGTGATTTCTCCAATGCCATGAACTAATTCTTCCTTAATCTTGTATTATGAGAGTACTAGGTTGTGTTTGATGGATATTTACTAGTTTATGTTGTTGAGAATACTTGGTGAATGTTCTTTATCAATTTTACGATCTTTATTTCTGAAATGTTTGGCCAATGTTTCACCTTTATGCTACGCTTCATAAATCGAGAGAGGAGTTGCGGTAGTATATCGTAATTTTGATATAGCATTTGAAGAGAGAAGGAGACTTCCTCTTGGTGTTAGCAACTTAGGTCTTCGATCTTTGAGCGGTTCTTATTTCACCCAAGGGGAAATATAGAACTAGGGATTGCCGATATCGAGAGATACGGTTCTCTATTTTAAGATCGTTGCAGGGCACGCTCACTTCGGATTTTCACAACGACACATTCACTTATTCATCATACTAAACCTAGGAAATCATGATACGAGATTATTTCTCTCCTTTGATAAGAAAAGTATTTTCCATAAGATCCGTAGTAATTTCATTTAGAAGTCTGCATTCTTAATTTTGGTAGTTTAAGAAAACCACAAATCTCCTTCAACTTGGATTTAAGGAAAAGGCCTAACTGGTATTTGCAAGCACTAAACCAATCACCTCCCTGTGGAAACGATTCTTACTCACTTTTATTACTTGACACGGCACGTGCACTTGCGTTTAAATACGTAGACCATTTCGGGCGTATCATTCATCGACCACCCAATGGAGCGCTTCCCCGCCGTTCGATCATCTTTGATCAATCATCATCGTCTGATTCACGTGTAACAACCCACTAACCACCAGGTTAGTGGGGAATTTTATTATTAAATTCATTGATCTACGATTAGCCAAATAGATGATCATAATACACACTCTTAAACTATAGGAAAAATATTAATTTGGGTGGTTATGGTGTGCAGATAGCCACATAACCACCTCCTGGAGGCTATAAAAGGAGCCTCATGCCTCCTCAATTCTCACCTTTTTCCTCCGAGTTTTCTTCTTTCTCGGGCCAGAGCTCTGTTGTATTCCTCCTACGAGCAACGTTCAAGCCGTCTTCAAGCCACGTTCAAGCCATCCTCGAGCCACATTCAAGCTGTCTTCAAGGCACGTTCAAGGCATCCTCAAGCCACATTCAAGCCGTCTTTAAGCCGCATTCAAGACGTCTTTGAGCCGTCCGACGAAGTCTATTCCATAACTCGCTAGAAGTCCCTACCAGCTCAATTTCAAGTGCCCCACTCTGGCATTCAGAGCCATCGCGACGCACATAGACGCCCATTACCGTCAAGTGTAATTTGTAGAAGATACCGAGCGTGACGATTCGTCGTCCGCCAAATACAAAGTGTTCTCTCACCTCCAAATTGTAACGGGGAGCGGTTTGTCGCCCCCAATTCAGCAAACAGATTGTTATCGCAAGCAAATAGTGAGCGTTGACCGGCACGGACCTGGTCACATGGTTTTTTACCCAATTGAGGGGTTTTTCACGTTAAAACTTTTGTTTGTACGATTGAGCTATCACATTGATTGTGTGCACGCTCGACTGTTCTGAGAGCTAAGGCGGTTCAGATTACTCCGGTCCAGTCGGGACGTCGAGTTTGACTGCAACAAGTATAATGAGCGGCCTCTATTATTTTTATTATTATGCCTGTTATTATCTTATTTGAGACTCTATTGTGATAGCAGATTACTCAAGAATGAGCAATTTTGTGTCATTGGTTATAGCAAATGATGGTTCTTTATTTAATGATGTCGAGCTGCTAAAATAATTTGTGTAGTTTGAATTGGCTTGTGAAATTTCAGGTCATTGATTTCTAATATAACTTTATTCTTAATGCATTTTTTTGTTTTGGGCTACAAATATCAAAATAGTGTAGAAATAGTGGTCTCGGAGAAAAAATAAACACTAACGTTATTTAGGAGCATAAATACCCACAACGGGCAAATTTTTCATCCTCGTCCGGACGTCTTTGTCGTGATTCAACTGCTCAACTATTGTCTATATAAGACCTAAATCACTAAGGTTGCATTTGGCGTGGCTTATCGCGACTTATTTGGTCCGGTGATATTGGACAAAAATGTCATTGTCATACAAAAATCTTGTGCCCCAAACTAATTTCTTTTTTTGGTAACGGTAGTAACATTTGTCATTCCAAACATACAATTACGTTTTTGTCCAACCTCAATGGAGCAAATAAGCTACGATAAGTTGCGCCAAACGCAGCCTAAGAACAATGTATCAAAAAATCGAGTATTTGAGGAATATCAAAAAATGGTAGACATTGGTATTTCACGAGAGTAATTGGTGGAGACCAACCTAGGTCAGGTCGATGAAACAGTTCCCGACGTCGCATTTGTCAGGACCACTATCGGCCCTAAACGTTACATTGTGTTAATTTATGTAATTGTGTCTTTTTTGGGGATATTTGTGTAATATATATATATATATATATATATATATATATATATATATATATATATATATATATATATATATATATATATATATATATATATATATATATAAGTTTAGGTTAAAGTCCGGTTTAGTGGGCAGCCGAGCAGGACACTGTTCTCCTTCCCAAATCAGCTCGTCGCGGGAATTCTCCCGGTTCAGCAATGGCGCTGGTAGGGTTAGCACATCGCGTGTTTTCAGCCATGATCCAGCCGCACGTGAACACCATCCGCTAGCATGAGCCACCACCCCGTGCCGGGTGCAGCCTCCTCCGCACGCAACTGTCGCAAGTTTCACCGAGCTCCTCCATCTGGCCACGATCCCAGCGCAACCGCCTCGACGATCCGCCGTTTCCGCTCCGCCAAGCCCTCGCCATGGCCGCCTCTTCCACGACGCGTGCGATTGGGTTCAGATTTCGTTTAGTTTCATTTGTATGTGCATTCTGTTTTTTTTGTAACCCTATAAATAGGGATCCCCTGTATCCTGTATGATCGGTGATTGATGTTAAATATTGAAATGTGTTGTAGTTGTTTGCCTCCGTGGAGAGAGTTGTAGATGTGGATGAGTTTTCTTGTAGAGTTAAATGAGATGATTTTGCTTCTGTTTTCAATTGGAGAAGATGGTGAATAGTGATTAAGAGTTTGTTGGTGTTAGTTGATTCTCCCGTGAATAGTTGGGTTAGAGTTGATAAGTGTTGTAAGTGAGATTAGGAGATAGGAGGGTTGTTAAAGATGAGCAGTTATAGTTTAATGTACTGTTTGATCTTTGAAGCCCGTTGATGAAATAAGCGTTAATTTGAGTTCTGTAGTTGTTGATGAATGAAATTGATTAGCTGCTTACTGTTGAAGAAGAACAGTGACATTATGAAGCTCTGTTACTTGCTTCCGTGAACAGTAGAGATTTAGGTTAGTTCCGCTTAAGCATTATAGATTTCGTGGATCCACCTTGAGTGTTTGAGATTACGTGGATCCAACTTGAGTGTGAGGGCGAGTGAATTTTATGATTGTTAGTTTGTGGCTTCCTTACTTTGTGGAGTGATTCCCTGGAACCAACTCGTGTGAGGGAGACGTTTAATTCCTTGGTGCCTGTGTGCGATAGCGGCCAACCTCGGAGCGGAGACCGAAGGTGACGAGGAGTTTCTCGTGTGATCGCCATCGACTTCGAAATACGGAAGATGCCTCTTCAGTGAGTAATTGTTTCATTCTCTTTTCCTTCGTGTGTGCCTCCATATTTTCTCATAGGTTAATAGATTCTTGTTGTGTTTTCGCCCGAGTTTTGTCAGCGAACGCTACGTCGAAAACTCCAAACGAAAACGTATTTGAAGTTCATGATTTCTATTTTCTACGACAAGGAGAACGGAACGAAAGTTGCGAACTTCCGTCCTCGGATTTAAAATTTAACCATTATTTAAGAAAATTTCATTTTTTTGAAATAAAGAAGTAATTTTATGCTTTCCATAAAATTTTCAAGTTGCGTAATATCTAAAGTGTTGCGCCCGCTCTAAAAAAAATTGCAAAATTAATTTATTATTCGCATGCATTTATGGTTTCCTAGAAAAAGCCGACAGGCGCGCTAACCCTACGCGTCATCCTGCATCAAATTGGTATCAGAGGGAGGTTCCAAAAAATTTCTAAGTTTTGTGATCCGCCCTCCGTAGAATAGGTACCCGCATATCATTTTCAAATTTTTTTCAAAAAAAAGAGAATTTTTTTAGCATTATCATTGCATTTGACTTGTGTGTTTGCATGTATCTGCGGAGAGATAGAATGCGTCGAGTTGAACACGGTCAAACGAGCCAAGGGAGCGAAGGGGAAGAACCGCCCCAGTGGTTTATACCTTTTGCCCACCAACTGACGACCTTAACTGAGAGTACATGCCAGATGCGTGAAAGGTTAGAAAACCTTATAGGTAGGGTGAGTAGTTTAGAAATACCCCCTCAAATGTCAATGCTGCATCGAATTCGATATGAGCATTCTGTCCGTGCACATTACGATTTTCCTCAGCCCTATGTGGAAAGGTCTACCTTTAGGAGGAATCCTTTATTTGAGGATCTCGACTACCCTTACACTCACTCCCATAGCGCCCAATCACGGAGATCTTTACGATACTTCGATGATTATACTTGAGCACCGTATACCTCTTCCAGAGATCGTGTTGACACATCAACACGTTCGCATTATGCTAGAGACGGTCAGTATGATGACTATCATCGTTATTATCCTCGTACCCGAATGGATCCTAGTAGTTCTTCGACACCATATTATGAGGATAGAGTTCAGTATGACGCCCGTTATCGATACTATACGTCACCACTATATGAGGAACTCGAGACTACATATGTGCAACCACCACGACACGTTCGTTGGACTTATGGTTATCCACAAGCACATCGAGATTATGATATGGACAATCGTCACGACTCCACTCATGAATGCTATAGAGATCACTATCACCAAGAGTACATCACACCTAGTGATCCTGCTAGTGTTCTGAAGGTGAACATGATGATAGATAGTAAGGATCAACGAGAGCATTCCACTGCCCACACCAGGGAGACGTCACCCACTCCATCTAATGTTCTAGTACAGGATGTGTTGAGTCAACCCCCATATGAGTCTGCTCCACTGAGTGACCCCATCCATGATTCTATATCTACTAGCTCTCCTTTGAGTGTAGATTCCTTGCACACTTCACCTAGTGGTGCACCGAGTCATATCACCACATCCGATGGCATATCGAGCCACATCACCACACCTGATGTCACACTAAGTGACATTACGATCGGGTGCCAAGAGCTTAGTAGTGATCTCGAGGTAATCACCCCTACCCTTTCTAGGAGTATGGCCCCTTCTGATGGTTCATTTCTGGAGGACCATTACTCGACTGACGGGTCATTTGACGACCCTCCTATTGAGCCTCCAGATGAGCCACCACGTCCATGTGTGGATGAGCTTATTCTAAGTAGCACACTTGCGAATTTTTAGACATGGATACCCGCTCCATTGTCTCACTTGATGTCGATAGTGCTTGGGCATAGCCATCTGGTGACTCGCACTCTAGATTAGTTATGGGACGTACCACTTGCTGACCATCGTATTTGTGATGAGTTCTTCTATGTCCCACCTGGTGAGCCTCTTGATGCCTCACTTTCCCTTAGCACATTTATTACGGTAGTCTCACTTCGTGCACATTTATCTGAGAGCACTTCATCTGTTGTTGGAGCCTACGTTTGCACGCGTCGCATTTGCAACGAATTTTATTATACCCTTCCTGATGAACCCCCAGATGAAAAACTTATGGGTTCACCACACATTTGGGATGTACCCATCTTTAGTGGCACAGTCGAGTTAGATGGTGCACTCACTGATTCGTTAAAGTATATCTTATCACCCGCACTTTCAGAGACAGTCTGCACACTATGTTGACACATCTGATCATCGATGTCTCTGATTTGCACTGGAGTGTTCATCGCCCCCTCGATGAGTTCTTTTATGATCCACCATCTGAGCCTCCTGATCATGTACCTCTTTCAGGAGTTACTCTTGGTATCTGAAACCATCGGTTAGTGGTGTTAGTTGTATTAGTAGTTCATTTATGGCATTTGCATGATTTACATAAAAGGTTTTTGAGCGGAAAAGTGCATAGTATTTATGATTTTATGCAACTCAATTTTTTTTTAAAAAAAGCATAAAAGAGCTACTTGTTTTAACATGGATGACTTGGTTATGGTTCGGCTAAATCCGGAACGGTTACCTTTTGGTACCGTAAAGAAGCTAGCTACCGTAGAACTGGGCCCTTTCAAGTCGTGAAGCGAATTGGGCAAAATGCGTATGAACTTGAGATGCCTTCCGTTTGAGAGCAAATTCGGTTTTTTTAATGTAGCCAATCTGACTTTACTCGACGATTACTTGCATGAGGCTTTAGAATTTCCATTGTCTTCTCCTCCATTTGATTCTTCTGGGTTGGTGAGTGAGAGTGAGGAGCCACATTCGGGACATACCTACATTCATTTCGCTACTGATACTTCCATCATAGTTCCTTCTGTTTTCACTACCAGCTTTCAGGTTGAGCATGGACACTAGGAGAACACTCTATTACAGTAAGCACATATTGGACAGTGACCACTACTAATGATGATTTTCAGAGATATTGGTTCGTTGGCATGGATGTTGATCCTTTTCCGTACGACCACTCGGAACACTAACCAGAGATGAGTGATTTCAAGAGGGGGGGAGTTGGTGGAGACCAACCTAGGTCAGGTCGATGAAACAGTTCCCGACGTCGCATTTGTCAGGACCACTATTGGCCCTAAACGTTGCATTGTGTTAATTTATGTAATTGTGTTTTTTGGGGGGGTATTTTTCTAATATATATATAGATATTATATATATATATAAGTTTAGGTTAAAGTCTGGTTTAGTGGGCAGCCGAGCAGAACACTGTTCTCCTTCATAAATCAGCTCGTCACGGGAATTCTCTCGGTTCAGCCATGGCGCTGGTAGGGTTAGCACATCGCGCATTTTCAGCCACGATCCAGCCGCATGTGAACACCAGCCGCTAGCACGAGCCACCTCCCCGAGCCGGGTGCTGCCTCCTCTGCACGGAACTGTGGCAAGTTTCACTGAGCTCCTCCATCTGGCCATGATCCCAGCACAATCGCCTCAACGATCCGCCGTTTCTGCTCCGCTAAGCCCTCGCCATGGCCGCCTCTTCCACGATGCGTGTGATTGGGTTCAGATTTCATTTAGTTTCATTTGTATGTACATTCTGTTTTTTTGTAACCCTATAAATAGGGATCCCATGTATCCTGTATGATCTGTGACTGATGTTAAATATTGAAATGTGTTGTAGTTGTTTGCCTCCGTAGAGAGAGTTGTAGATGTGGATGAGTTTTCTTGTAGAGTTAAATGAGATGATTTTGCTTTTGTTTTCAATTGGAGAAGATGGTGAATAGTGATTAGGAGTTTGTTGGTGTTAGTTGATGCTCCCGTGAATAGTTGGGTTAGATTTGATAAGTGTTGTAAGTGAGATTAGGAGATAGGAGGGTTGTTAAAGATGAGCAGTTATAGTTTAATGTACTGTTTGATCTTTCAAGCCCGTTGATGAAATATGCGTTAATTTGAGTTCTGTAGTTGTTGATGAATGAAATTGATTAGCTGCTTATTGTTGAAGAAGAACAGTGACATTATGAAGCTCTGTTACTTGCTTCCGTGAACAGTAGAGATTTAGGTTAGTTCCGCTTAAGCATTAGAGATTTCGTGGATCCATCTTGAGTGTTTGAGATTACGTGGATCCACCTTGAGTGTGAGAGCGAGTGAATTTTAGGATTGTTAGTTTGTGGCTTCCTTTGTGGAGTGATTCCGTGGAACCAACTCGTGTGAGAGAGATGTTTAATTCCTTGGTGCCCGTGTGCGATAGCGGCCAACCTCGGAGCGGAGACTGAAGGTAACGTAGAGTTTCTCGTGTGATCGCCATCGACTTTGAAATACGGAAGACGCCTCTTCCGTGGGTAATTGTTTCTTTCTCTTTTCCTTCGTGTGTGCCTCCATATTTTCTCGTAGGTTAATAGATTCTTGTTGGGTTTTCGTCCGAGTTTTATCAGCGAACGCTACTTCGAAAACTCCAAACGGAAACGTATTTGGAGTTCATTATTTCCGTTTTGCAACGACAAGGGGAACGGAACGAAAGTTGCGAACTTCTGTCCCTGGATTTAAAATTGAACCATTATTTAAGAAAAATTCATTTTTTTGAAATAAAGAAGTAATTTTGTGTTTTCCATAAAATTTTCAAGTTGCTTAATATCTAAAGTGTTGCGCCCGCTCTAAAAAAATTACAAAATTAATTTATTATTCGCATGCATTTATGGTTTCCTAGAAAAATCCAACAGACTCGCTAACCCTACGCGCCGTCCTGCATCAGTAATCTTTTAAAATCTAATTTCCTGGGTGGGTGATGGGGTCTTCGCTGTTCTCTGATGCCTTTGTTGTTCTCAATCGAGAATGGGGTCCACTCAAGGAGAAAATTTTATATACGAATAGCATTTGAAGTGATGGTCCGTAAATAAATAGGACCTCTAATCTCTTTTGTGTGCCTCTTCTGTAGCTTTGGGCGGAAAAAAATTCTCCCAAAAACACCACCTCCCAACTCTTCGTCGGAGCCGACGACATAGTTGCTCTCTCTCCAGGAAGGAAAAGTGCATGTCTCTTCCCGACGACCGGGGACGACCCTGCTACTCGCGCTCATGTCGGAAAACACAATAATTCTTTGTGATGGCGTCTCTTTCAAGGTAGGCGATAACCTAGATTCTACTTTTTCCTATTGGAGAAATTTTGTTTCTTCACTATCCCCCCCCCCCCCCCCCCAGAGTACCTACCTCGATCTGCCTCCGACAAAGACAGGTTCTCCTCCCATCTTGATCTTTACATTGACGCCCATGAAGTTTATGATTTCTCTTTTATTGTTCCTCTTACGATTCTCTACATACGTGTAAAATCTTATTCGGTTAACGCAAATGAGCAGGTGATTTGAGAAAGCCTCAAAATTAAACAAGAAGTGATTCCCTACTGTCTTCGGAAACAACTGTAATTCCTCATCTTCTCCTAAAATTTGTCTTGAATATAGTTTTGAGGTTCCATTTGACTGTAAATTTGGGGGAATGTTGATGTTTTTTAGGCCCGGCCTGGTATAACTTCGTGGTTTGTGATTTTGAACTGTAATTATCTAATTTTTTAAAACTGCAAATTTTAATTGTAATTAGTATTGTTTTTGGAACTGTAATTCAAGAAACAAATTTGTACTGTATGTTGGGTTGTAAATCTTCATCCCATGCTAAAATTTCTGATGAATATAGTTTTGATGTTTCATGTTTCTGTATTTTTGTGGAATGTTGATATTTGTAAAATCCGATCCAGTCTAATTGTCTAATATTTTTTACATTCATACGTTATAACTTTATCATTTGTTTTTTTTTTGAACTATAATTATCAATTATTTTGGAACTGTAACTTTCAACTGGAATTATTATGGTGATTTTGAACTGTAATTATAACTGGTTTTGAAATAAAAAAAAAATTGCTGACATACATTGTGTTTTTTTTGTAAAGAAACATGTTGTGTTTCTGATTGTGCATTCAGAGGAAGAGCCTTATATAATGTATTGTGATTATGCACACCGGATTGAATTTAGTGTGCGAAAACAATACGTTACTTACTGGACAAATACACAAACTATCAAAGTCATAGAATATAGTTGTTCAAAATCGGGAAGTAAACTCATAAAGCCATTAACAAAGAAGTACCGCAAATTAGATACTCGCACTGGTTGCCTTGCTTGTATCCATTTCCAATCCGATTCAGATGGCAAAAATTGGAAAGTAACAAAATTTATCGAGGAACACAACCACCAGCTGGCAACAGAGAAAGAAAGCCATTTATTGAGATCTTGTCATTCTATATCTGAAATGCAGGGTAATCTCATGAAAAGCATGACTGGTGTAGGTATTAAATCTATTGATGCAAACAACTTTATGTTGGATGAAGTCGGAGGTCCTTAAAGTATTGGTTTTTGCAAGACAAATGCTTTTAACTACATTCAGTGTCAAAGAGCAACTTTAATTGAAAGCGGCGACGCAACTAGTTTGTTTCACATATTACAAGAGAAATAGTCAAATGATAACATGTTCTCATACTATGTTCAAACGGATGAGCAAAAAAGGCTGACGGGTTTCTTTTGGATGGATGGTCATAGCAAACTGGATTATGATTATTTTGGTGACGTTCTGATTTTTGATACAACGTATCCTTTGAATAAGTATAATCTTGCATTTGCACCATTCATTGTGATGAACCATCATTGGCGGAACATTTTCGTAGGGGGGTCTTTCATTGTGGAAGAAACTATCGAGTCGTTCTGTTGGGGTTTTGGGTCATTATTGAAGTGTGTTGGTAGCAAGGAACCAATATCTATTTTTACAGATCAAGATCAAGCTATGTCTGCTGCTATTGAGCGAGTGTTCACCAAGACTAGACTTCGGTTGTGTCAATGGCACATCTGCAAAAAGGCACCTTCTAAAGTTCCAAGCTTTAACAACAACAGTAGCATTCAGTCTTTTTTCTATCGATGCATGACGAACTGTGATGGAGACATTGATTTTGATTGATATTGGTACGAGATGATCATGGGAGGAAATTTGCAAGATAATAGATGGTTGATCGATCTGCACAACGCAAAGAGAAAGTAGTCAACTGCTTTTAATAATGATGTGCTCGATCTTGGAATTTTATCAATCCAAAGAAGCGAAGCAGCTAATAATTGTTTGCATGAGTGTTCTAAAGGTACTAGTTCTCTAATATAGTGTTTTCTTGGCTTAGAAATTCTTGTAGCGTCATGGTGTAGGGGTGAGCGTGAGCAGGATTTCAAAAGCAAGCATGGTGTGGTTACCTTGAAGCACAAGACATGTGTCTTATTGAAGCACGCTTCGAAACTACGCAGTGCAAAAGTGTACGCAATTTTTAAGAAGGCATACACAGAGGGAGCGCTTGGATTAAGCATTGTGGATGAAACACAGTATGATGATGAGCACATGTTGTTTGTAACAAAGAATTGTGATGGTTCTGAGGATGACAAGAGATGGTATGTAAACTTCAACTCAACCACATTTGATTCAGATTGTTCGTGTAGAGGATTTGAGACCAAAGGGCTATTAAGTCAACATATTTTAAGAGTCTATAATTTGAGAAATGTAAAGAAAATTCCAATGAAATATGTGCTCAAACGATTCACTGTTGATGCAAAAAAGGCCATGTACCTTCCTAGTATACCATCTATTACAGAGTATGATTCGAACAAAATATTCAAGAACCATCTCATGCGTTCTAGTTACAATTTAGCTACACGCATTGAGAACTGCAAACCTACAAAAATTCACGTTATGAAAGTTATGAATGAGCTAATAAAGTATACTGATGAGATGTTGGATAAAGATGAGAGGGAAAAGAAAGGAATGTAGAAGAGGAAAATCCTAATAATTCACCAACTATTCTGGATCCACCTATGAAGAGGCGAAAAGGTGCAAGCAATGCTCGTATGAAGGACCATTGGGAACGAGAGACTAAAAAACATGTAATATTTACAATTATTTAATAACTTTTTTTTCATGATGTAGTTTACCTAATTTATTAGTATGAAATTATGCTAATATTTTTCTTTTATTGACTTGTAAGGAAAAAGGTTTAGCCCAATTCTTTTGATATCGTTGTTGATGATGACCCAAGCCTGAGTAAGGAGTTATACTTTATGGGTGATTGCTGATACGCCGGTAACGTATATATAAAATAACGCAAGTGTACGTGTCGGTTCAAGTAATACAAAGTGAGTAGAGATCGTTCCCTCGGGGAAATAACTAATTTAATGCTTGCAAATACTAGCTTGACCTTTTCTTTAAATTCAAGTAGATTAATTATAACGAATATTGGATAATAAATAAATTACGTGACACTAATACGATTACGCAACTCTAACGGAATGAAAAGGTATTTTAATCGATAAAGAGAGATGGTCTTGTAACTTGGTTTCCCAAGCCTATTGCGATAAGTTTTAAATGGATTCTTTATGCTTCACTTGATTACTACTTTGCAACGATTTGAAAATGGAAATCTTTATCTCTCGATCTCAGAAATCTGTTTACCCTAACCCCCCTAGTTATCTCTAACTTAGGTAAGAAAAAAAGCATACACAAAGTGCACAAATCAGTGTTACTAATATGAAGAGGAAATCTCTTTCTCTCTGTTATATTATACTGAGATCTATGTGACACGTACGTCATTTCTCTCTCGAATCTCACAGCGTAGTATAAAAATGGAACATGGTTAAAGATTTTCGCGACTCCTCTCTCGAATCTCGCCGCGTAAAGTGAAGCGTTCAACTCTAGATTAGCGTAACTCCTCTCTCGAATCTCGCTATGCAATTTAGAAGAAGAAACATAATCCAACATTCCTCATAAAACAGAGCATAGATGCAGTAAAAGTAGTTTCCAAGCAAACATGAAAGAGTGTTAAATCATAACATCACATAACAGGACAAGGTACTACCAACATACAAGACTTAGAGATTTTAGTTCATGATGGCGGAAGAACACCACAAAATAGGAAAGATTATACAACACATGATGGTAAGAATTCAAAATAGTGCAGGAAAATGCTCTCCAATTCGCGTCCAAGCAACCCTTCTCCAAGATCCGGTTTCTCCCTAGTTCCTCTTCTTCTCCAAAGCAAAATCCCTCTCTTTCTCCTTTCCAAGAATGAATAATCCCCTCTCTTTTCAGCCAAAATCCCTCTTTAATTTCGTGCCTCCATCTGAAGGGATGTCTCCCTTCATTTCGTAACCGCTGCAATTTTTTCAAAAATTCGAAATTTAAAATTCTGCGAGTTGCTATAACAACTGAAATAAGTTGTTATAACAACTTTCCCAGGCCAGAAAACTGCTCAGCATTACTTCTTCAGATTGATTTTTTCAATGATTCTGACAAGAAAACATTGGAAAATGGTCAAATTAATCAAACAAATGTTAAATATAAATTTTATCATCTTTTCATACACATTAAAACATATTTTCACCATTTATGTCAAAGAAAATGAACATAGATAACTTCTTTTAAGAAGTTATCACACCCCCACACTTGAGTCTTGCTATTCCCGAGCAAAGACAATTCATAAGATTGAATTGGGTGAATGGATAATTATTAAGATGAAAGTTCAATGATCCTTTTTTAACCCAACTCAGTTAAAGCATACTCAAGAAATCTGCTTTACTCAACTAGTAAGCTTGTCAATCATTAAAAGTTCAACCATAATAAATCCATTAGTTTGATAAAATATAAAGAGCAATTAAGAATTCTGGTGTTGTGTGTGTTTTTCTTCAAAATTATTTACTCTCACGCATTTTTTTCATTGAACTTCTGCGTTAATTGAAAAGGATGAGAATAGGCTAAGTTTTAGATTTAATCTCGACAAGAATTAGTAGTTCACTTGAACATGGGTTTGGCTTTGGCTTGGTTAGCAATTTAAAGATAGGCTTTGATAGTGGAGTGGAAATTCCCAAGTTAATAGTCTTAATCATTCACGATGTTATGAGGCTCAATTCTTAAGCATTAAATATATAAATACTATGCCCATAGTTGAGATCATTCCAAGTATGTATTCGTCTACCTAGGCCACATATCACTATGACAACATTAAGATACTTCTCTCTTTTTTTATATGATCACAGTTGAGATCATTCCAAATAGGCACCTACATACTTAGTCCGCATATCACTATGACATTTATCCTCTTTTTCTGTTTTTATATGCTAAATTGAAACACCCATAAATGGCTAGTGAATTAAGATACAATTAGTATAAATCTAAGGAATTTAATCTCAATTAGTATAATTAGTTTAGCTACATCCTCTCTTGTCTTGACTTACATCCTTAACTTAGTTCTTGCTCACCCCTTCCTATTATTATTATTTTTTAAGAAGTCAATATCAAAAGATTGCAGAGAAGTAAAAATGAATTGAAGAAAGTTGTGCATAAAATTAATACTTAAGTGTGTTTTACCCAAAAATCTTACTAACCTCAAATTCAAAATCCGAACTCTTAAGATTGTCTAGTCGTACCATTAATTAAGGTAAGAATTCGGATCATTAACACTCATGCTCAATCAAAATATTAATCACCCAATTAGTAGAGGATAAACCCCCCTACCCCCCCCCCCCCCCCCACACACACACACACTTAAATCTTTGCTAGACCCTAGCAAAACTACTTGTAGTTTATAAATTGTAATTGTGACATAACACAAGATAATAGTAAGGAAGCACATAAGGACATAAATAACTGAATATAAATAACTCTCCTGAATTCAGAAGTTTGGACTGTTGTCCAACTTGCTTCATTGATTAAGTATCCTTCAGTACGCATATTCAATTGATAAATCTGCATGTTGTGCATCCTCAGTATATTCCATAATTTATAACATTCATATGCCTCAATAAGAGGGGATGTAATCACAATAAGTTTAACAAAAGAAAACAAATAAATCCTTCAAACAATATTAGCGTCTTCATTTTCCTGAGAAAAAGTTAGCCTCAATTGTATCACAACTTACAACACCAACATAACATTACAAGTAATGATCATTAATAATTATATATCACTACAGAGCATGGTGCAATTAAAGTATTCTAAAAGTTAAAGCTAACCAAAAATTATATAGCAATATGAAGCATCGGTCAGCGAATAGTATAGGCCAAAACAAAACATAATGTATCAAACATCCTAATAGTTCGAAATAGATGGATTAACGAATAAAACGCTCAAGATGATATTCGGCGACTAGGGTGATCCTTCATCTTCTTCCTCATCATCCGACTCTTTGTTCTCATCATCCGGCTCTTCTTCCTCATCATCTGTCTCTTCTTCCTCCACATGAGTAATCGTTGGGTCAACTCTAGACCCATCTGAAGTAAGTAAGAATCCTTCCTTGTTGAATTGCCTCGTCATCTGGAAACTAGACTTAGGCACTGAGATCTTCAATTTTTACATGACCCTACCCAGACTCGTGCGTAAGTCCTCAAACTACTCCTGGGCCTAGAGATAATGGCAGTGCTGATAAGCCTTCATGTACTTTATCTGCTCCATCATGACATCAGGATCAGTCTTATTGTCCGCCACTGGAATATTAATATCCATAGGGTTTGCCGCAGCCACCCTCGAGGTCTGAGCATCTCCTTGCCCTTTCCTATCTCCTGCAGCGACCTTGATATTTACTTTGATGACCATTTTATTAATGTGTCGCTTGACTTGTGTAACCATGTCATTTGCCTCCTTGGGCACCCCCGCATCCCTACAGAGCTCGGTGATTAGTGACGGAAACCATAACTGCAGAGGCTTCTCCTCTCAAATCTTCTGCCGCAGCTGTAGAGTTATGATTTTTGCAACATCAAACTGCATCCCTGTGATGATTCCGTAGATCAATGCTAACTTATCCAATGCCATACTATTAGGGTGTTTGGTAGGCATTACGCCGGCGTTGACAAATAAGAGCCACGCTTTAGCTTGTCGAGTTATGCAGGATGTTTTCACAATTGTAGGCTTCTTACTCATCCACTCGGGCACCGGCGTGGCACACACAACTTTCAACATTTCATCAATTGGGACTTTGTTCAAAATCTCCATAGAATCATCGTATCTTTGATCGCCCAGATTGAACATGTCATTAATCCGTGCCGTAGAAAAATTGACTTCCCTTCCTCAAACTAACACCATCTCATAATCAACGTTCTTGGCATTTGCGTAAAATTCGTACACCCAAGCTAGCAGAATCTCAGTCCGTGGGTGACAAAACGACTCCCAATGGAGCGATTTAATCTGATCGATGTATGCAAGACTCCACATTCATTTTTCCATCATGAATCCCCTCCCCTCTATGAAAGGGATGGACTTCACCTGCTCAAAACGCAGTTGTGCTCCCTCTCCAACAAACTTTTTTGTACTTCTAGCAATTTCCTTTCCTTTCCTCTTCTTATCTCCCCTCTTAGATGACATAATGATAGCTAAGCATATATACAACAACAGACACAATCCAGTAGAGAAATAAATTTTCTACCATGCTTTTCACCATCACGTGCGCAAGAGTAAGGGGGGTGGGTTAGGGTTATACCTCAGAAATTTTCCAAAAATTGTAAGTGCAGAAAACCACAAGCCGCTGCGGCACTTCAGGTAGGAGAATCGTGTGCAACAATGCCCTAATGTTCCGCCGATCTCTGCTTCCGTATCCAGCAATCGTCAGTCGCCGCCTCGAGAGAGAGTGAACCGTGCCACTCCAGCAATCTCCAGTCGTCGCTGATCGTCTCCCTCTTCCTTCCTGATCACCGCCTCTAATGCTTTGCGAAAACTCCAGATCTCTCTTGTCACTGCCTCTAACGCCGAGCGCGAGCTCCAATGCCAATGTTGCTGCTGGTCGCCATGCGAGACACGCGATCTCCCCTTTCGCTCTTCCTCACTAGACTTAGCCGACGGATCGCGAATTAGGGAAAGGGGCAAAGAAATTTCCTTTTAATTAGAGAGGATTTAACTATTAAATTAAACCCGGCTTAGGTTAGGGTTAAGTGGGATTAATGATTTAGTTTAGCACGAACCGCCAGCTTAGGAGAAACCGGTGCGCCGGTTCAGTTAAACCAGCGCTGGACCACCGGCGCGCGACTTCAAGAAGGACCAGTCAGAGAATTTTTTCCCATTACGTATGTAGTAGAGTTGTTGTAACAATATCCAGGAATTAAACTCGCGCGCCGGTTCAGTTGAACCGGCGCTGAACCGTCAGCTGCGCAACGCAAGAGGAAATAGGCAGAAAGCTAAATCCAGCTACATATGTAGTGGGGATGTTGTAACAAAAATTCAGGAGTTTAAAATTTTGTTTTTTCGTCATTTGTCAACCTTTTTTAATCCATTTTATTCTCATCCTAAGCTTCCAAACACTCTCCCCGAGATTCTCAAGCAAGATCGAGTAAGGGTTACAGGCATTCTTCCTCTAAAATGAAAATTTTGTGGTTAAGAACAAAATAAGTGCTTTGGCGATGGGAACTGAACCAAAGTAGGCACCTACATACTTAGGCTGCATATCACTATGACATTTACCCTCTTTTTTTTGTCTTTTTATATGCTGAATTGAAACACCCATAAATGGCTAGTGAATTAAGATACAATTAGTATAAATCTAAGGAATTTAATATCAATTAGTACAATTAGTTTAGCTACATCCTCTCTTGTCTTGGCTTACATCCTTAACTTAGTTCTTGCTCACCCCTTCCTATTATTATTATTTTTTAAGAAGTCAATATCAAAACATTGCAGAGAAGTAAAAATGAATTGAAGAAAGTTGTGCATAAAATAAATACTTAAGTGTGTTTTACCCAAAAATCTACTAACCTCAAATTCAAAATCCGAACTCTTAAGATTGTCTAGCCGTACCATTAATTAAGGTAAGAATTCGGATCATTAACACTCATGCTCAATCAAAATATTAATCACCCAATTAGTAGAGGATGAACCACACACACCCCCCCTCCCACACTTAAATCTTTGGTAGACCTTAGCAAAACTACTTGTAGTTTATAAATTGTAATTGTGACATAACACAAGATAATAGTAAGGAAGCACATAAGGACATAAATAATTGAATATAAATAACTCTCCTGAATTCAGAAGTTTGGACTGTTGTCCAACTTGCTTCATTGATTAATTATCCTTCAGTACGCATATTCAATTGAAAAATTTGCATGTTGTGGATCCTGAGTATATTCCACAATTTAGAACATTCATATGCCTCAATAAGAGGGGACGTAATCACAATAAGTTTAACAAAAGAAAACAAATAAATCTTTCGAACAATATTAGCGTCTTCATTTTCCTGAGAAAAAGTTAGCATCAATTGTATCACAACTTACAACACCAACATAACATTACAAGTAATGATCATTAATAAATATATATCACTACAGAGCATGGTGCAATTAAAGTATTCCAAAAGTTAAAGCTAACCAAAAATTATATAGCAATATGAAGCATCGGTCAGCGAATAGTATAGGCCAAAACAAAACATAATGTATAAAGCATCCTAATAGTTCGAAATAGATGGATTAACGAACAAAATGCTCAAGATGATATTCGGCCACTAGGGAGATGCTTCGTCTTCTTCCTCATCATCCGGCTCTTCGTTCTCATCATTCGACTCTTCTTCCTCATCATCCGTCTCTTCTTCCTCCGCATGTGTAATCGTTGGGTCAACTCTAGACCCATCTGAAGTAAGTAAGAATCCTTCCTTGTTGAATTGCCTCGTCATCTGGAAACTAGACTTAGGCACTAAGATCTTCAATTTTTACATGACCCTACCCAGACTCGTGCTTAAGTCCTCAAACTACTCCTGGGCCTAGAGATAATGGCAGTGCTGATAAGCCTTCATGTACTTTATCTGCTCCATCATGACATCAGGATCAGTCTTACCGTCCGCCACTGGAATATCAATATCCATAGGGTCAGCCGCAGCCACCCTCGAGGTCTGAGCATCTCCTTTCCCATTCCTATCTCCTGTAGCGACCTTGATATTTACTTTGATGACCGTTTTATTAATGTGTCGCTTGACTTGTGTAACCATGTCATTCGCCTCCTTGGGCACCCCCGCATCCCTACAGAGCTCGGTGATTAGTGACGGAAACCATAACTGCAGAGGCTTCTCCACTCAAATCTTCTGCCGCAGCTGTAAAGTTATGATTTTTGCAACATCAAACTGCATCCCTGTGATGATTCCGTAGATCAATGCTAACTTATCCAATGCCACAATATTAGGGTGTTTGGTAGGAATTACGCCGGCGTTGACAAATAAGAGCCACGCTTTAGCTTGTCGAGTTAAGCAGGATGTTTTCACAATTGTAGGCTTCTTACTCATCCACTCGGGCACCAGCGTGGCACACACAACTTTCAACATTTCATCAATTGGGACTTTGTTCAAAATCTCTGTAGAATCATCGTATCTTTGATCGCCCAGATTGAACATGTCACTAATCCATGCCGCAGAAAAATTGACTTCCATTCCTCGAACTAACACCATCTCATAATCAACGTTCTTCGCATATTCGTACACCCAGGCTAGCAGAATCTCAATATGTGGGTGACAAAACGACTCCCAATGGAGTGCCTTAATCTGATCGGTGTATGCAAGACTCCACATTCATTTTTCCATCATGAATCTCCTCCCCTCTATGAAAGGGATGGACTTCACCTGCTCAAAACGCAGCCGTACTCCCTCTCCAACAAACTTTTTTGTACTTCTAGCAATTTCCTTTCCTTTCCTCTTCTAATCTCCCCTCTTCGATGACATAATGCTAGCTAAGCATATATACAATAACAGACACAATCCAGTAGAGAAATAAATTTTCTACCATGCTTTTCACCATCAAATGCGCAAGAGTAAGGGGGGTGGGTTAGGGTTATACCTCAGAAATTTTCCAAAAATTGTAAGTGAAGAAAACCACAAGACGTTGCGGCACTTTGGGTAGGAGAATCGTGTGCGGCACCGCCCTAATGTTCCACCGCTCTCTACTTCAGTATACAGCAATCATCAGTCACCGCCTCGAGAGAGCGCGAACCGCGCCACTCCAGCAATCTCCAGTCGTCACTGATCGTCTCCCTCTTCCTTCCTGATCGCCGCCTCTAACGCTTCGCGCAAACTCCAGATCTCTCCTGCCACTGCCTCTAATGCCGAGCGCGAGCTACAATGCCAATGTCGCTGCCGGTCGCCACGCGAGACATGCAATCTCCCCTTTCGCTCTTCCTCACTAGACTTAGCCGACGGATCGCGAATTAGGAAAAGGGGCAAAGAAATTTCCTTTTAATTAGAGAGGATTTAACTATTAAATTAAACCCTATTTAGGTTAGGGTTAAGTGGGATTAATAATTTAGTTTAGCACGAACCGCCAGCTTAGGAGAAACCGGTGTGCCGGTTCAGTTAAACCGGCACTGGACCGCCGACGCGCGACTTCAAGAAGAACCAGTCAAAGAATTTTTTCCCATTATGTATGTAGTAGAGTTGTAACAATATCTAGGAATTAAGCCTGCGCGCCGGTTCAGTTGAACCGGCGCTGAACCATCAGCTGCGCGATGCAAGAGAAAATAGGCAGAAAGCTAAATCATGCTACATATGTAGTGGGGATGTTGTAATAAAAATTCAAGAGTTTAAAATTTTGCTTTTTCGACATTTCTCAATCTTTTTTAATCCATTTTATTCTCATCCTAAGCTTCCAAACACTCTCCCCGAGATTCTCAAGCAAGATCGAGTAAGGGTGACGGGCATTCTTCCTCTAAAATGGAAATTTTGTAGTTAAGAACAAAATAAGTGCTTTTAAATAATTATATATATAATTATAGGTCTAATCGATGGGTTGCCTCCCACCAAGCTCCTCGTTTAGAATGTCTCGGCCGGACGTTTTGCTTCAGATTATTTTATTGTAGCGTAATGATCATCGTCTCACGGTGATCACTGTCATTAAAATATTCTTTCAACCGCTGTCCGTTAACCTTGAACTTAGATCCGTCATTCTCATTGTATATCGTAATTACTCCAAACGGGTGTACCTCCTCCACCCGAAAAGGTCCAGACCATCGGGACTTCAATTTCCCGGGGAATAATCTTAATCTTGAGTTATACAGGAAGACGAGTTGTCCTTCTTTGTACTCCTTTCTTTGGAGCCTCGAATCATGCCATTTTTTCGTCTGTTCCTTATACAGCCTTGCATTTTCATAAGCGTCAGACCTAATATCCCCCAGTTCACTCCAATGAAAAAGTCTATTCTTGCCCGCTGTGTGGAGATCGAAATTCAAACTTTTAATTTCCCAATATGCTTTATGCTCTAATTCAACGGGCATATGACATGATTTTTCATAAATCATATTATACGGGGTTAGACCTATTGAAGTTTCGAATGTCGTCCTGTATGCCCATTGTGCATCATTTAGTTTTTGTGACCAATCTTTACGTGTTGTGCTTACCATTTTCTTTTTAGGATTGATTTTATCTCTCTGTTGGACACTTCAGCCAAACCATTTGTTTGAGGGTGGTAGGCAAGGGCAACTTTGTGTGTTACTCCATATTTTGTAAGAGTGATTTAAACTGCATATTACAAAAGTGTGCCCCGCCATCGCTTATTATGGCTCTGGGCGTACCAAATCTAGAAAAAAAAATTCGCCTTAAGAAATTTCAGTACAATCTTGGCATCATTCTTCGGTGTGGCTATAGCTTCCACCCACTTCGAGATATAATCCACCGCTAAGAGTATATAAAGATTTCAATTTGAGTTTACAAATGGCCCCATGAAGTCAATTCCCCATTCATCGAAAACTTCCACTTCTAAGGTATTAGTCATTGGCATGCTGACCCCTCGATTGATATTCCCCAATCTTTGATATCTATCACAACTCTTTGTGAACCTATGAGCGTCCTTAAACAAAGTTGGCCAATAAAAACCGGCTTTTAAGACTTTTAATGCAATTCTTTCTCCCATAAAGTGTCCACCATAAGGTGATGTGTGACATTTTTCTAGGATACCTTGCACTTCAACTTCCGGGATGCATCTGCGGATCACTTGATCAGCACAAATCTTAAACAAGTACGGATCATCCCAAAGATAAGATTTAACTTGGTGAAGAAATCTTTTTCTTCGCTGATAATCCATATCTGGGGGAAATACATTGCTCATTATGTAGTTCACAATGTCCGCATACCATGGAATACACCCTCAGTGATAGCTAGAATCTTCTCACTGGGAAAATTCTCTCTAATCTCTAGTAAACTATTTCTTTCATCGCTTTGTTCTAAACATGATAGATGATCAGCTACTGGGTTTTCAGCCCCCTTTCGGTCTTTGATTTTAAAATCAAATTCCTGAAGGAGGAGCACCCATCGGATGAGTCTAGGTTTCCCATCCTTTTTCTCCACTAAATAACGAATTGTCGAGTGGTCAGTGTGAACTATAACCTTGGAGTTTATCAAATATGCATGAAACCTATCGAATGCAAAAACTACAGCTAATAGTTCTTTCTCCATGGTTGTATAGTTTACTTGGGTGTCTATAAGCATTTTACTGGCATAGTAAATGGTATGGAAGATTTTGTTATGCATCTGCCCTAACACTGCTCCTACTGTATAATTACTGGCATCACACATTAACACTAAGTGCAAAGACCAATCGGGAGCCTTAACGACAGGAGATGTCACTAGATTTCATTTCAATGTTTGGAATTTCGTTAAACAATTATCATCAAATATATATGGCGTGTCCTTTTCAAGAAGGTTACATAAGGGCTTCGATATTTTTGAAAAGTCTTTTATAAATCATCTATAGAAGCCTGCATGACCTAAAAAACTACGAATGCCCCTGACATTCATTGGTGGGGAGAGTTTTTCAATAACCTCAATTTTTGCTTGATCTACTTCTAAACCCTTGTCAGATACTTTGTGACCTAGCACAATTCCCTCTCGTACCATGAAATGACACTTCTCCCAATTCAGCACCAAGTTGGTCTGCACACATCTTTCCAATACCTTCTTTAAAACTTCCAAACAAACATCAAATGACTGTCCAAACACTGAAAAATCATCCATAAATATTTCTATTCCTTCATCTATCAAATCAGTAAAGATAGCAATCATACATCGTTGAAAGGTTGTGGGTGCATTACATAATCCAAACGGCATTTTTTGAAATGAGAACGTGCCATAGGGACATGTAAACGTAGTCTTTTCCTGATCTTCTGGTGCAACCATGATCTGGTTGTATCCTGAATATCCGTCCAAGAAACATAAATATTTGTTTCCCACTAACCTATCCAACACTTGATCGCTGAATGGCAATGGGAAATGATCTTTCTTAGTTGATTTGTTCAGTTTTCTATAATCCATACAAATTCTCTAACTTGTCACAGTTCTTGTTGGTATTAATTCGTTATTATCATTCTTTACAATCGTCATTCCCCCTTTCTTTGCTACACATTGTACTGGACTCACCCATTTACAATCCAAAATGGGGTAAATAATACCAGCATCTAACCATTTAATTATCTCTCTCATTACCACTTCCTTCATGGGGGGGGGGGGGCTTAACCTACGTTGATGCTCTATGCTACCAATGGTTTCATTTTCTAGCAAATTTTTATGCATACACACGGATGGACTAATCCCTCTAATGTCAGCAAGGGTCCATTCCATAGCTCCCTTAAACTCCCGCAAGACTTCAGGTAGTTTTTGTTCGTGATCCTTTTCTAAGGAAGCATCTATGATAACTGGTAGAGTATTACCTTCCCCGAGGAAAACATAATTCAAATATTTAGGTAAGGTTTTTAATTCTACACTCGGGGGATCAACAACCGAGGGTTTGATTTCTTTATGTGCACTCAACCTAGTTATTGCTTCAAATTTCCAACTAAATGGTAAACTCTCACGAGTATCAAGGGCCTTGACGCATTCTTCCGTCTCAACATCCTCCTCCAATTCTTCATTAGTTAGAATTGTTAACAATTTGCGTTCTAAATTACCTTGACCATGAATTAATTTAGTAGGATCTTTGACTTCGTTAATTGAATAACATTCATCTTTATCGTTTGGATATTTAATAGCCTTTAGAATGTTAAACGTCACTTACTCGTCGTTAACTCTCATCGTTAATTCTCCCTTTTGAAAATCGATAAGTGTCCTTCCCGTGGCTAAAAATGGACTTCCTAGGATAATTGGGAAGTCTTTATCCTCATCCATTCTAATACAACAAAATCAGCAGGAAAGATGAATTTTTCTACCTTAACTAACACATCTTCAACAATCCCTTAAGAAATGTCAAAGTCCTGTCAGCCAATTGAAGAGTAAGAGATGTTGGCGCAATCTCGCCGAGTCCTAATTTTGTATAAATAGATAAGGGCGTCAAATTGATACTATCCCCTAGGTCACATAATGCTTTTCTAGAAAATTTTACCCCTATCGAACATGGTATTGTAAAGCTTCTGGGATCTTTTAATTTTGGTGGAATTTTATTTTGTACGATTGCACTATATTCTTCTGTTAATGCAACTATTTATTTATCTTCAAACCTCCTTTTCTTTGATAAAATTTCCTTCATGAACTTGACATAACTAGGCATTTGCTCAAGTGCCTCAGCGAATGGAATATTTATAGTTAGTTTCTTAAAAACATCCATAAATTTTTGGAATTGTTTGTCATGTTTTGTTTTTGAAAGCCTAGATGAAAATGGTGGAGGAGGATAAACTATTTCTTTCTTCTTTTTATCTGGTATTTCGATGTTAACTGCCTCTGGTTCCATGTTCTCTATAGACTTTTCTTATTAAGGTTCACTTATCTTATTTGTTTCCTCTCTTTTCTAACGTTCCCTACTTTCTTCTAATAACTCATCCCCACTTGTAATTTCTACTCCACTCCTCAAGGTGATAGCTTTGCAATGATTATGTTGATCATCTCTTGTAGGATTAGGTGTAGTATCCGAAGGCAATGAACCAATTTGACTTTGGCTTAAAGTATTTGTTAATTGACCTAAGGTAGACTCCAAGGATCTAAGAGACGATTCAATTCCTACCATTCTAGCATCATTTTTCTGAAACATTCCTACGATAAATTCATTCGTCAATCTCCTCGAGTTTACTTGGCTATTAGGGGGATTATTTTGTATTGGGTTAGTATTTGGATTGAATTCTGGTGGGTGAGTCATGCCTTGATTATTCTTCCATGAAAGATTAGGATGGTTATGCCACTCAAAATGATAGTGATTATCAAAACCATTTGGTACATGTCTTTGCTGACATCCAACATAGTTTGCTTCCTCAGTGACTTGATTCAATTGCTCAACGGTGAGTGGTGCATTAGATGTAGAGGGTGATAACAAATCTAACCTCTTATTAATCATATTAAATTGGGATGACATTTGCGCAGCTAATGATGTAATTTGATCCACTTTATGTACCCCAATCGGATTGTTATGTCCTTGTCGCTCATAGGCTTGATAATTATTAGAAGTGAGATCTTCTAATATTGCATAAGCATCTTCAGGGTATTTCATCATTAAGGAGCCGCCTACGGCTCCATCAACCAAAATCATGGTTGTAGTTTGCAGTCCATTATAGAATATGGAGACTTGTTGGTGCTGGGCTAACCCGTGGTGTGGACACTTCCTTAATAACTCTTTAAAATGCTCCCACGCCTCATAAAGGGTCTCCCCATGATTTTGCATAAAAGTTGTTATATCCCTAATCAGTTTTGCAGTCTTAGAAGGTGGGAAATACTTATTCAGGAATTTCTCCACTAATTGATCCCATGTAGTGATGGAATCATAGTCTAGCCAATCTTTAGCTCTTCCCTCGAAGGAAAATGGAAGTAGCCTTAACAAAATCGCATCCTCAGATGCTCCATTAAACTTTAACATGTCACAGATTGCTAATAATGTTCGTAAGTGAGAATTCGCATCCTCATGACCGAGACCCCCAAACTTATTATATTGTACTTGTTGCATAATCAGCGGGTCCATTTTAAAGTTATTAGCCGCAATTGCGGGTCGCGCAATGCTAAAGTGCAGACCTCCTCTCAAGGGTGTATTATAGTCGCGACACATCATTCGTGGCACAACATGTTGGTTATTCTGATCATCTTGACAATTGTGGTCCACTTGACCTTCATGATTATTCATGTTGTCTTGATCGTTATTATTTATCTCAGGATGAATAATACTAAGCGTTCTCAAAACTTTTCTGTTATGTCTACAAGTGTGTTTTATTTCTGAATTTAAAGAAAGCAATTCAGTGTTCCTATATCTGGACATGCACCAAACATAATTACAGGTAAAATTAATAAATCAAAAACTTGAGCTCTAAGTACTCGAGGCTTACTAATATTGTAAGAATTAAACACTAAATTAGTTGCTCTCCCCGGCAACGGCACAAAAAACTAGATACGCCGGTAACGTATATATAAAATAACGCAAGTGTACGTGCCGGTTCAAGTAATACAAAATGAGTAGAGATCGTTTTCTCGGAGAAATAACTAATTTAATGATTGCAAATACTAGCTTGGCCTTTTCTTTAAATTCAAGCAAATTAATTATAGCGAAAATTGGATAATAAATGAAGTACGTGACACTAATATGATTACGTAACTCTAACGAAATGAAAAGATATTTTAATTGATAAAGAGAGATAGTCTTGTAACTTGGATTCTCAAGCCTATTGCGATGAGTTTTAAATGGATTCTTTATGCTTCACTTGAGTACTACTTTGCAACGATTTGAAAATGGAAATCTTTATCTCTCGATCTCATAAATCTGTTTACTCTAATCCCCCTAGTTATCTCTAACTTAGGTAAGAAAAAAAAACATACATAAAGTGCACAAATCAGTGTTGCTAATATGAAGAGAAAATCTCTTTCTCTCTGTTATATTATACTAAGATCTATGCTACATTTACGTCACTCCTCTCTCGAATCTCGCAGCGTAGTATAAAAATGGAACTTGGTTAAAGATTTACGCGACTCCTCTCTCGAATCTCGCCGCGTAAAATGAAGCATTCAACTCTAGATTAGCGTAACTACTCTCTCGAATCTTGCCACGCAATTTAGAAGAAGAAACATGATCCAACATTCCTCATAAAATAGAGCATAGATGCAGTAAAAGTAGTTTCCAAGCAAACATGAAAGAGTATTAAATCATAACATCACACAACAGGATAAGGTACTACCAACATACAAGACTTAGAGATTTTAGTTCATGATGGCAGAAGAACACCACAAAATAGGAAAGATCTTACAGCACATGATTGTAAGAATTCAAAATAGTGCAGTAAAATGCTCTCCAATTCGCGTCTAAGCAACCCTTCTCCAAGACCCGGTTTCGCCCTAGTTCCTCTTCTTCTCCAAAGCAAAATCCCTCTCTTTCTCCTTTCCAAGAATGAATAATCCCCTCTCTTTTCAGCCAAAATCCCCCTTTAATTTTGTGTCTCTATCTGAAGGGATGTCTCCCTTCATTTTGTAACCGCTGTAGTTTTTTCAAAAATTTGAAATTTGAAATTCTGCGAGTTGTTATAATAACTGAAATAAGTTATTATAACAACTTTCGCAGGCCAGAAAAACTGTTCAGCATTACTTCTTCGGATTGAATTTTTTCGATGGTTTTGACAAGAAAACATTTAAAATGATCAAATTAATCAAACAAAGATTAAATATAAATTTTATCATCCTTTCATACACATTAAAACATATTTTCACCATGTATGCCAAAGAAAATGAACATAGATAACTTCTGTTAAGAATTTATCAATTGTAGTGACAAATATCATTCAAATATTCTATGTGCATCTTAAATATTATATCTTCTTCTTGTAGATCAACATTATCTACAAATCTTTTTTTGTTAGTGTGTTTGAAGATTTACAATGCTAATTACAGCTTGTATCATTATAAGTTATTTTTCAACAGTAATGCATGTTATTTCTGGAACTACAAATGTACTGTTCTTTTGAACTGTAATTAATATGGTTTTTAAAACTGTAATTGTTACTTGTATAATATATTGCATATGAAAATCATATATTCCACGAAAATCTATAGAAAAGAGGAGGTCGTGGCGAAGCAAACAGAGTAGAACTTGTGTTTGCTCATTTGTAGTTGATTATAGTAGCAAATACAGTATTTTGGGGAGAATAGTTGACCAAGCAATTAGCTTGTGGTTGCTCATTGGTAGTTGATTACAGTTAGGCTTTTATGTATAATTAAAGTTGTAATTACAGCTAAAAATGACTAAAACACTAATTGTAATTACAACTGTAATTATAGTGGTTATAAATTCTTCAGTGTTATAATTTTGCAGTTGTGATCCGTCTAGATTGTAAATGTTAGTTTCAACCACTATTTTTATAGTTGTTCCATGTTGGTTGTGGTTGCTCTTTTCAAGTTGATTATAGTTAGACTTTGTTTGGTTCGATGTTTCGTTATTGCCTCTGTTTGTGGCAAACACCGTAAGATGGCGGGTAAACAAACAGGCGACGACGACGTTTGCTCAGTTTATTACTACAAATTACAGTCAGTTTGAAACCCAACATAGAGTTCAAATTTACAGTTCCAAAGATCATTATAATTTCAGTTATACTTTACAGTTCCAAATTACTTGATAATTACACTTCAAAAATAAATAGTACTAGAGTTAAAATGTGCCAGATATAAAAAAATAACAACATTATCATTTACAGTCCATATTAAAGCAAAGTTATAAATCCAACGGCTAGTCACATAGAACCTGAAGACAATATTATTAAGAAAATGTAGCAACATGTTAAATTAATGTTCAAAAACAACAAAAGAAAACTTTTGAAAAATAATATAAGGTAGCAAAAATGACTGAAAATATTCAATGTTGCAGTGTTATAATTTGTAGTTGTGGTTGTTCCTACAGATTACTGTCAGTTTACAACCCAACATAAAGTTCAAATTTATAGTTACAAAGATCATTATAATTACAGTTATACTTTACAGTTCCAAACTACTCGATAATTACAGTTCAAAAATAAATAGTACTAGAGTTAAAATGTGTCAGATATAAAAACCATCAATATTATCATTTACAGTGCATATTAAAACAAAGTTATAAATCCAACAACCAGTCACATAGAACCTGATAACTATACTATTAAGAAAATATAGCAACATGTTAAATTAATGTTCAAAAACAACAACAAAAAACTTTTGAAAAGCAATATAAGTTAGCAAAAACGACTGAAAATATTCAATGTTGCAGTGTTATAATTTGTAGTTGTGGTTGCTCCTACAGATTACAGTAGTTTACAACCCAACATAGAGTTCAAATTAACAGTTCCAAAGATCATTATAATTATAATTATACTTTACAGTTCCAAACTACTTGATAATTATAGTTCAAAAATAAATAGTACTGGAGTTAAAATGTGTCAGATAAAAAAAAACAGCAACATTATCATTTACAGTCCATATTAAAACAAAGTTATAAATCCAACAAACAGTCATATAGAACCTGAAAACTATATTATTAAGAAAATGTAGCAACATGTTAAATTAATGTTCAAAAACGACAACAAAAAACTTTTGAAAAACAATATAAGGTAGCAAAAATGACTGAAAATATTTAATGTTGCAGTATTATAATTTATAGTTGCAGCTGCTCTTACAGTTTACAGTCAATTTACAACCAAACATAGAGTTCAAATTTACAGTTTCAAAGATCATTATAACCAACGAGTGCAAATATTCAATGATGCGTAACAAGTTAAATTAATGTTTAATGTGAACTAATTTCAGAAAATGTTGTAAGTAAATCCGCTGCAATTTCGGCCCGGAATTTTGTTATCTCAGCAGGCCAAGAACAGCATTCATTGCAGGACATAGCTTCGTTGGATAGCACCACCTCCATAAATTTGAGAACAAATACGCCGCAGTCATGTCCATTTGCTTGTTGAGATAATCCAGTAACTTCTATAATTGGCCATTCATTATTGCCAGATGGAAGTGCTCTAGTTGCCTCTTCACGGAGTAATTTTACTTGCAAGATAGTTCACAAAATTAATAATTATTTAAAAATTTTAATGTTAGTTCATTATTTTTTTTAAAATCTTACCAATCCTGGTAGGCCTGAACGGTGACGCTTTCTTTTCATCGAGTCATAAAACTCCCATTTGCATTCCTTTAGGCGGCACACCAATAATGTCCAATGATTTATTAGGTGGCATGACATGATAATTATTTCACTATTTTTGACACTAAGTTTGGTTAAATGGCTAATTAGGCACCTAGTGTTTTGGGTATTGGTTCTCTTGTAGTACTGTGAAACAATATTAGTAAACATCAACTCAATGTGTAACATAAGTTATAAAACTTTGGTAGTGTACTTACAACATAGTCCGATGAAACATAAAAAAAAACTCTTTAGATTCCCCTTTGATAGTTTCATTTTGGAACTAAGTGTCAATGCATATGCATTTAAATGTGTGTTGTGTGGCCACCGACCTTCAAGTAGGTCATCCATTCCTCCTTGCATCGTTAAGATGTTTATAGTATTGAAAACAGTGTTGCTATTGAAAATAGCAAATCAAAAAATTAACTACGACGCATGGATTTATTAAAATATATACATTATATACAAGAGCGGTATTACCTTTCTGAAAATTTTTTCAACATATCATCTATAATCTTATGCTCTACAGCCGATATGTATGGTCTGTCAGGTTAACTATCCTCCTCTTTTACCTTATATTTGTCTTTCAAAGGGCTACTTGTTGCTTTCTGTTTTCTAGAAATTTTAGTCTTTACATTTCTAACTAGACTACTAATAAAAATATTATCCTCATTCTCCGGTTTTATTTTTACTATAGAAAGACATGGCTTTTGAGGAGAATCTGGCTTTAGAGGCGGTGAAGATGTTGGGCAGGCTGTTTGTTGTTGCAGTTGTGGTTGACCGTAAGAACTGGTTTCCAATCTTACAAACCATGAATCACAATAATCTTATACTGAGTCCACCCCCTTCTGTACTTCCGCTTTAATAAATGATTGTAGACGGACCTCTAGTCCTCCCACCACTCGTCAAATAATGATTCTTCAGCTCTCCTTCTCTCCTGATTCTTTATCTTCTTCTTTGTCATTTTTCCTAGTTTTCCTCAACAACTTTTCTCTTTTTAATAGCAATTCGATGTTCTTCAGTACTGACAACATAACCGTCTATCTCAGCTTTTAACTCAAAATCAAATTCATTATCTTTTGTATCCTTCCTCTTCTTCTTCTTCACATGTTCGAAGTCAGAATCTTCTTCTTCCTCTTCTTCCGTGAGTAAACATTCCTTAGTTTTCAAAATGTTCAAAAACTTTGGTTTTACCTACAGTACAACAAAAAAATGTTTTCAAAACACTGTAATAAATCACATTACATTTACACTTATTTAAGTCTTGCTGACCTCATATGTCATCCGTAGTTGAGTAAGTAAATTGAAGCAAAACTGAGCCCGATAACTTTTCTTAGCTGAGCACCTACAAATTCTCGGTCTTGCTATTTCATGAACAACCACTTGCATGTTTGTGTGTTCATATAGCCAAACCTACAACCAAAATATTATGAATACAAAATGAATAATATAGAGAGTACACATTGCAATTTACGCTCCTTACCAATAATATAGTCGCACAACCCTCTAGGTATCCCAAATTTACACCAATTTTCTTTACTACATTAGCTTGACTTAAAGCATCAACCTGTGATAGCAAAAAATGATGTATTGCATTTGGCCAATTATACTTACGAAGGTTGATAATTCATTTATTTTGTGCAAGGAGGCCGAGATCTTCATTCCTTTCAACGAAAAGAAGAAAATATTGACCAAATATCTGATTAGGCTATCCAATCTCCTGTTCTCCAACGTCGGAGACCAATCTTCAACAGTGAGATCATTAATGTCCTCAATCAAATCTTTATGCGTTAAATCAATGTAGGGCAGTCTAACAAATATAAAGTCTATTCCACGGTTTGGTAGACCCAAGATCATGGCTACCTCATTAACGGTCAATTTCAAGTAGTTATTTTCTATCAAAAAAACTTGTTTATCTCTATTAAAAGCCCTTACAAGAAGATAAAGTAATGGAATATTTTGAGGTAAAGTAGGCATCTCAAATAGCGGAAGAACACCGACTTCCCTCAAAATCCGCTTAGATTCCTCCTCCAAAACATCCAATAAAGGACGTGCATTCATTTTGAAAGTCGACGCAGCACATCTAAAGTTTAGATAGTTACGGTCAGGCAGTACAACAAAAGTTACAAATTAGCATATATATATACAAATACACAACACATAATGTGTAATTAATTTTACTTGTTGTTTTGGACGAAAGATCTTATAAATTGGGAAGACTTTGCTTGAGAGCACCTATAGAGAAGATGTATTACAAGAATATAAACATAAGAATCAGAGAACCATAAAAAATAGGTCATTTATAATAGGATTTACGTGTCGAAAAGAAAAAAATAGTAGTTAAACTTAGAACTATAATTAGATTTTAAATGTGAACCATAAAGAATTTAGAAGTTATAACTTGAATTCAAAAAAAGTATAAAATAAGATTTTGGTCTTACAAAATGAACGGTAATTATATAAAAAACTAAAATTAAGGTTGAACTTACAACTAGAACTAACTAAAATAAAATATTTACAGTTATAAGTTCCAGTTGCAATTTCAGGTTATAAACAAAATGTCATAATATCTTCTGTATAATATGACTGGAACTTACAACTGTAATTATACAGCTGCAAAACTAAGCTTTAAGTGCTATCTATTAGTACAAGTCTGGAACTGGAAACAATAGAGGACTTACAACTAGAAGCGTGAAACAGTAAAAAAAGAAATTAGAACTCAAAGATATGGATAATTCATTAACCTTAGGACTGTAAAATACAGACATGAATCTGTAATTATTTCATGACATAGTATACAGAAGATATTATTACATTTTATTTATAACCTGAAGTAACAACTGAAACTTACACCTCTAATTATACACATGCAGAACTAAGCTTTAACTCAACTATTACTACAAGACTGGAACTGGAAACAATGCAGGACTTACAACTGGAAGCGTGAAACAGTATAAAAAAAATTAGGACTCAAAAATATAGATAATTCATTAACCTTAGGACTGTAAAACACAGACATGAATCTGTAATTATTTCATGATATATTATTCAGAAGATATTATCACATTTTGTTTATAACCTGAACTTACAACTCTAATTATACAGCTACAAACTAAGCTTTAACCCAACTGTTCCTACAAGATTGGAACTGGAAACAATGCAGAACTTACAACTGGAAGCGTGAAACAGAATAAAAAAATTTATGACTCAAAAATATAGATAATCTATTAATCTTAGGACTTTAAAACAGAGGCATAACATAACTATGTTTTGCTAGACCGGAAAAGTGCCAAACTAAAATAAGAAAAAAAAATATTTATACCCGAGCTTGGTATCGTTGTTCTCAGAGGAGAATGCTTGAACCTCGAATGAAGATGGAGCAACGGGAATTAAGGATGGCAAACAAGCGCAGCGATTACTGCCGCCATGAAAAGCAACGATTGGTTTTCTGGCGAGAAATTAAAAAATGAGGTTTTGTGTGGGGGGGAAGAGAAGTAATGCAGGGGGGAAGCGTACAAAAAGGCTGCAATGGTGGCGAGGTTGGAGAAGTTCTTGTCGGGGAAGAATGCTTGAACCCCGAAAGAAGATGGAGCAACCGAAATTAAGTCAGGAAATGACGATTGGTTTTCTGGCGGACTGTTTTAGGAGAGGACGAAACGTTTGGCGAAAGGACGAAAATTTTTTTCCGCTCAAAGCTACAGAAGAGGCGTGAAAAAGTGATTAGAGATCCTATTTATTTACGGACCATCACATCCAACGATGAGCGTATATAAGTTTCTCCCACTCAAGGGGGCGATCCATGAATTTAATCAAGAAGAGACTAGAAATTGCATTCTTTCAGTCAAAAAGAAATTTGAACGACTACATTTTATCAGAGTTCACGGCCTATTTTGAAAAATTTGAAATCCAAATTTACCGTCTATTTTGTAAAAGAAAAAAAAAAAAATTTTTTTTTGGGGGGGGGGGGGGGGGGGGAAGCCCCATCCCCACCTTAGAATCTCCCCAAGTCAATTCAAAATTACGACATTCACATTTGACAATCATCGTCGCCAATCTTCCAAACATGATTCATTTTTTTCATGTGCGTCGGACGTGAAAGAATTGGTTTCAAGATTGTCTAAACACCTAGAGGGGGTTGAATAGGTTCAATTCTTTTTACTACTTAGACAGTTAATAATTTTATCACAGCACAGTTATGATCTATAGTTACCACAGCACACAAACAAACAATCACAGCATACACATAGGTTTTATAGTGGTTCCCCAAATGATGGGTACATCCACTTTTCCCCTTCGCCTATCTATCAGTATACTAGATTCGGCCTAATTTCCTTCCACCTTCTCAGATCCTCAGATCTTACAACTCAGAACCCAAATTGGTTCTTATAGCTCACACTTCAACAAGTGTTACAACTCAGGTTCTTCCCAAGAACCCTACCTCAGAGTGAATCCCCACTCCTACCACTCAGGCAATCAAGCCCTACCTCAGCCTCTTCCACCAGGCCTACAGCTCAGAGAAACCAATCTCCTACCTTAGGCTAACAGCCCTACCTCAGCCTTTATAGTTACAGGCTTACAACTCAGAGAACTTAATCTCTTACACTCAGATCTAGAATAGATCCTACAGGAATTTGATTAAGAAGATGTTTCTACCTTCACTCAAAAAGAGATGAAGGAATCTTGATCAGATCTTGATGGATCTGCTTTCAACTTTTCTTTGCAGTAAAGGATTTGATTCAACCTGACTTAGCTTATTCAAAGCTTCTTGAAATAGAAAACCTAGGTTGAATCTTCTTTGTGTAGATTCAGCTTCTTCCACCCTTCTGAATTAATTCTGCAATCTTCAAAAGATCTGTTGTGAAGCAATCTCCTTTTCTGATTTTTAATCAGGATCTTCTGCTGTATTGGAATCCGTGAATTCTTCTTGGAGAATTCATCTTTTAATTTCTCTCTATCTTTTGTTGTTGTTTATCTCTGATAGCCCGGCCCTATTTATAGTTTACATCAGTGGCAACCGACTAATCCGGTAGTTGACTGGCATCTGACAGTTCTGTCATGTCTGAATAGGCCGTGACAATTTTGGCAGCTATCAAGTCTTGAGTCTTGGCACTTAGAATTATTTAGCTCAGCAGAATGTGTCGAGACATAAGGATAATATGTGTCGACACAAATGGAGTATGTGTCGACACAATTACCCAGGTGTCGACACACTTCCTTTGGTGTTGTCGACAAACATCAGCAACTGTCAACACAGCTCTTCACTTAGTCTCAACATTGTCTTTGTAGACTATGTCGACACACTTCAGAAAAATAGTCGACACAACACTTCATCAAGTTCTCGTCACTCACCCATTGTAGAATGTGTCGATATACTTTAGGAAATGTCGACACAACTGTTTATCAAGTTCTCGACACAGTTTTTGTAGAATGTGTCGACACAAGTCCTGTGTGTCGACACAGCCTCTCTAAATGTCGACCTTAGTCCTGGATGTCGACATAGTTGCCTCTTTACACTTGTCAGCTCAACAGTTTATGTATGTCGACACAAGTTATAAGTGTCGACACAGTTGATGTAGACTTAGCTTCTGAGTGTCGACACAGATCCTATATGTCGACACATACTTGCTTCTTGTCTCGACATAGCTCCTTCAAAGGTGTCGACATAAAATAATTGTCTCGACACTTTTGTACTTAGAATATTTTCTGTATTCTTCTGCCTGCACAAATTAACTCAATGCACCATCAAATACAACATGATGTATATCATTGAGTTAGGTGAGGCTTCTCCAAATCAGGTACACAAATTCCAATGTACTCAACAATATCCCCCTATTTGGAGAAGTCACAACTCATAGTCAATGATATACACCATATAACAAAAATGATAAGCAAGATATATCCAGATATTTCAACCAAATTTATTCAAGAACAAAAACATCATGTTACACACAAATATTCAGAAATAAAATAACATAAGGAAAAATATGTAACACAGATACACAGATATGTAAATAATTGTTCACCCAGAATTTCATTCTCAAATACTCAAGATGAGATTACAAGGTTAAAGTTTTCTTAAGAACAACCAAAAATATACAGTTTTTCAAATGCTAGTCAATCTAAGGTTAAAGTTGACTAGGTTCCTTAATGACTATTCCTTTCCCTGATTGAATGGTTGCTTTGACATCAACTTTTGTATTTATAGCAGGCATTTTTCCTTTAATGTCTTTGGCCTTGAGTTGTGCAGCTTTCAGCTTTTGCCTCTCAAAATAATGAAAAGGTTTAGGGAAGTACTTACAGGGCTCAATGGAGTTTGAAGGGATTCTTCCAGCCTTCAAGTCCTTCCTGAATTTATGAATCTTCTCTTGTTGAGCAAGATATTTATCCCATTCTTGTTTAGAGTATCACTTTCCTCTATCATACTGATTGTCAGCAACTGCATTCCATGCTGTCAAGATGTTATATCTAGAGGTTGGACTCCATTTTTCAAAATCAGGCCTAGCCTCAGCCTGTTCTCTAAATCTCTTCTTAGACATTTGAGCCTCTTGTTCTTTCAGTAGTACTGGGTCAGCCATGTCCACCTCCTCACAAATTACTGGCATTTTGTCATGTGGAGGGCTGTACATAGTATGAACAGTCTGTTGAATTTCCTCAAACCCAGAAGGGGGATATATAACTTGAGCCACATCTTGTTGCACCCCCTCCACAAACTCAGGTTGAACTCCAGATTCTGCAGTATTATTATCATCACATAGGGGAGGATATCCCAAGGTAGCTCTGATGTTATTTGTTACCCATTTTACAAGTTCAGAGCTAGCAATTTCTGAGATCATTCTTTTGAAATCTGATTTGATCTGTGACATGATAATTTCCAGTGGTGTAGTAGTCTTTGAATTTCTTGAGAAGAGCAGAAATTGCAGATTCAGAAGTCTTTATTGCAGTAGAAACTGTTGCCAAGTCTAGTTGAATCTGTTTTTCTATAGCAGAGACTTGGGTGGTCATATTGGCTTGAAGGGCAATAGTTTGTTCATCCAACTTAGTCAGAGAAATGGTGTGTAGTTCCAGCAAGTTCTCATTTAGTCTCTTTTGATTTTTAAGAACAATTCCTTGCTTGACCACTAGATCATCTATTTCAGTCTTAGTGGTTTGTTGTTGTTTAGCAAGATACACCACAGCATTTCCTCCCTTGTGGAAGCAATCTGTCATGTCCTTCTTCAGCATATTGACTTCAAATCGAATGGACTTGATATCTTGGGCCAAGTTAAACTGCAGCTCTTTGTTTCTTTCATCTACATATTTTTCTAAAGCGTGTCTTTGCTCATCAAGTTTTACTTGGAGCTGTACTAATAGAGAATTGAAGTCTATAGGAGAAGCAGTAGAGGAGGAGCCTGCCTTGAAAGCTTTCTTATAGCCAGCACTCTTTTTCTTGATTTCCATTAATTTTCTTTTCTTAAGAGCTATGGCTGCCTCCTCATCTTCAGAATCAGATGAAATTTTAAATTCCATTATTGTTCCTGGAACATTTTCAACCAGTCTAGGGGCTAGGTCTGTTGCCTCCCCCTCAATCCTTGTGGCAGCATGCGGATCTATAGACATCTCTTCTTGGTGGACTCCTTCTTGCTCCTTCATGAGGTCTCTTACCAAGTCTTGAACTGTTTCTATCTCAGAAGCCTGAAGTGTTTCTGGCAAATCAGGAAGATGGACATCCTGTGCCTCTTTGTCAGAAGGATCAGTTGTCATGTTGATACCTTGAACCACTGCCATGATGGTGAGATTCACAGTCTCACTGTCAAGCTGGGCTTCAATGACAGTGTCAGCTGGGACTGATGTCTCGGGAAGAGTCATCTGACGGATAGCCTACCCCTGGATCTGAGCTTCAGTTCTAGGTTATGGGTAGGAGACATCCTGGGTTGCTTAGGAGTCTCTTCATCAGAACTGAATTCGACTCTCTCTTTAGAGTCACTAGTGGACTCCTCAGCTTGCACTTGATCTTTCTTGGAAGATGTGACCTATTTGGATGGTTGCTTGGGTGTTGGGTCTTCTTTGGACAGAACTCTATCCCACCTTGATAGGATTCTGGTGTCCATCCTACTCATGTGATTAATCTTTGAGCATGCAGTTTGATTGATCACCATAGGTATGTTGACAGCTAGATACAAACTTAGTATCCTCCCCAGATTTGGTTTTTTGATGCTTTCCTTAATCTTGTTGAAAATTACTGAACTCCAGTCAGCCTTTACTTGAAAAATGACTCTTGTCATAAGGCTGAACATGTAGGATGAGATCCTATCATGCCCCCCAGTCTTGTAGAGGACTACCTTGTTGATGATTTCAGAGAGAAATTTCCCTTGGGAGTTCATTCCTTTCCTTGTCATGGACGACAGGATGTTAGTTGATGCGTCCAACCCACACCATTTTAGTGCTTCTGAAGTCAAATCGGAATCAACCTCTGTCTCTTTTTTTATCCGTGGAAGATGAAGGGTTTTACTCAGACTTTTGGGTGTTAGTTTGACCTTCTCGCCATGAACAGTGGATTTGATCTTATTTCCCTTCGAGTTCAACGTGGCGTTGGAGTAGAACTAAAGAACTTATTTCTTCCAGATTTTGGTTGATTCAGAAACCATATATTCCAGTCCGGCATCCTGGATGAGGTCGACAACTATTTTGATTTCATGTGCAGTAGAAGTGAACGCCCCCCGGACCAGCTCATAGCCTTCGTTAACATTGTTGTCCATCTTTGGCGCCATCAGATATGAGAGAGAGATTGAAGAGAATAATTGAAGAGAAGGAAGATGAAGTTCTTATCAACACAGATGCTTTGGTCTCGAGATTTCTGAGAGCATAGCCGACAAGTCTTGTTTCCACCTATTTATACTTTTCTAAACAAGGAAGACCAAAAGGCGGGCGGAAATTAGTTTCATATGTCGACACTGTTTGGATTGTGTCAACACAGACTACTAAAGTCTTAACATAGAATTTAGATTCATGACAACACTATTGTGTCGATACCAATTGCAATGTGTCGACACAGACGACCTTAAGAGTCAACATTAATTTATGTGTGTTGACATAGATGACCGTATGTGTCGACACCAATAGCTAAGTGTCAATAAATCTATGTGTAGACACCAAATTCTGAGTGTCGACACAATCTTCTTTATGTGTCGATACTAATATCGCATGGATAATAATTCTATGTGTCGACACCAAATCTTGAGTGTCGACAAAATCTTCTTTATGTGTCGACACCAAATCTTGAGTGTCGACAAAATCTTCTTTATGTGTCGACACCAACTACTAAGTGTCGACACAGAATACTTTGTGTCGACACAAATTTACTTGGTCATATTTTAAGTAGGATTTTTCTTAATTTACCATTCTATTCCAAGTTCAACATGCCTAATTCAATTTTAAAGTAATTGAATTTTGTTTCATCTAGAGGTTTAGTGAATACATCAGCTACTTGAATATCAGTAGAAATAAACTCTAAAGTTATGTCCTCTTTCTCAACATGTTCTCTTATAAAATGGTACCTAATTTCAATGTGTTTAGTTCTACTATGTGAAACAGGGTTTCTAGCAATTGATATAGCACTAGTAGAATCACATTATAGAGGAGTTTTACTTATCTTGATGTCATAGTCCTCCAGTTGATGTTGTATCCATAGCAACTGAGCATGACAACTTCCAGCTGCAATATATTCTGACTCTACTATGGATATAGCAACACTTGTCTGTTTTTGGTTATTCCATGACACCCGTCTTCCTCCTAGGAATTGGCATGTACCGTGGTACTTTCCTGTCTTTTTTGCAGCCTGCAAAGTCTACATCTGAAAAGCCTGTTAGCAGAAAATTTCTATTCCTAGGGTACTATAGACCAAGATCTGGTGTGCCCTCAAGATATCTTAAAATTCTTTTGGTAGCAGAATAATGTGACCCTTTAGGGCATGTCTGGTATCTAGCACAGACACATGTAGCATACATGATGTCATGCCTACTTGCAGTTAGGTATAGTAAGGATCCAAGTATCCCTCTATACAAAGACTCATCAACAGGTTTTCCTGCCTCATCTTTGCCTAAAGGCATACTTGTCCTCATTGGAGTTTTCATGGGGGAAGTTGTCTCCATGTCATACTTTTTAATCAACTCCCTGGTGAACTTAGACTGGGATATGAACAATCCATCATCAGTCTGTTTTACTTGAAGTCCCAAAAAGAACTTTAGCTCACCCATTCTGCACATCTCATACTTCCCTTGCATAAGTTTGGCAAACTTCCTACAAAGGTTGTTCTCAGTAGATCCAAAGATTATGTTATCAACATATATTTAGACTAAGATGATCTTGCCCTTGGATTCCCTCAGGAATAGGGACTTGTCTACTTTCCCCCTTGAGAATTTGTTCTCAATGAGGAAAGTAGACAATGTCTCATACCAAGCTCTAGGGGCCTGTTTTAACTCATATAGAGCTTTCTTAAGTCTAAAGACATGATCAGAAAAGTGAGGATCTACAAAACCTAATGGCTGGTCCACATATACTTCCTCTTTTAGGTCTCCATTCAGGAATGTTGACTTGACATCCATTTTAAAGACCTTGAATTCTTTATAGGCTGTATAGGCAAGGAATAGTCTTATTGCTTCCAGCCTTGCTATAGGGTCAAAGGTCTGATCAAAGTCTATTCCTTATTTCTGCCTGTAGCCTTTTGCAACCAGTCTAGCCTTGTTATTGACAATAATTCCATTTTCATCTAACTTATTTCTGTAGATCCATTTAGTCCCTATCGCATTGTGTTCTTTAGGTCTGGGAACCAGTTTCCAAACTTGGCATCTCTTAAATTGATTCGGTTCTTCCTGCATTGCATCAATCCAGAATGAATCTAGTATGACCTCTTCAAACTTCTTTGGTTCCATTTGAGACAGAAAGCTTGAACATAGTGCTGAGTTCAAGCTCTTGCTTCTGGTCATTACACCTTTACTAGCATCACCAATGATTTGCTGAGCAGGATGATGTCTTAAATGTCTCAAGGCTAGAGGTAATCTTCCTTCAGCTTGTTGATCTTCTATGTCTCCAGCAAGCTGTTCTTCATTTTCAGCTGGTAAGTCTTGAGCTCCCCGTGGACAGTATTCATCATCTTCAGTCTCTTGACTTGCTGGTTTATCTTCCCTGATGGTCAGATTGTTCATCTTATCTTGTAAACATGCAAGACTAGAAGAAGTGCTTGGTAACTCACAGTTAATTAACTTAAACTCATCAAAGACTACATGGACAGACTCCTCTACAACTTGTGTTGTCAAGTTATAGATTCTATATGCTCTACTATTGTTGTTGTACCTAACAAATATACCTTCTTGGGATTTGACAGCAAACTTAGTCAAATGAGACTTACCATTATTTAGTACATAACACTTGCTACCAAAGTCTTAAAATAGGATAAGTTTGGTTTTCTGCCTTTCAGAATCTCATAGGGAGTCTTTTTGTGGCTTTTAGTGATTGAAGCTCTATTGAGAACATGACAAGCAGTATTTACTACCTCAGCCCAGAAACATTCTGGAAGAGAAGTGTCATTTAACAAAGTTCTACCTACCTCAATCAAAGTTTTGTTCTTCCTTTCAGCAATTCTATTTTGCTGGGGAGTTCTAGGTGAGAAAAATTTTTGATGAATCTCATGCCCTTTACAGAACTTTATCATGCATTCAGACTTCTGATCTTGACCACAAAACTATTAAATTTATTCTGAATTTGTTTGACAAAAGTCTGGAAGATATCTGGGGTTTCAGATTTTTTTTTTATGAAGAAAACCCAAGCAAACATGGAAAAATCATCAACCACCACAAGAGTATAGACTTTCCTACCTAGACTATGAATTGGCATAGGACCAAATAGATTCATATGCAGGAGGTATAAATACCTCACTAAGTCCTTGGTATCAAGACTTTGGAAGGAAGACCTGGTCTGCTTGCCCTTTTGACAAGCTAAGCAAATTCCCTCTCTAATGCACTTAACTTTTGGACCATTCCTTACCAACTCTTCAGTAAAGAGTCTACATATGGTCTTGTAGTTGAGGTGAGCTAGTGTCTTATGCCATTTGACATAATGAGAAACTTTCTCATCTACAACTAGGCATATAGGAGAGTCCTTTCTCTCACACTCAAAGTCTAGACAGTAAACATTTCCTCTCCTAGTGCCAGTCAAGATAACTCCTTGATCACTTGACCTTCTAATTTGACACTTATCCTTGAGGAAAGAGATGTCATAGCCCAAATCACATAGTTGATTTATGCTTATAAGGTTATGTTTCAAACCTTTCATATAAGCTACTTGTGTGATAGTTACTATGTCATTTGTTATCTTACCCAAACCTTTTGTTACTCCTTTTTCTGAGCCCCCAAAGGTAACTCTCGGACCATTCTGAATGGGAGTGTAATCCTCTAGTATGCTCCTTATTCCAGTTATGTGTTTGGAACATCCACTGTCCAAGTATCATGTAGGGGTATGGCCACTTGGACTTACTTGCAACAAATATATTATCTAACCTTAGGACCCCAAATCTGATTGGGTCCTAGGTACAAGTTAGAATTAAACTGAACATGCCTACCTGCAATTCTTCTAACATGTAAGCCACCAATACTTCTCTGGACACTCTTATTGTGCCATCAATCAATGGCATAGTGGCTCACCTTGCCACAGCACCAGCACTCATGTACATTGTACCTTCTTTTAAGAATTGGCTTAACTGCAATGTTGTTTGCAGCTCTCAACCCTGCTGGTACATCAACTCTTTTCTTAGGTCTTTCAGTCATAGCTTGCTTAGGAACATTTCTGGCAGCAGAAGTACTTGGGATATCTTGAATCCTATCTGCAGCTGCCTTCTTTTCAGAAAGCATACTCCTGATAGCTTCAGATTTACCCAAGTCTGTTTTGCTAATATACTTTTCCTTAGCTTACCATTTAGCTGGCAGATCTTGTAAATCAGCTGACACCTTGTTCTTGAGTGTTGGGGCCGGTACACCAAACACAAATGGTTCATTGTGAGCCATTTGGGTTTTCTCATGGGCTGCCCAATAGGCACTTGCACCCTTGTCATTTCTTCTGCCTTGCTCATAGTGACCATAGATACTATCATGGTCATACTTGTTAGACGGTTGCACCACCTTTTTAAAAGAAATTTGAGGCTTAAAAGCAAGTGGCTGAGTTGGAGCATTGCCTTTCCTTTTGGAATTGGCAGCATTTGTTCTTCCTTTGAAACCTAAGCCCTTCTTACCCTTTTGGGAAGAAAAGGAATATATCAAAGGTAACACAGTACTAAGTTCAGAAAACTTGGCCACTAGCTCCCTCTCCTTTTGGAGTCTACTTTCAAGATTCTTAATATGATTGTTCTTGAAAGTAATGGTATCCATCTGAATAACAGTTATGTTTTTCAGTTTGCTAATTTCTTTTAGCTTCAGATCCAGCACTTTTGCTGAGTCTGAGGCAGCCAACTTCAGACTGACATTTTCCTTTGCCAGCTGTTTGGCTAAAAGCTTGCTTTCCTTAAAGGCTTGCAGGAGCTCACCATAGTCATCAATCAGTTGAATGATGTCTCCTTCAGATTCAGAGCCATCTTTATCTCTTGAAGAAGATGCTTCTGAGTCTGGGCTAGTAACATAATCTGATACTGAAGATGAGGATTGTACCTTACTAGGACCAGGCATCTCCTGGTTGTATCCATCCTCAGCTATAACCATCAGCCTTATACATTTGTTGTCTTCTATTTTATAGATATCATCCAGCATCTGCAGGAATTCTGTTTCTACAAAATCTTCCTCAGCAGAGAACAGCCCAATTTAGGCCTCAGCATCCTCTTCATTTTCTGACTCTGTTGAAGAAGAGTCAGTCCAGCTTTTCTTCTTCTTGGCCACAAAGGATTTTTCCTTTTTGCCTTTATGATGGAGTTTCTTTTTCTCACTAGACTCCTTTCTTTTGGCAGGATAGTCTGCTATAACATGTCCTGGCTTGCTGCAACAATAACAGATAATTTTAGTATATGTTTGTTTACCGGGTTTAGTGTCATACCTTTCCTCCTTAGAGGTTTTCTTCTTTCCCTTGAAGCTGTCATCCTTGGAGTAAGAGGAAGAGGAAGGCATTCTCCTCTAGTTCTTTTTCTTCAGAAACTTCTGGAACTGCCTAGAGAAGGAAGCAAGCTCCTCATCAGAATTATGGCCACCTGCTGTGCTGGTGTCTGAACTTTCTGACTCAGTATTAGCAACTTTTCTGGGAGGAGAAGGAGTCTTTCTCCTGCCCTTCTTTGTGGCTTCAACTTTGAAGTCCACAGACTTATCTTTGCCATAAGACCTACTGTATTTCTCCTCTTCCTTTCTGGCTATCAACTGCATCTCATAGGACAACAATTTACCAAACAAGGTTGATAGAGGAGTATCAGCAAGTTTGGCTATTTCTGTGATGACACAAACTTTAGTATCTCAATCCTTGGTTAATGATCTGAGAAACTTGTCATTAAGTTCATAAGTACTGAAAGCTCTTCCATAAGTCATTAGTTCATTAACAATTCTAAAGAACATTTCATAGCATACAGTTATGTTATCTGACTTGGCTTGTCTGAAGCTCTCATATTCTTGATTCAACATGAATTTCCAATCCTCTCTTACTTCTTCAGTCCCCTCCATGTAGAAAATTAAGGTGTCCCACATTTCCTTTAAAGTTTTGCAGTGGACTAAATTTTGAAATGTAGAATCATCTATGACACTCACTATTATGTTCTATGTCCTCTTATCCAAAGTGGCTAAGATGATCTCATCTTTGGTCATCTCAAAATAATTCTTTAGAGTCCTCAGATGTGTATCTAAAACAGATGTCTTCATGGGGATGAAAGGCCCTTCTTGAACTGTGATGTAGATTTTTGGATCAGAAGCCTCCATGAATAATCTGACCCTTTCTTTCCATATGTCAAATGTTTCTTTTCTGCAAATGGGTAGTTTCATGGATCCAAGTTCTTTGTGATTTTCTCCTGAACTCATCTTGACTATCTTATTACTGTCTTAAAGATACACTCAGACTGTTAAGTCTTATTTTGAGTAACCTGACTCTGATACCACTTGAAAGAATTGGTTTCAAGATTGTTTAAACACCTAGAGGGGGGTGAATAGGTTCAATTTTTTTACTACTTAGACAGTTAATAATTTTATCACAGCATAGTTATGATCTATAGTTACCACAGCACACAAACAAACAATCACAGCATACACACAGGTTTTATAGTGGTTCCCCAAATGATATGTACATCCACTTTCTCTCTTCGCCTATCTAGCAGTATACTAGATTTGGCCTAACTTCCTTCCACCTTCTCAGATCCTCAGATCTTACAACTCAGAAACCAAATTGGTTCTTACAGCTCACACTTCAACAAGTACTACAACTCAGGTTCTTCCCAAGACCCCTACCTTAGAGTGAATCCCCACTCCTACCCCTCAGGCAATCAAGTCCTACCTCAGCCTCTTCCACCAGGCCTACAGCTCAGAGAAACCAATCTCCTACGTCAGGCTAACAGCCCTACCTCAGCCTTTATAGTTACAGGCTTACAACTCAGAGAACTTAATCTATTACACTCAGATCTAGAATAGATCTTGCATGAATTTGATTAAGAAGATGTTTCTACCTTCACTCAGAAAGAGATGAAGGAATCTTGATCAGATCTTGATGGATCTGCTTTCAACTTTTCTTTGCAGTAAAAGATTTGATTCAACCTGACTTAGCTTATTCAAAGCTTCTTAAAATAGAGAACCTAGGTTGAATCTTCTTGATGTAGATCCAGCTTCTTCCACCCTTCTGAATTAATTTTGCAATCTTCAAAAGATTTGTTGTGAAGCAATCTCCTTTTCTGATTTTTAATCAGGATCTTCTGCTGTACTGGAATCCGTGAATTCTTCTTAGAGAATTCCTCTTTTAATTTCTCTCCGTCTTTTGTTGTTGTTTATCTCTGATAGCCCGGCCCTATTTATAGTTTACATCAGTGGCAACCGACTGATCTGGTAGTTGACAGGCATCTGACAGTTCTGTCATGTTTGAATAGGCCGTGACAATTCTGGCAGCTGTCAAGTCTTCAGTCTTGGCACTTAGAATTATTTAGCTCAGCAGAATGTGTCGAGACATAAGGATAATATGTGTCGACACAAATGGAGTATGTGTCGACACAATTACCCGGGTGTCGACACACTTCCTTTGGTGTTTTCGACAAACATCAGCAACTGTCAACACAGCTCTTCACTTAGTCTCAATACTGTCTTTGTAGACTGTGTCGACATACTTTAAAAAATTAGTCGACACAGTACTTCATCAAGTTCTCGTCACGCACCCTTTGTAGAATGTGTTGACATACTTCAGGAAATGTCGACACAACTCTTTATCAAGTTCTCGACACAGTTTTTGTAGAATGTGTCGACACAAGTCCTGTGTGTCGACACAGCCTCTCTAAATGTCGACCCAAGTCCTGGATGTCGACATAGTTGCCTCTTAACACTTGTCAGCTCAACAGTCTATGTATGTCGACACAAGTTATAAGCGTCGACACAGTTGATGTCGACTTAGCTTATGAGTGTCGACACAGATCATGTGTGTCGACACATACTTGCTTCTTGTCTCGACACAGCTCCTTCAAAGGTGTCGACACAAAATAATTGTCTCGACACTTTTGTACTTAGAATATTTTCTGCATTCTTTTGTCTGCACAAATTAACTCAATGCACCATCAAATACAACCTGATGTATATCATTGAGTTAGGTGAGACTTCTCCAAATCAGGTACACAAATTCCAATGTACCAAACAGGACGCACAGGAGCTGCGTACGTTGAGCACACATACAAAATCCAAGTCATTCATCATGCAATATTTTAACTTTTTTAAAGCTCCATTTTTCAGCCATTAGATGAAATGTTGGATGAATCACTTGCACTGTGTACATAAAGATATGTGAGAACGCGCACAAAATCATCTATCTCTCTAAAGTCTAAGGGAGCATTTGGTTCAGCATTTTGGTCCGTGCGTTTTGGCAAAATGCAACCGCGCCAATCTTTTCCCGTTTGTTTTTCCGCCTCCCGTTCCAACCGCCGGCGTTTCCATCCTTAATGAAATCCCCTAACCACAACCGCTATCCGGACCTCCAGTCCTCACCGTTTTCATCGCACGTTTCACAAAAATCCGTTTCTCCAAGCTCTGGCCACCTCCGCCTCCTCCAAGCTCTGCCTTCTCCAAGCTCTAGCAGCCTCCGCCTCCTTCAGGCTCTTCCTCCTCAAGCTCCAACCGCCTCCATCTCTGCCTCCTTCAAGCTTGTCGTCGGCACGATGGTGCACTGGAGGGAGGCACAAAGTAGCACGGGAGGACGGCACAGCGGGGCACGGGAGGGCGGCACGACACATCAGGGCACGGGAGGACTGCACGGCGGCGGCACGACGGAGCAACAGAAATTTTTACAAAAACTTTTATAAAATTACAAAAAAAAATTATGTGTATAGTTTATAAGTTTAAACAGTATTATTTAATATATATATATATATATATATATATATATATATATATATAAAATTATATAATATTAATAAATTTAAATATTATATTCAACAATTTATTATAAAAATATTTATGAAATGCCACCGCAATTCTTGTCAAACAGATCTCTGTTTTTAACAGTTCTGCAAATGCCGACTAGTCAAACAGAACTCTTTTTCCAGCATCCAGTTTCCAACAGCTCCATTTACAAAAATACATTTACAACAGTTTCTTTTACAACTACAACTGCTCTACCAAATGAAGTCTAAACTGATATGAAGAGATTGACGGCAAACTACTCCCTTTATTTTAGGGAATTGTTAAAGACAAACCCAATTCGGATATACGCAAACCAAAATTTTAAAATCAGGTCCATTTTTTCTCAGTGATTTTTTTTTCTACACAAACAAATTTGGATATACGCAAACCAAAATCACTGCAGCTCCCGCTGCACCTCTCAGCCTCTCTGTCATTGCCTCTCTTGTCGCCCCTTCCACCGCCTCTCTCGCCACATTTCCCGACCTCACTATCACTGCTTCTCCCGTCACCAGTAGGTTGTGAGACTTCTGATAAGCGGTTCGACGTACAACATCCAGACAATTTTGAAGGTGTGCACGTTGGTTCTTTGTTTTCGTTGTCTCTCCCATCACGGGCAGCTGCTTTTTCGTTGATTTTGAAGGTGCGTCGCCGCTTCTCTTCATTTTCGTTTTGATTCTTCATCTGGATTCTTTAATACATATTTTCTTCTTTCATCTTCAGCATATTGATAAGCTAATTTTTCGTTTTGGATTCTGCATACGAATTCTACACTATGGCTTTTTCGTTCTTCGTTTTTTATTTTATTTTCATGATGTATTTAGATAATGGTGTCGGATGGTTGATTTCTAGCATCTTATGTCATTTTATAGTTTATGAAAAGGGGAAAACATAAGTGTATTATTTGCTATAATAAATAAAGTTGACTCTTGTTGTTCATACTTTCATTTGCCTTACAAAAACTGCTGTCAATTTTCTCATTTCCAAATTTTTATTTTTTGTTCCTAATTTCAGATATTGGAATCAAGCTCAGAAACTTCTAAAGATTTTCATTATATACAGACATGTTTCACGGTTGACTTCTGAAATTTAAATTAATCGGTTTATAAATTTTGTAGGTGTTGTTTGTTAATAAGAGTCTTTAAATTTTTACAGGTTTCATTGAAGTGGATGTGACTGTTATCATATATTAAATGTTATAAATTTGATGTTTCTATGTTATAAACGTGTTATTTTGTCGAACAGTTGCGTTAGATTTCTCATGAAATGATTTTTTTGTCTAAAACATTTGATTATGTAATTTGTAGTGTTGGTTTGTCGTTAACAATTTTGATTTGTCGTTAACAGTTTGATTTGCACAGAGTATTTTTCAAAATATATGATTTATCATTAACAATAATTTAGGTATATCCAAATTTGATTTGTCTTTAGCAACTCTCTTATTTTAATAAAAGAAAAAACACTTAAACGTGCGGTTTACTTGATAAAAGTGGATGATCTTCCGCAAGTTCACGTCAGGAGAGCGGCCGGCCTATGTATATATATTTAATTATACATATATAATATATTATTTTTTTTGTAAAAAAGGAAATAATAATCAAACGAAAGTAAAGCATAAATTTCAATTCAAAACATTATATATATATCCCCTACTATACAGGCGAACTTACAATTCAAGACGTACTTTCACAGGTTCCCTTCGCCGGTTCGCCCTCTCCCCCCAAATGGCGAAGAAGACATTATTGAAACTTTTCTGCTTCGGCAGATCCCGCAGCTCTTCCCTCGCCATCCCCGTCACCGGGAGCACATCGCCGCCGGACAGCTTCTCCTCCCGTCTCATGGACGAGAACATCGCCTTCGCGGAGTCTATTATCACCAAATGGGACTACGATTCCCCCGAATGCTCCAAATCCCTCTTCTCCGGCGCCGGCGGCGCCGAATCCACCCTCTTCCTCCGCTCCGTGGCCGACCTCCGTCGCGCGATGCTATTCTACTCCTCCCCCGATTGCCACGATCTTCCGTCCTCCCGCGCCGAAACTCTCATCCGCGCCCAAACCCTAATGCAGTCCGCCATGCGCCGTCTCGAGCATGAATTCCACCGCATCCTCTCCTCCAATCGGCATAACCTAGACCTCGATTCCCTTTCATCGTCCTCTTCCGATGATGAAGACATCCGCTTCTCTTCAATTAACGCCATCGCGGATCTTCGCTCCATCGCCGAGTCAATGATAGCGAACGGCTACGGCTTGGAATGCGTCCGGATCTACAAACTTCTCCGCAAATCAATCGTCGAGGAAACCCTCTTCTGCCTCGGATTTGATCTCCGGCTCCCCTGTTCCAACCTCTACAAGCTTGATTGGAGGGTCGTCGACCTTAGGATCAGATCCTGGCTCGCCGCCGCCCGGGTCTCCTTCCCCACTCTCGTCGCGACTGAGCGCCTCCTCTGCAGCCATGTCTTCTTTAACTCGGATTCGATCGGTCTCGGTCTTGATCTCGATCTTACCATGTCCTGTTTCGCGGACGTTACCCTCGACGCCGCTCTTCAGTTTCTCTCTTTCCCGGAATCAGTGGCGAAGACAAAGCCCTCTCCTGAAAAACTCTTCCGCATCCTGGAACTTCACCGAGCGCTTTCCGATCTCTATCTCCACATAGAATCGAACGTCACCGAATCCATGGAAATGGTGAAATCCAAGGCGCTGGCCGCTCTCAAGTCTCTTGCGGAGGCTGCCCGTGCTGCGATTCAGGAATTTGAGCTCTCCATTCAGAAAGAATCGTCGAAATTTCTGATCCCCGGCTGCCGGGTTCATCCCCTTATACGTCACGCGATGAAATACCTCGCCTGCCTGGCCGATCACGTGCCGACCCTCTCGGATGTCTATGCCGGCATACCGTTCCGGTCTCCACAGCCACTGCCAGAGACATCGGCCCCATGCCCGTCGACGCTAGTTCCGGCGACTGTGTCCGAGAGGATAGCGTGGCTGCTGCTCGTCGTTTTCTGCAAGTTGGACCGCAAGGCGGAGTTCTACAAGGAGGTGTCTCTCTCCTACCTCTTCTTAGCCAACAATATGCAGTATGTGGTTAATAAAGTGAGGGGAAGCGGGCTGAGCATGGTTCTTGGGAGGAGCTGGGCGGAGAGGCACGAGGAAACGGCGAGAAGATACGCGGAGAAATACCTAGGGCTTGGGTGGGGGAAGGTGGCGGCAATAGCGGCGGAGGAAGAAGATGGAGGAATGGCGGCGTTCACCTCGTCTTTTGAGGAGGCGGCAGTTGCTCAGGAGGGGAGGGCGGTGGAGGATGATAGGATGAGGGAGGCGATGAGGATTGAGGTGGCCGGAATGATTTTACCGGCGTACCGGGGGTTGTATGAGAGATTCATGGTAGCGCACGGCGGAGGGGTGGAGGCGGCGGCGGCGGTTCGTTATTCGCCGGCGAGCATACGAGATCGGATCGAGCAGATTTTTGTCGCAGCGGACGAGGCGGAGCCCGCCGGCTTGATGAATTGGTCGATGACGTCGTCTTAAAATATTTTTTACATTTTTTTAGTATATATAGACACCTTTACAGGATATATATATACTGTTTACGAAATAATACTTCGTTACTAATGCATAGCATTATAAAAACAATCTTAATTGTTCAATTCATCTAATTTTTTCAAATAAAATTTTGAATTTTATAAATAATTTTATCAGTCAAAAAATACTTTTAAACTCAAAAGAATAAAAAAATCGATAAAAGAAAAGCAAGAAGAAGATGGCGGGAGAAATTTGAATGAGGGGAAAATAAACGGTGATTGTTAACCGCAATGTGTAATTGGCTAGTCGTCCCCCAAATTCTCCTAATTTTTCGAGCATTTTCGAAATACGCATTGTACATGCAATTTCAGGAAAAATGTTCAACAGGAAAGTTGTAGATATCAACGAGATCTACAACTTTCATGCTGAACACTTTTCTTGAAATTGCATGTACAAGGCGTATTTCAAAAAGGCACAAAACCTGAGCATATTTCCAAAGTACGTCTTATACATGCATTTTTAGGAAAAGTGATTCACGCGAAAGTTGTATATCTCGTTGATATCTACAACTTTCGTATTGAACACGTTTTCTGATATTGCATGTACAAGGCGTATTTTGAAAAGACGCAAAAAATTGGGAGATTTTGGGGTGCGATTAGCAAAATAACGGGTTACGATTAATAATCACCAAATAAAAGGGTACTGTCACTAGCAAATTCAATTTGATTTTTAGTAAATTATTATTATTAGCAAATCTTCATTTTTTTATGGTTATTTGAAAATTATTTATTACTAACAAATCAAATAATTTTTTTAAAAAATAAATTTGTTAAAAACATTTATTTTTTTCAAAATAATCCATTACATATAATAACATTACAAATGATTTTAAATGTATTCATTCAAGCATTTATGTTAGCATTAGAAATGAGTTAAAATGTCGCAAAATTTTGTTTAGTATGACTAAAATTCATTTTTCAACAAAATAGCATCTTTTACACCAAAATTTCTAAATAAAATATCGTCCAGTTTAAAAATATATTTGGCTTCTAATTCTTATAAGGATGTGATGTATATATGAGTTAAGTGTATATAAGAATATACGTATTATTTTGAACTGTATCTTACATATACATTTTCACGGGATCTACAACTTTTATGTAAAACAGTTTTTGATTTGAATCAATCTAGACACCCGATTTGGGACCCAAAAAAAGTCACGCCAAAAATTTGTACGGACAACTCTTTCCGTGCGTGTCTTTTTTTTAGCCCAAATTGAAGGTCAAAACAACTTCAAATTAAAAAGTGTTCAACATGAAAGTTGTATATCTCGACGAGATCTATAACTTTCATGTTGAACATTTTTGATTTGAAGCAGTTTAAACTCCCGATTTGGGACCCGAAAAAAGTCACGCCGAATTTCTGTATAAACGACTCGTTCCGTGCGTGTCTTTTTTTCAGGCCTAAATTGGAGGCCAAAACGGCCTCAAATCAAAAAAAAAAGGTCAACATGAAAGTTCTAGATCTCTATGAGATCTATAATTTTCATGTTGATCATTTTTTCAAATGAGAAACATTTGGAGCTCAAAATTCAAAAATGCAAAATTACAAAAAACAAGATTGGTTTGCTAGTAGTAATTTTTGGGAAGAGAAAAAAATGCAAAAACTGACTGAATCTGTTTTTTTTTTCTGATTTGCTAGTAACGAAAGTGAGTTTGTTAATAACAGCACCCAAACAAAATCTCTTATCAATATCAATTCTAATCATATTACGGGATTGGGTACATCTCTATATATAGGACTTGAACTCAACAGAAAAGTAGGAAAATACATAACAGCCCTACAATTCTATTACATATTTAAATAAATGACATTACATGTATCAATATGTTTTGTTTTGTTCATCATGATAAACTAGGTTAGATGTTATATGCAATGTGGCATGATTGCCACAAGATAAAGGGATATGAGTCAAATTGTGAAGCTGAAAATTTCAAAATAGGTTAATCCACAGGGGCGGACCCACCTCGGGGCAAGTGTGGGCAGTCGCTCACACTTAATTTTTTTTAACAAAAATTTAATAGTATTAGTCACGATTTAAATCGTAACTGATATCATATTTTTTTTTAAATAATAGTATTAGTCACGGTTTAAGACATAACAAATACCCTATTGTTTAAAAATTAATAGTATTATTCATGGTTTAAAAAAAATGGTATGCAATGACCTATTCTTTAAAAAAAATGGTATTAGACACGGTTTAAACCATAACTAATATCATATTCTTTAAGAAAAAGTAATAGTATTAGCCAAGATTTAAACCGTGAGCGCTCTATTTCTGTCATTCTCAAAGCTCGGCAGACGACACAGACAGTGGGACAGACGACAGTAATTTGCATTAGAGGTTCGCTCGAGATATACTTAAGCATGTTATGTGAAACCTACCTGCAGCGATAGACCCAGATCAGTGATCTAATAAGGAGAGTAAATGATCATTCACAGTTATAATTTAATGTAGATGATCTTCATGCGGAAGCTTCATTGGATTGCATTAGATTTCCTTTAAAAGAATGAATGTTTAGTGTTTCGTGATCATGATGAAACTGATGAACCTGACAATTTTTAAGTTCGCCCGCACTGCCCACACTGAAAAAATTCTTGCGCTTTGCCACTGTTAACCAACCACGTTAATTCCCAACATACCACAACCATCATTCGGTATTCGGTTTCAGTGGACGATCTAGAGACAGTGTGTTGCTTCTTCACTTTCTAGGAGATAAGCAAGATATCAAGTTGAATGCAGAAGCATGTAATGGATCTCCTCGTTGTTGGGCAGGCAGCCCAATCTTTGTCACAAAAGGCGTGTAATTTTATGTCACTGGAAGCTGAGAATTTAAGGCCTTGACCAGGACTTCCTCTTATATATCGTAAACTCCGTATGCCGCATATAGATGGGGGCTTTGTGATGATGACATGTATTGGCTAAGGATGTGCACTGCATATGTAAGGTATGGATGAGTCACTGTGAGGTAGATCAATCATCCAACAAGGCGACGATATAGAAAAGGATTTGATATTAGCTCTCCATCAATAAAATATAGTTTATGATTTTGTTTAATAGGGATAAGGCTTTGTTTAGCCATATCATACTATGTAGGGCTTTGTTTGGCCATATCATACTATGTATTCTGTGGTATGTTTGTTGCATATTTGTGTTGATGAAGATAGATCATCAAGGAGTTTCGAAACACCTCAAGACCAAAGAAATAATTCAAATTGTCATGGTCTTTGATTTTGAAATGGTATTGCAATGAAACTTTTAAATCTACAATATCTGAAGAATGTGTTCATATTATGATCGCATCGTCTACATAGACTAAGAGGGTCAGGAAATTAATATTAGCAGCTTTGATAAATAGTGAATGGTCATTAGAGAACTGTACAAACCCAAGCTGCAATAAAATACTTGAGAATTTAGAAAATCATTGATGAGAGGACTTCTTAAAATCATAAAAGGATTTTAGAAATCAGCAAATATGACGTTCTTTATTACAGTTTGATTCCCCCGCGGGTTGAAAACCCGGAGGCAAATCCATGTAGACTTCTTCCAACAAATCTCCATATAAAAATGCATTATGTACATCTAACTGAAGAAGAGTCGCTAATAGGAGCCTGGTTATATTGGTAGCCTGGTTATCGATATTGGCAGCCCATCCAAACCTAAAAAAATACATTTAAAACACTCTCTAATAGCAGCCCTAAATCCTCTCTTTTCCTTTCTCCTGAACCCTGCGTCGCTCCGTGCGATACCCGGCAAAACCCCGACTACAGCTTCCGCCTGCCATTTTTTGTCGAACACCACTGGTGGAGTCCTCGATGTAGTCCGGCGAAGTCCTCTGTGTAGTCCGGCAAAGTCCTTTGTGTTGTCCGGCGAAGTCCTATGTGTAGTCTGACGTTCTCCTCTGTGTAGTCCGGCGAAATCTGCGGTGAATTTTGGTGAAATCTGCCTGCCATTTCCTGTCCAAACCCCCGGCTTCATTTCATTGGAAGGTATACCTACATCTTTCAGTGTCCATCTCTTCCACATCTTCCATTTTTTCTGATTTGTCTGATATATTTTCAAACTTTTCATTTTCCCTCTTTCTGATCTAGGGCATCATTTGGAAGCACCTCGCATTTTGCTGCAGGGGAGGCCGTTGTATTTCACACCAAGGCTCTATATATTGGTTCTTACCTGAAGTTCTAGGGCATCAAACAAAATATCTTCATGACGTTTTGTTGAAAGTATATCTACAAACTTGGCTCTATATCTTGGCTCTTACCTGAAATCAAGGGAATGTGCAACCCAGTTTTAGTATATTTCATGGCATGTGTAGTCAAGTTTAGGTGTTCGCTTTTTATGTTTGATGGTATATCTGCATTTCTTAACATAAGATTATTCATCTATTATTTATATTACAATGAGTTCTGATGGAGAAATAAAATTATTAACGTACGGTGATTGCTCTGAACAAACTTCCATCGATGTCGGTTCACATTTCATTACAAATAGGTTTTTTGTAGCAGAGGGGAATTGATTGAATGAGTGAGAACATTTGGTAAAGATTTGGGTTGTCATAATCATCACAAAGACGGATAAAATTGAATCAAGGGCAAGACCTAGAGTTATGCTTGGTTGTGATCGTTCTGGGTTTGTACACTGCTATCTTTGGGGTTGTACATTGCTATCTTTGGAATGGCTAAGAGAGGTGAATTGTTGAGCTCACTAGATTGTCAAATTGTTCCGGCGCCGGTGGAGAAGTGGATGTCTATGCCGGACATGGGTTTGGTAATTGCCTCTTGCTATAACGTGCAATTTGCGCATGTCTCTTTCAAGCAATCATTTAATTTCCTTCCACTACATTCAGCTCCTAGTGAAGTCCAAAAAAATATTTTCATTGCTTTTATAAATGGAAATCACTACATACAATTGAAATTGAGTGACGAATGTCCACAACTGTTGATATTCCCTGTTTGGGCAAGATTTCATATGCTGGTTGCGGAGCAATGAGACATACCATACATAACGCGTCTACAATAGTAGAATGATAAACATATTTATCTATTTTCTTAATATTTGTTGAGAATTTATTTGGTTGTAACAAAAAATTATATCACATTACAGATTACAAGACTTTTGGAGGTCTTTCAAACTACAAAAATTACTTAAAATTGTGCAAGTCATGGTAGGTTCTATAGCATTTGATGAATTTGAAATCTCTGTTTTAAAAAATTATTTTTTACAATGTTTTCTTAATTGTATTTTGCAGGTGAAATTTATTTTGGGACGTGCTAATTTAGTCACCACAAAGACATGAATTTTAACTATTTTGTGTTTTAAAAAACAATGTACTCTTGCATTATATTTTGATCGATTAGGTTATTTTAACTATTTTGTGTTTTAAAAAACAATGGAATGTTGATATATTCATTTGTTTTGATTAATCTAAAATGATTACATGATTTTAAAAAAAATGGTCTGTCAATAACCAATGAGCTATCATTATCAATTTGCTAGGCTTCTATTATAATTGAGCTGTCAATATTCAAATATGGGCTGCCAATATAAACGCCTTTTTTAATAAGATCTTTGATGCTTGCAAATATACAGAGCATGTTACAAGTATTTATAGTAATTTGTAAGAAAATCAGGTTATTTGTAAGAGAAACATTATTTTAAGTGTAATAATTGAAACATTTATCAAAATAAATTATCAAATTTAAAATACGATCAAACACATGAGTTAAACCGTCATTCGTCAAACATAAAAGTGAATGAAGTTCCTTAGGTGGGCGTTAAGGAATGGCAATTTAACTCTCATGCTTATGACCGTCAGCACCGCGACAAACGGAGCCTAAGATGGGAGTTCTGTTTGTATAAGATTCTGTCTAGATTATCAGATATTTTTGTACAAATACAGAGGTAAAATTGACAAATAAGTGAATATGTGTATTTGGAGTGCGATGTTGTTTCTTTGATTTTTCAGTACGTAAACATTGAACAGCATCTCGCATTCTACGGTTTTACAAACAACAAATTGCGCCACAAATCAACCATTTGCTGTAATTTGAAATCAGTGCAGGGAAGTATGATCCTGCTGTTCAAATTGTTGAAGTAGATAGATGGCGGTCAGGATGGTGTAAACCGCACAAATCACTGAGACCGTGCGCGGTTAGCGCGGACAAGTGTGGCGGACAGCCAGGTTCTTGGCTATGGTTGTTTCCCGCGGTCAGTCTTGCAGGTTCCCTGGAGTGTAACTGCGCGGTTAGACTTAGCTAACCGGAGAATGCGCGGTCTGCTATGTGAGACCGCGGAGACCACTCAGTTCGCGGGTTTTCTGGATCGAGTAGATGCTGCTCGGTTTGTATCTGGAAGGCGGTTCAGGTTGCGTCGACTTCGGTGTTCGCGCAGGGTGCGTAGTTTGGTCCGTGGCGGCGGCGTGGTTCTCTGACCGCGCGGCCTATTTCCAGAGATCCCTGGTGTTGTTGACTTAAACAAATTGTCCAAGTGTCCAGTCCAGGTTGGGTTCCTAAGTCGCGGTGTCCGCTCAGGGCGCGCGGCTTGTTTCTCAAGTCGACAGGTTTATTCGCAACTCGGTAGCGCTTTGTTGTTGCTAGTTGCAGTTCGTCGGGGGTCCTTCAATCGCTTATTGGGTGGTGACTGTTGGGATATAAAGCGGAAAATATCCCCTAAGCACAACCAAATAAATACAGAGATACATGAACACATAAATCTGAACAAATCACCGCATACAAAATTAATGTAACTGCAATAATAATACATGCAGAAATGTACTGACGTCCGAGGATTCTGAGTGGACGGAGATGGATGAGCGCGCCACTAGCGCTATCAGGATGTGCGTCGACGAAAAGGTGTTGTTCAACATCGGTATTGAAGAGTCAGCTGTCACGTTGTGGGAGAAGCTGGAGGGACTCTACATGAGCAAGTCATTGACCACGAGGCTGTTACCGAAGCAGACATTGTACGACCTGAAGATGCAGGAAAGTGGTAACCTGCAGAAACACTTCAACGTGTTCAATGGACTTCTGAGCCAACTACATGTGGTTGGTGTGAAGGTAGAGGAAGAAGAAAAGGTCTTATTGCTTCTTACCTCGCTCTCGGCATCATATAAGCACATGCAGACCACCCTGTTGTATGGGAAGGATACAGTAGACGTGGAGCAGATCACGTCTGTGTTACTATCCAGTCAGATGTTGTCAGACCCCCCTCCTGAGAGTGAGCATGCTTTGGCAGTAGGAGGACGATGAAGGAGGCAGTTCGAGAAGGGATTTGGAAGTGCACGGGCCAGATCCGCATCGAGAAAGGCAGTGACGTGCTACCATTGCGGGCAGAGTGGCCATATCAGGATAAATTGTCCGCAGCGTGCGCAGATTTCTGGGGACGTCCAGGGTGCGGGCAAGGCGACGGTAGCTACGACAGATGATAGTGATGTATCTCTCCTCATCACTGAGAGTCCATATGACTCTAATAGCTGTATATTGGATTCTGGTGCTTCGCAGCACATTTGCTCAGATGCAGGGATGTTCAGTTCACTGGAGATGGCGACTGAATCAGTCTTTTTGGGTGACGGCTCAACATGTGAGGTCGCGGGAACAGGGACAGTGGACATCAGGATGAATGATGGAGCAGTGCGTAGGCTTGAGCGGGTACACCTGATACCCAAGTTGCGCAGGAATTTGATATCGCTGGGCATACTAGACTCTAGAGGATACAGTTTTGCGCCGAGAGCTGGAGTTCTGACGGTGACGGGAGGACGCACCGTGCCATGCGAGCTATGCAGTGCAGTAGTCTTTACCGGCTGATAGGGATCACGATGTGAGGTGGTGTGTCCATGATTTCTACGGCTGACAGAGTTGATGGTCGAGGTGGTGCAGGGGATCAACCTTCTGGTAGTCTGAATAGGCGAGTCAGATTCAGCGATCCAGTTGCGTCGACATTCAAAGGTTGAGCCCGAGCAGGGATGAGTCGACTGGAGCAGGTCGGTTGACGCATCAGGTTCTTGAGGTGGTGCATAGTGCAGACTGGTGCTTCGTGCAGATCGTGCTACATGCAGTGTTGCTTTGCGCAGTTGATGTAACAGCCCGATTTTCTCAGCAGGCCAAATTTTGGGTGACACGGCCTGGGACACGGGCGTGTCCCAGGGCATGTCCTCCGTGTATCGAGTGTCGAGAGGATCAGTCAACGTTTTTCGCTCGACGATGTGTCGGGAGGAGGTACACGGCCAACGACACGGGCGTGTCCCAGGCCGTGTCGTGTGCTCGACGAATTTTGCTCGACGATCGTCGAGTGTCGAGATGTGGTCATCGAGTGTCGAGAAGTGGGTGAACACGGCCTGTGACACGGGCGTGTCATAGGGCGTGTCCCTTCGGGTCGACGATCTCAGCCCGACGAATTTTTACGCTGGGGCATATCTTAGTGCCGTGATTGGGCACACGGCTTGGGACACGGGCGTGTCCCTAGGCCGTGTGAGTCTCGGGCGATTTTGGGATTATTTTCGCCGATGCACACGGCCACAGACACGGGCGTGTCTGAAGGCGTGTTGGGTGACACGGCCCATGACACGGGCGTGTCCCATGGGCGTGTCACTAGTTTGGATAAGTCGGTTGACCACCGCTTGAGGCACACGGCCTGGGACACGGGCGTGTCACAGGCTGTGTCAGGCAAAAATCAACTTTTCTGGCATTTTTGTGGCCGTCCATTCCTTCAGCCTGGATCCAAAGGCTGAACTTCTTTCCTCTTTTCCTAAAGGCCGAAAACTGAGAACTTATTCTCATTTTGCTTAAGCCTTTATCTTTCTTCAAGTTAAAGAGAGAAAGGGAGAGGAAGAAGAAGGAAGAAGAAGAAGGGTTGTGCTGGCGGAGCTTGAGACTATCAAGCTGCGTTCTGAGGCCGACGTTGCGGAGGAAAAGGTCCTGTGATTCGTTCAAGCTAGCTTGGAGCTTATGGCACCAAAGAGGGCTTCAAGGGTAACGACTTTTCTTCCTAGCCATGTGAAGGCTTCCTTTTAGCATATGATTGTGATTCCCCCACCAAGAGGTGGCTGTTTTGGGAGTCTTTTGGGTGATTCATGCAATCCCCTTTGTTGGCATATAGATCCGGAATTGGAGTACGGAATAGGCATGCTGTGTGATTCCCTGCCTGCGATACCAGAGTTACAGGAAGGTATCATCCTGTGCCTTCGCGAAGATATATTGTGTTGACAAGAATTCCATTGCCACTGCATGTTTGAACTGGACCAAGGTGCAATGTGACCTTGCGGACCGAGTTCGACGGGCAACGGAGTTAGATGAGGATCTCTTACGCTATGTGAATGAAGGGCCAAAGGACAAATTCACCTGGAATGACGGCCTTTTGCGAAAAGAGGGTCGTTTGTGCGTCCCAAATGTGGGGAAATTGAGGGAAGAACTGATGTATGAAGCGCATTATACAAAGTATTCCATTCACCCCGGGAGCACGAAGATGTTCAACGATATGAAGAAGCTTTTCTGGTGGTCAAGGCTCAAGAGAGATGTTGCCCTCTATGTGGTCAAATGTCAAACATGTGCGATGGTGAAGGCGAAATGCCAAAAGTCGGGCGGTTATTTGAAGTCACTGTCGATCCCAGAGTGGAAATTTGATGATATTTCCATGGATTTTGTGCACGGGTTGTCGAGATCGCAGCGAGGAAATGATTCCATTTGGTTGATTGTTGACCGGCAAACGAAAGTAGCACATTTTCTCCCGAACAGGCGGGATGATGCAGTTGAAAGTTTGGCAAAGTTGTATGTTGACCAGATTGTACGGCTTCACGGTGTTTCTCGGAGCATCGTAAGTGATCGAGATGGGCGATTCACGTCAAATGATTGGAGGCTAGTTCACCGACTGTTGAGCACGAAGTTGACTTTCAGTACGGCCTTTCATCCTCAAACGGATGGCCAAACTGAACGTACCAACAGAACAATGGAGGACATGCTCCGCATGTGCGCCCTTGACTTCGGAAAGAGATGGGAAGATCATCTCGATATGGTGGAGTTTGCATATAATAACAGCTACCAGGCGAGCATTGGGATGACATCATATGAAGCACTATATGGAAGGAAGTGTCGTACTCCCTTGGCTTGGGTAGAAGCGGGCGAAGCTCGGGTTTTTAAACCAAATGAGGTTGAGGAAGCAAACTCAACCATACGAACGATTCGAGAGAAGCTACTTATTGCTCAAGATCGACAAGCTAAGTACGAGACAACATTCAGATTAGAATTTACTGGGAAAAGCTAAGTACGAGACAACATTCAGCTCGACAAGCTAAGTACGAGACTTGGGAATGTGGTACGAGAGTTAGACCCATTCAGATCGAAGATCGAGCCGAGAAACAGTTGCAGAACAAGACGGTCGGCATGGTGAAAGTCCGATGGGACAACTGCGGCCGTGAAGAACTGACATGGGAGCGAGAGCAAACCATACGAGAAGAGTTTCCCGAGCTGTTTTTGTAATCTGTGGAGAGTTTTGTGTTGTAACATAAAAATTTGAATGTTATAACATTTTTATTGCTGGTTACTTGTTGCCTTCCTGTGTCTGAATTTCGAGGACGAAATTTCTTGTAGGAGGGGAGGATTGTAACAGCCCGATTTTCTCAGCAGGACAAATTTTGGGTGACACGGCCTGGGACACGGGCGTGTCCCAGGGCGTATCCTGCGTGTGTCGAGTGTCGAGAGGATCAGTCGACGTTTTTCGCTCGACGATGTGTCGAGAGGAGGCACACGGCCAAGGACACGGGCGTGTCCCAGGCCGTGTCGTGTGCTCGACGAATTTTTCTCGACGATCGTTGAATGTCGAGATGTGGTCGTCGAGTGTCGAGAAGTGGGTGACCACGGCCTGTGACACGGGCGTGTCATAGGGTGTGTCCCTTCGGGTCGACGATCTCAGCCCGACGAATTTTTGCGCTGGGGCGTGTCTTAGTGCCGTGTTTGGGCACACGGCTTGGGACACGGGCGTGTCCCCAGGCCGTATGAGTCTCGGGCGATTTTGGGATTATTTTTGCCGATGCACACGGCCACAGACACGGGCGTGTCTGAAGGCCTGTTGGGTGACACGGCCCATGACACGGGCGTGTCCCATGGGCGTGTCACTAGTTTGGATAAGTCGGTTGACCACCGCTTGAGGCATACGGCCTAGGACACGGGCGTGTCACAGGCCGTGTCAGGCAAAAATCAGCTTTTCTGACATTTTTGTGGCCGTCCATTCCTTCAGCCTGGATCCAAAGGCTGAGCTTCTTTCCTCTTTTCCTAAAGGCCGAAAACTGAGAACTTATTCTCATTTTGCTTAAGCCTTTGTATTTCTTCAAGTTAAAGAGAGAAATGGAGAGGAAGAAGAAGGAAGAAGAAGAAGGGCTGTGCTGGTGGAGCTTGAGACTATCAAGCTGCGTTCTAAGGCCGACGTTGCAGAGGAAAAGGTCTTGTGATTCGTTCAAGCTAGCTTGGAGCTTATGGCACCAAAGAGGGCTTCAAGGGTAACGACTTTTCTTCCTAGCCATGTGAAGGCTTCCTTTTGGCATATGATTGTGATTCCCCCACCAAGAGTTGGCTGTTTTGGGAGTCTTTTGGGTGATTCATGCAATCCCCTTTGTTGGCATATAGATCCGGAATTGGAGTACGGAATATGCATGCTGTGTGAAGCCCATCTGGACAGGTTGGTCTGGATTGGTGATGTTGCATACGAACCGGAGAAGACTCCGTGATAAACGTGTAGTTTAAGGAGTCAACGGGTTATGTCTGCGAAAAGGAGTAGCAGGAAGTACTGGAGTGGTAGTACAGGAAAATATCTGTATTATATTTTTAGGTCCGACCTGTGAATGAGGCACATGAAGTACTGGTGTGACCAGGAAAGGCCCTTTGTGATGCTTGATGTCGTAGGATGTCCACCTGTGAAGTGAGTAACATGAAGTACTGGTAGGGTAGCCAGGAAAGACCCCTAACATTTGTGATTTTGCGGTGTCCACCTGTGAAGAGAGTAATAGGAAGTACTGGGATGCCCGAGAAAGACCCGCTGTTGTGATAAGGACATGGGTATAGAGAAATACCCAGGCTGTGTGCCAAGAACAGGATTGGTGAGACCGACCCGCGCCTTTGATTAAGCCATGAGTACGTTGTACTCGGAGAAGGCAAGGCGATTTGAGCAACGGGGGGGTGGAGGATCCGACCTGCACTATGTCCGTCCGACGTGAGACCAAAAGGTGCGGTCTGTTGGAGCGCATAGCAAGAGCCTTAGGCATGCGCGCCATGACACAATGGGGGGGCTACGGGCCATCCTGGTGTAGTAAGACTAGAACTCCGGCTGCACGTCATGGAGTAAATGCTCAAGTAAGTTGTCGTTGGGTGATGACCCTGATACGGTGGTGGGCATGTGATTTGCCAAAACACCAAGAATGTGTCCTGAGTGTACGGACCGTTGGGCCGGGTGACGAACGGTTGTGATGGCATGTGTGCGTGAAAGCACATTATATGAGATATATTGTCATGCTTGTGATATGATATGCCTGCAGGGAAGAATATCGCTGCCCCGAGAAAAGGGGTAGGGTCGTTATAATTGGGTCAGCTGAACGCTGACTGTTGCTTTTGTTTGCCACCGTTTGGTGGATTGTCCATGTACAGGTGCTGGAGAGCCAAGTGGGACGCATAAAGGCTGATGTTCCTGCTGCTGTTGCTGCTACTGCTGCTAGCCCTCGCAGGCTATTTGGAAATGTTGTTATGGTTTCTTTTATTGTGGCCGGCCTGCGCGCCAATGTTCAAGCCACTGTGTGAAAGCCATGTAAGGCCATAAGGCCATATGTTGTACTCTTGTAAGACATTCCTATGGATGATATATATACAACGTGGGTTGTGTTTTATGTTGGACATTCACTGGTGGAGTTCAAATTGTAGTATAGGCTTCCGCTAGCATGCTTTATGATAAGTGCGATGCGCTACTCTGGTATCATTTTGTACCTTCACCGCCTGTTTTGTGATATATGTTGTGGGGCCCCGGCCGGACTTTCTAGAATATATCATATGAATGGATGGGGTTGTTACAGTTGATACCTGGTGCAGATGGTGCTGTGCAGGGAGTGCTTCGTGCAGGTTGTAACATCCCATGTTACTTCTAGACCCCTCAACTTAGATTGGGTTAGGCATGGGTGAGACTTAAGGAGATCAACTAAGTTTGACCCTAGGAAGTGGGTGGTAGCCATGTGGGGCCCACTAAAAGACCATAGTCAAACTAGGTCAAACTAGCCTAAGTGGGGACCCTAGCCACACCATGACCCCACCACATTGCCCTAACCCTAAAAACAATCTAAGTGGACCCTAGGGTATGTCACTGGGTCAACATTTTGACCCCAATTGACCAAAGTCAACCTTGAGCTTAATTTGGTCAAACCCACACTCATAGGCCAAATTAACCTAAGTGGGGCACCCCCTTGACCCAAACCAAGTTGGGTGGTGCCACTAGACCCATTTCCACCAAGTGGGGTCAGTCCACCCACCATGGTTGACCAGTCAACCGTAAAAGTCAATTTGGTCAACAAATTGATCTAAAGAGTGAAATGAAGGCCAAGCCAAGTTCCCTTGGACCAAGCCCACTAAAAATTGGCCCAAAGTCAGCCCAAGTGAACAAGACCAGTCCTACCCCTCTAAATCAGGAGAGAGAGTACATGCAAGGGGGTAAAATTGAGATTTTTAGGAAAAGAGGAGAGAGAAAGGGGAATGAAGGGGATAATGGCCACATGGCCACCCCACCAGCTGGTTTTGGCTGCCCAAAACCAGGTGGCTGACCTCCCCTCTTCATTTCCAGCAGAATACCAGGACTGTGAGCCACATGGCAGCTGGGTGAAACCTCCAAAGCTCAAAACCGAGCTCACCTTGGAGTTAACTCCACTTATAGCCCACCTCAGTCCAAACAGAGCTCACCATTAGCTTCAGAAGGCAGAGAGGAGTGGAATTCGACTGCTTAATCATGGAGAACGGTGGAGATTTGAGCTTTCGGGGTGGAGCTCGCCGGTGCACCACCACCACGGCAAACCGCCGCCTGACCCGCAGCCAAGCTTCGATTCAGGTGCGTTTCACTTCACCTCTACCCGTACTAGCATCTTAGATCAAATAGGAGAGATATCGGGCTCAACTGAGCCCGATGCCATGTGAGAAAATCGAGAGAATTCCAAGCTTTTGAAACCGCTCGGGATCGCCGTCGCCGCCGTCTCCCGCCGCCCCATCGCCGGGAAATGATAGCCACCACCACCGTGAAGGTGGTGGCACCGTTGGCCGGAGGTGGCGCCGTCTCAGCTGGCCGGAAACCGCCGGCAAAGTTGCTCCAGGTCGGCTCGATCTCAGCCGTTTGCTGGAGGTAGACGATGACCAGATCCCGTCGGATAAGCTTTAAGATTCGTGCGCAGATATTAAAATGAATTAATTTAATGTATTGAATAGTATGATTTCTGTCACACTTTTTCAGTTACTTTGCATGTTAAATTTAGGCCTCTTAGAGGCATTTACAGAACTTTACTCCTTAATGAAAAATGTAGTCAGGGGTCTTACCTTTAATATGCCACCCTAAACATATATTTTGGTGTAGTGTACAGTCCTGTAGGACATTTCTCCTAGGACTGGTCCTAGGGTAGGACAGAAATTAAATTGGATGCCTAGGTCAAAATATTGATCACCATGGCCCCAAATTTTGGGCACATGCATGATTAGGGCATACTTATCCTCCTGCCAAAATTTAGGAATTTTTAGAGAATATTTTTCTATAGTATTTGCTAAAATATCAAAATATAAATAAATGACATATATGGAGTTCTACTCCTCCCCATGGCCCCAAACTTTGGTGGTAGGTCAGTGGGGTCATCCTTGGTGCATGATAAAATTTTCAGCACCTTGGGTTCACTGCATGTTGGAGAATCCACTTGCATGTGCTAGCCTATGTTAAGCCTTGGTGTGCAAATAGCAAAAATGCAAATTGGTGTATTTAGCCCAATGGTGACATGCAAGGGTCATGAAATTATTTATAGTGCTTCATTAGGGTAAATTTCATCCCTCAAATTAATAATGGAATTTTTGGAATCAAAATTCTATTTATTGGAATTTATTTTAAATATAGCTATTTTGGAAATAAAATTGGAAAATAGGGTTTCTTCAAGTACAAATTCAAACAATTTTGCCAAGGCATAGATGAGATCACATTGGACTTAGGAAAAATATGATTTCTCTGTTTTGAAGAACTTTTGGAGTAGATACCCTAAATTCCCCATTTTACCCTTATCTTGTAAATTCTTGAAATGATGGATATATACTTCTGAAAAATTTGGAATTTATTCTATTGCTATAAAATATTATTATTAGTCTTGCATAAATTTATCAGAATTTAATGGATGCATTATTTGTGTTAAGTTAGTACAATGGCATTTTGGTAAATATCTTATAATGGAATCCTATAGGCCATCTTATAATAAATGTTGATGATTCTCTGCCAATAGTCATAAATTAGTGTCCTAAAAGCTTTGTAATTTTTCTGGAATTTTTGAGTACATAATGCCTATACATCATTTGGAAAATGGAATTTGTGTGGAATTGATATTAAATTGAAAATGATAATAAATAATTTAAGGAAAATTATGAAATTTTGTAGGCAGCAATATTTTGTCAATATACATCTCAGGAAAAATTCCCTAGGTCAGTGGATACTTAATCAAACTACTTCATGTGTAAAGTGACCTAACATTTAAATTAAAAGAATTAATTAAAGGACTATTTGACCAAGAAAAATTACGAGAATTCTTAGGGTAGTTCCCTTAGTCCATAACACCTTAGGATAAATATTTAGAGGCAAGATGCCTTAAGTTTTGGAAGATCGCATTTCTAGGGTAATCATAGGTCATGGTCTGCATATAACACAAATAGGTCCTGCCTTAGGGGATTACCAGGGGATTGATTATCGGCAGAAATAAGAGAGAGTGCAACATGAGTAACCCTGGTGGGTAGAGTTGTCTTAGTGAGGGATTAAAGTGCAAGTCTTAGCTAGCAACTGGAGTGGGGATCGGCGGAAGACCGTCGGTTTTCCCGGTAATACCTTAAGTCACTAGGGTTGTACTAAAGCAATAAGGAGAGCTGGGGAGATACATGGGTAGCCATCAACTAAAATAAATATCCTTGCGAAAGGGAACGCTGGGCGTAATCCCAACACAGTTCCTAGTGCCCCTTGAGAGCCCTTCACAGGGAATACCGGGGGCAGTCCTGGGATTAACCTTAAATCTCTAAGTATAATAAACTATAGACAAGAGTAGTATAATAGGTTAGGACATTGTCGTACCTTCTCGCCCGTGTGGGGTTGGAGAGTTTCATGATATATGCTCACCCGTTTGGGGTTTGAGGGAGTTGGTATAAAGGCACTAATGTGCGTTCTCACCCGGGTTTGGGTTTGAGGGATTCAGGACGGGTTTTGGTCCTGCGAGCGGGAGGCTCGGTATGAATTACTTGCATGTGCATAAATATCGTGGCGGGGCATGCGGTACTGGCCGTTCGTCACACCGATGGCAGTACGGTGCACCAGGCGGTTGTGGGAGTTAGAGGGGCCAGTGGGTTGTTTTACACTGCGGTCTGGAGGACGACCCCCGATAACACACATCCGACCCAACAAGACTGACGGGTTTGTCAGCAAAGTACGTACGCGAGACTCTAGAGTGCACCTTGGACGTGTACAGAGGCGTATGAGAGGGGTCTAAGGCTTGGTAGTGTGCATACCGGTCTAGAAGCGGAGACGCCCGCTCCGCTGCTGCCGTAGCCACAGCGGTGGTACCCGAGAGTGATGCTAGCTCTCAAAAAGTGGGAACTAAAGGTCTGTGATCATAGAGTCGTTGTGTGTGAGTTGCACTTGCCTGCGCATAAAATTGCATCATATCATTCATTCATATTAGGTCATACGCTTCATAGATCCTTATCATATAAATTAGTATGGGCTCTTTTATATGATAAGTTAAATTTCCTGGAAACCCTAACTTATATATTTGTATGGGCATTTATATAAGTTAGGGTACGTTTGTGATGATAGCTTAGTGGTAGCTTAGCTTATTTACTTGTTCACACTGCTGTTTCTTTACTTTCCTTTACTGCACCGCTCTTTCCTTTATGTACTTAGCATTGCTAGAGTAGAATTTCATTACTTAGTACCACTCTAGATAGATATTGTCACCTGCTTCCATTTTGCTACCCCTTGTTTTCCTCCGCTTCGTCCTCCCGCTCGGTGCCTAGGAGCTGCGGGGCGAGGTGCGGAGGAAACGACTTAGTCTTTTTGACTAATGGTCGGTGACCAACTATTTTTAGGAGCCCGTGGAGATGGAGCACCAGCACGTCGAGGAGGCAGGACATGAGGAGCAGATACCGCTTCAGCATGCTACTACCACTACTGTGCGTCCTCAGGTGGGACGAGATTTGATGTTCTAGTGTAGCTTCCGCATTTATGATTTTGTGAGAGAGAGATTTGATGTACTGGGCATAAGCCCTTTTTACTCTTTCATTGGTACTATATTGTGGACTATCGTACTATTCATTTCTTTTACATGATTGTGCTGTGACTTGTGGACTGATGGTTTTTATATACAGTTTACTTCTTTCTTCTCATATTGGCCTACAGGTTTATGATCGTACTAGCCGGCAGGATCGGCGTGTTGCGGTGTCGACTAACCCGTGAGTTAGTGCCACCGTAAGACGGCGGTTCTGGGCATAAGATCCGGTAGCCCTCCTTGGTAAGGGGGAGGGGGGTCTTACAAACTGGTATCACTTGAACAACGATCATATGAGAAAGAAGTCCACAACATGGGACCACCCCCGCCCGAGCATTAGTTTGCGGACAAACTATGCAGCGGAAGCAGTGGTGTGCCCATGTGTAAAGTCACATAAATGGTCCACAAAGTACAATATTTTAGGCCAACTTTGCTTTAACCTTACCTTTATGCAACCTCCACAGGTCGCAGCGCCGCAAAATGTGGCTCCTCCCCCTCCAGCTGCCACTCCATTCCTACATACGGAGATGGGGCAGACCCTGACGGCGATTTTGGATGTCTTTAGAGCCCAGCAAGTCCCGGCTCCACAGCCAAATCCGGGGTCGAGCTGGCTGAGTGCATTCAAGAGCCTGTCCCCACCGACGTACCGCGGGACAGAGGATGCGGTGAAGACGGAAGAATGGCTGGAGGCCATACACGAGATCTTAGCGGGCATCAGCTGCCCAGTCGGCCAGGCAGTACCCCTAGCCACCTCTGTGCTAGAGGCTCATGCAAAGAGATGGTGGAAATCAGTCCGGGAGTCTACTTATGCGGACTTTGAGCTGTCAGAGATATCTTGGGAGGAGTTTGGTGATGTGTTTCTGGAGCACTTCGTCTCTGCTACGGACAGAGATGCTTTGGAGGAGAGGTTTTTGAACCTCAAGCAGGGGACTAGATCAGTGATGGAGTACCAGAGAGAGTTCTCCCACTTGGCCAGGTTCGCGGGGATTCAGGACACCGACGATAGGAGGTATGCGAAGAGGTTCTACCGGGGCCTCAGGGATGATTTGAGGCAGGCTCTGTTATTCATTTCTCATGGCACATCCAGGCAGATCATCGAGATGGCGAAGAAGCTGGAGGCTGACCAGCTGATGGTGCGAGCCGGAGGGAAGAGACCATTTGATGGATCGACATCAGGTGAGAGCAGTAGGGGCTCTCAGAGAGGCAGGACCATCGGATACAGGAGGGGTGGGGGACGTCGTCGTCCCAACTTCAGGCAGGAGCAGGTACCTCCTCCAGCATTGGCTCCCCCACCTCTATAGATGCATGATCCAAGGAGACAGGATGACCGAGGCCATCGACAAGTGGTTTGTTACGGATGCCGCCAGCCCGGGCACATCAGGTCGGAGTGCCCGCACCGATTCCATCCCCCTCCTCCTCCTCCACCTCCGGTGGCCCCAGTACACCAGGGCCGAGGACGAGGCCGAGGACGAGGCCGAGGTCGGGGATATCACGGCAGGAGGCGCGAGCAGGAGCAGATATACGCCTTGGACCTCACAGAGCCGAGGAATCCCGAGGAGGTTATCACAGGTACTTGAAGTTAATTATGAATTTTCTTGGATTTTCAATGATATATATATAGTACTTGGAATTATAGGATAACAATTAACTTTCACATAAACAAACCTCAGGCATAGTTATGATCAGCGGCAAGCCCGCTCATACTCTTTTCGACACGGGTGCTTCACACTCGTTCGTATCCGAGGCCTTCATCGACGGACTCGAAGGCGTGGAGAGGTTCCCTGGACTAGAGATGAGGGTACGTCTACCCGATGGATCGGAGTTGCGGACCACTGCACATTATGATATGGAGGCCGAGATTGGCGGCAAGGCATTTGAGGCGCCGGCGACCATTCTGAAGCTGCAGGACTTTGATTTGATCTTGGGCATGACCTGGTTGCATCGGAACCATGCCCAGATAGATTGCCCGACCAGGAGGATCACGCTAAGACATGGCGACTCTCATGTTATCGTTGAAGGTATCCAGCCTATCTGCCACCTACTGTTATCTTCTATACAGGCTGTGAAGGCCCATGAGCAGGGTGAAGAAGTCTATATTGTCTGCTTCGAGATGGTGGGAACAGAGGCGACTATCTCAGATATTCCGGTGGTCCGGGATTTCTCCGACGTGTTCCCGGAGAAATTGCCCGGGCTACCACCTGCTAGAGACTTGGATTTCAGGATTCAGCTAGTACCGGGAGCGAGGCCGGTGTCCAGGGCACCCTACAGGATGGCTCCTAGGGAGTTAGCAGAGTTCAGGACTCAACTACAGGAGCTAGTCGAGTCAGGATTTGTGCGGCCTAGTTCATCGCCATGGGGAGCGCCAGTTCTCTTTGTGAAGAAGAAGGACGGATCACTGCGATTATGTATAGATTACCGGGAGCTGAACCGGTTGACGGTCCGCAACACCTATCCTCTGCCTCGGATAGATGAGTTATTTGACCAGCTACAGGGAGCCTTCTGGTTCTCCAAGTTAGATCTGCGAACCGGCTACTATCAGCTCCGTATCAGGGAAGAGGACATACCGAAGACGGCATTCAGTTCGCGCTATGGACTATACGAGTTCACGGTGATGCCTTTTGGGCTCACGAATGCTCCTGCTGCATTCATGAGTCTAATGAACCGTGTATTCGAGCCTTTCTTAGACCGCTTCGTGATTGTGTTCATCGACGACATCCTTATATATTCTCGGACTCAGGAGGAGCATACGGAGCACTTGGCACAGGTCTTGCAGAGGCTGAGGGAGACCCAGATGTATGCAAAATTTTCAAAGTGCCAGTTCTGGTTGCAGGAGGTGGCATTCCTGGGGCACACGATCAGTGGGGCTGGGTTAGCTGTGGACCCAGCCAAGATAGAGACGGTGAGGGATTGGCCACGGCCGAAGACCGCTTCTGACATCCGCAGTTTCTTGGGACTAGCAGGGTATTACCGCAAGTTCGTGGAGGGGTTCTCGAGGATAGCACTCCCCCTCACGTCCTTGACGAAGAAGGACACAGATTTTGTTTGGTCAGAGCGGTGTGAGACTGCTTTTCAGGAGCTGAAGGACCGACTCATCTCATCCCCCATTCTTGCGCTTCCATCAGGGAGCGAAGGATTCCAGATCTACACGGACGCCTCTTATCAGGGGATGGGTGCAGTCCTGATGCAGCATGGACACGTTATTGCTTATGCTTCGAGACAGTTGAAGAAGCATGAGCATAACTATCCGGTACATGATCTAGAGCTCGGGGCTGTGGTTTTCGCCCTAAAGATATGGAGGCATTATCTATACGGGATTCATTGTGACATCTTTTCAGATCACAAGAATCTCAAGTATATCGATACGCAGAAGGACCTAAACCTGAGACATAGGAGGTGGCTGGAGTTCCTCTGTGATTATGATTACAAGATCCACTATCACCCGGGGAAAGCGAACACGGTTGCGGATGCTTTGAGCAGGAGGGTCGGCACTTCTGGACCGGAGCCCCGATTGATGTCTTTAGAGCTGCTACAGATGATGGAGGACATGCACATTACCATGGTGTCCGAGACTGAGCCAGTTGTTTATAGAGAGTATTTGAGCTCAGTGATCAGCGGAGATGATATACAGGAGCGCATCCGAGCACATCAGAGGCTGGATGCTGCGTTACAGCCGATTTTCAGTGCCTTAGAGAGGGGCAGGGTCGAGGACTACATGCTACAGGATGATCTTCTTAGGTTCCGGGGACGCATCTACATACCAGCAGGAGGCAGTATCCGGGAGGACATACTCCGAGAGGCACATTGCTCGAGATATTCAGTGTACCCCGGCATCACCAAGATGTGGGCAGATTTGCGGAGATCTATGTATTGGCCCGGGATGAAGAGGGAGATCACAGATTTTGTGACCCATTGCGAGACCTGCCAGCGTGTGAAGGCGGAATGCAAGAGCTCGGGAGGTTTACTACAGCCACTGCCGGTTCCAGAGTGGAAGTTCGAGGACATTGCTATGGACTTTGTACACGGATTGCCTCGCTCCCACTCTGGGCATGATTCTATATGGGTTATAGTGGACAGATTGACCAAGGTAGCGCGGTTTATTCCAGTTCGGAAGGATGCCCCAGTTGCAGTCCTGGTGAGACTATTTGTGGAGCAGTACATCAGATATCATGGTATCCCCAGGACTATTGTTTCGGACCGTGATGGTCGGTTCACTTCGAGCGAGTGGAGGGCCGTGCATGCTTATTTGGGATCTCGGCTTACCTTTAGTACCGCCTTCCACCCGCAGACCGACGGACAGACCGAGCGGACCATCCGGACCATGGAGGACCTGCTCAGATTATGCATATTGGATACGGGGAGGCCTTGGGAGAGGCTGCTGCCATTGATCGAGTTCTCGTATAATAACAGCCACCAGGCTAGCATCAGGATGGCTCCATACGAGGCGCTTTATGGGAGGAGATGCCGGACACCGCTGTCATGGGTTCAGGATGTGGATACCAGGGCTCTGGGATCTGATTATATAGAGGACACTGAGGCTCAGATTCGATTGATCAGGGATCGGCTACTGGAGGCCCAGAGCAGGCAGGCAAAGTATTATGATGCTCGGCACCGGAAGGTGGAGTTCCAGGTTGGAGACAGCGTATTCTTGAAGATACGTCCAGTACACGGTGTTTCTCGGGTGCGGAGGCACAAGAAGCTCAGTCCACGATACATGGGGCCATACCTGATCCTGGAGCGGATCGGCCCCTTAGCTTACCGACTGCAGCTGCCGCCGGAGTTGGGTGCACTACATGACGTCTTCCATGTCTCTTCATTGCGAAGAGCTCTCCTTCGGCCGGAGCAGCACATTACTACTACAGCCGGACCGGTAGAGCCTGACAGATCAGTGAGATTGGAGCCGATTCGGATTGACGATACAGCCATCCGAGTGTTGCGGAAGAAGAAGGTCCCTCTTGTGAAGGTGCTGTGGTCCAACCATGGACGGGAGGAGCACACTTGGGAGCCGAGGGATCTGATGCTGGAGCAACACCCGGAGCTATTCGCATCAGGTACATTTAAGTTATGTCTTTAAAATTCTTGATGATTCTTGCAATTAGAACCCCGTAGACCCGAACTTAAATTTCGGGGACGAATTTTTTTCTTGTTTATTGGAATTTGTAACATCCCATGTTACTTCTAGACCCCTCAACTTAGATTGGGTTAGGCATGGGTGAGACTTAAGGAGATCAACTAAGTTTGACCCTAGGAAGTGGGTGGTAGCCATGTGGGGCCCACTATAAGACCATAGTCAAACTAGGTCAAACTAGCCTAAGTGGGGACCCTAGCCACACCATGACCCCACCACATTGCCCTAACCCTAAAAACAATCTAAGTGGACCCTAGGGTATGTCACTGGGTCAACATTTTGACCCCAATTGACCAAAGTCAACCTTGGGCTTAATTTGGTCAAACCCACACTCATAGGCCAAATTAACCTAAGTGGGGCACCCCCTTGACCCAAACCAAGTTGGGTGGTGCCACTAGACCCATTTCCACCAAGTGGGGTCAGTCCACCCACCATGGTTGACCAGTCAACCCTAAAAGTCAATTTGGTCAACAAATTGACCTAAGAGTGAAATGAAGGCCAAGCCAAGTTCCCTTGGACCAAGCCCACTAAAAATTGGCCCAAAGTCAGCCCAAGTGAACAAGACCAGTCCTACCCCTCTAAATCAGGAGAGAGAGTACATGCAAGGGGGTAAAATTGAGATTTTTAGGAAAAGAGGAGAGAGAAAGGGGAATGAAGGGGATAATGGCCACATGGCCACCCCACCAGCTGGTTTTGGCTGCCCAAAACCAGGTGGCTGACCTCCCCTCTTCATTTCCAGCAGAATACCAGGACTGTGAGCCACATGGCAGCTGGGTGAAACCTCCAAAGCTCAAAACCGAGCTCACCTTGGAGTTAACTCCACTTATAGCCCACCTCAGTCCAAACAGAGCTCACCATTAGCTTCAGAAGGCAGAGAGGAGTGGAATTCGACTGCTTAATCATGGAGAACGGTGGAGATTTGAGCTTTCGGGGTGGAGCTCGCCGGCGCACCACCACCACGGCAAACCGCCGCCTGACCCGCAGCCAAGCTTCGATTCAGGTGCGTTTCACTTCACCTCTACCCGTACTAGCATCTTAGATCAAATAGGAGAGATATCGGGCTCAACTGAGCCCGATGCCATGTGAGAAAATCGAGAGAATTCCAAGCTTTTGAAACCGCTCGGGATCGCCGTCGCCGCCGTCTCCCGCCGCCCCATCGCCGGGAAATGATAGCCACCACCACCGTGAAGGTGGTGGCACCGTTGGCCGGAGGTGGCGCCGTCTCAGCTGGCCGGAAACCGCCGGCAAAGTTGCTCCAGGTCGGCTCGATCTCAGCCGTTGGCTGGAGGTAGACGATGACCAGATCCCGTCGGATAAGCTTTAAGATTCGTGCGCAGATATTAAAATGAATTAATTTAATGTATTGAATAGTATGATTTCTGTCACACTTTTTCAGTTACTTTGCATGTTAAATTTAGGCCTCTTAGAGGCATTTCCAGAACTTTGCCCCTTAATGAAAAATGTATCCAGGGGTCTTACCTTTAATATGCCACCCTAAACATATATTTTGGTGTAGTGTACAGTCCTGTAGGACATTTCTCCTAGGACTGGTCCTAGGGTAGGACAGAAATTAAATTGGATGCCTAGGTCAAACTATTGATCACCATGGCCCCAAATTTTGGGCACATGCATGATTAGGGCATACTTATCTCCTGCCAAAATTTAGGAATTTTTAGAGAATATGTTTCTATAGTATTTGCTAAAATATCAAAATATAAATAAATGACATATATGGAGTTCTACTCCTCCCCATGGCCCCAAACTTTGGTGGTAGGTCAGTGGGGTCATCCTTGGTGCATGATAAAATTTTCAGCACCTTGGGTTCACTGCATGTTGGAGAATCCACTTGCATGTGCTAGCCTATGTTAAGCCTTGGTGTGCAAATAGCAAAAATGCAAATTGGTGTATTTAGCCCAATGGTGACATGCAAGGGTCATGAAATTATTTATAGTGGTTCATTAGGGTAAATTTCATCCCTCAAATTAATAATGGAATTTTTGGAATCAAAATTCTATTTATTGGAATTTATTTTAAATATAGCTATTTTGGAAATAAAATTGGAAAATAGGGTTTCTTCAAGTACAAATTCAAACAATTTTGCCAAGGCATAGATGAGATCACATTGGACTTAGAAAAAATATGATTTCTCTGTTTTGAAGAACTTTTGGAGTAGATACCCTAAATTCCCCATTTTACCCTTATCTTGTAAATTCTTGAAATGATGGATATATACTTCTGAAAAATTTGGAATTTATTCTATTGCTATAAAATATTATTATTAGTCTTGCATAAATTTATCAGAATTTAATGGATGCATTATTTGTGTTAAGTTAGTACAATGGCATTTTGGTAAATATCTTATAATGGAATCCTATAGGCCATCTTATAATAAATGTTGATGATTCTCTGCCAATAGTCATAAATTAGTGTCCTAAAAGCTTTGTAATTTTTCTGGAATTTTTGAGTACATAATGCCTATACATCATTTGGAAAATGGAATTTGTGTGGAATTGATATTAAATTGAAAATGATAATAAATAATTTAAGGAAAATTATGAAATTTTGTAGGCAGCAATATTTTGTCAATATACATCTCAGGAAAAATTCCCTAGGTCAGTGGATACTTAATCAAACTACTTCATGTGTAAAGTGACCTAACATTTAAATTAAAAGAATTAATTAAAGGACTATTTGACCAAGGAAAATTACGAGAATTCTTAGGGTAGTTCCCTTAGTCCATAACATCTTAGGATAAATATTTAGAGGCAAGATGCCTTAAGTTTTGGAAGATCGCATTTCTAGGGTAATCATAGGTCATGGTCTGCATATAACACAAATAGGTCCTGCCTTAGGGGATTACCATGGGATTGATTATCGGCAGAAATAAGAGAGAGTGCAACATGAGTAACCCTGGTGGGTAGAGTTGTCTTAGTGAGGGATTAAAGTGCAAGTCTTAGCTAGCAACTGGAGTGGGGATCGGCGGAAGACCGTCGGTTTTCCCGGTAATACCTTAAGTCACTAGGGTTGTACTAAAGCAATAAGGAGAGCTGGGGAGATACATGGGTAGCCATCAACTAAAATAAATATCCTTGCGAAAGGGAACGCTGGGCGTAATCCCAACACAGTTCCTAGTGCCCCTTGAGAGCCCTTCACAGGGAATACCGGGGGCAGTCCTGGGATTAACCTTAAATCTCTAAGTATAATAAACTATAGACAAGAGTAGTATAATAGGTTAGGACATTGTCGTACCTTCTCGCCCGTGTGGGGTTGGAGAGTTTCATGATATATGCTCACCCGTTTGGGGTTTGAGGGAGTTGGTATAAAGGCACTAATGTGCGTTCTCACCCGGGTTTGGGTTTGAGGGATTCAGGACGGGTTTTGGTCCTGCGAGCGGGAGGCTCGGTATGAATTACTTGCATGTGCATAAATATCGTGGCGGGGCATGCGGTACTGGTCGTTCGTCACACCGATGGCAGTACGGTGCACCAGGCGGTTGTGGGAGTTAGAGGGGCCAGTGGGTTGTTTTACACTGCGGTCTGGAGGACGACCCCCGATAACACACATCCGACCCAACAAGACTGACGGGTTTGTCAGCAAAGTACGTACGCGAGACTCTAGAGTGCACCTTGGACGTGTACAGAGGCGTATGAGAGGGGTCTAAGGCTTGGTAGTGTGCATACCGGTCTAGAAGCGGAGACGCCCGCTCCGCTGCTGCCGTAGCCACAGCGGTGGTACCCGAGAGTGATGCTAGCTCTCAAAAAGTGGGAACTAAAGGTCTGTGATCACAGAGTTGTTGTGTGTGAGTTGCACTTGCCTGCGCATAAAATTGCATCATATCATTCATTCATATTAGGTCATACGCTTCATAGATCCTTATCATATAAATTAGTATGGGCTCTTTTATATGATAAGTTAAATTTCCTGGAAACCCTAACTTATATATTTGTATGGGCATTTATATAAGTTAGGGTACGTTTGTGATGATAGCTTAGTGGTAGCTTAGCTTATTTACTTGTTCACACTGCTGTTTCTTTACTTTCCTTTACTGCACCGCTCTTTCCTTTATGTACTTAGCATTGCTAGAGTAGAATTTCATTACTTAGTACCACTCTAGATAGATATTGTCACCTGCTTCCATTTTGCTACCCCTTGTTGTCCTCCGCTTCGTCCTCCCGCTCGGTGCCTAGGAGCTGCGGGGCGAGGTGCGGAGGAAACGACTTAGTCTTTTTGACTAATGGTCGGTGACCAACTATTTTTAGGAGCCCGTGGAGATGGAGCACCAACACGTCGAGGAGGCAGGACATGAGGAGCAGATACCGCTTCAGCAGGCTACTACCACTACTGTGCGTCCTCAGGTGGGACGAGATTTGATGTTCTAGTGTAGCTTCCGCATTTATGATTTTGTGAGAGAGAGATTTGATGTACTGGGCATAAGCCCTTTTTACTCTTTCATTGGTACTATATTGTGGACTATTGTACTATTCATTTCTTTTACATGATTGTGCTGTGACTTGTGGACTGATGGTTTTTATATACAGTTTACTTCTTTCTTCTCATATTGGCCTACAGGTTTATGATCGTACTAGCCGGCAGGATCGGCGTGTTGCGGTGTCGACTAACCCGTGAGTTAGTGCCACCGTAAGACGGCGGTTCTGGGCATAAGATCCGGTAGCCCTCCTTGGTAAGGGGGAGGGGGGTCTTACACAGGTGGTGGCTCCGGATCCCGAACTAAGGTGGTGGATTGTTGGTTTTCTTATTGTTCGGATCTGGATCCGGATCCAACCCGGATCCGGACCCATTTAGCACCTTAGGATTTAAATAATATAAAACCTAGATCTAATTGATTCCTTGACATCTTCACCGTGAGAACTAGGGTAGCCGCCTAAAGCCGTGAGGAGGAAGCTCTTCTACATGATTTGGAGCCGCCTGGAGTTTTTGGTGAACCACCCATCTCTTTCTCTTCTCTCTCGTTTGTGCACTCGGAGAGGTCGTCGGCCGAGAGTGCTTGTTGTCGGTTTTGGAGGAGATAACCGCCGACGTTGAGTGAGGTGTGCCGTCGGGCTTGGTGGAGTTGATGTCGGCGTTGTAGTGGATTTTCTTTCGAGTTGAGAGGTACGGTGTCGACGGCGTGCGCGAGTGCAATTAGCCTCGACGGTGGTTTCTCTTCGGTGGTGGCGTTCTCCGGTGGCGGTGTTGTTCTCCGGTGGTGGTGTGGTTGAACGTCGGACTTCGACGTTGAAAGTTCGGTAAACCTTGTTCGTCTGCAAGGAGGATTGCAGTCCAGATCTCAGATTCTTGCCGCAGATCGTACGTGTTGGTGCATCCACGGCATACTCGCCGGACGGACATTTTTCTCCTATTTCTATTGTATTTGAATTTATATTTTCATTATATAAATTGTGTGGCTATTTTTGTGTTCTTGTTAACCTGTAATATTTTATATCTGTGTCTGTATTTGTACCTAATTTTACAATACTATGGTAGTATGGTGTGCCTCCAAATATCTATATTAGTTTATATAAATTAAGATCCAAGACGGTTCCAAATCAAAAATTGATCAACATGAAAATTGTTCGTCTCGCCGAGATCTATAACTTTCATGTTGATCAAGGAAGCTTCAAATCGAAAAGTGATCAACATGAAAGTTGTATATCTCGGCGAGACGAACAATTTTTATGTTGATCACTTTTTGATTTGGAGCAGTCTTGGATCTCGATTTAGGCCCCGAAATCTGGGGCGGCGGAACTGCTAAAGTAAAGCGTACGTCGCCCCAGATTTCAGGGCCTAAATCGAGGTTCAAGACGGCTCCAAATCAAAAAGTGGTCAATATGACAGTTGTTCGTCTCGCCGAGATCTACAACATTTATGTTGATCACGTTTCGATTTGAAATCATCTTGACCTCCAAAACGGCTATTCTATACTCCCGCATATTAGATTGTTCGCATTTGAGATATATATATATATATATATATATATATATATATATATATATATATATATATATATATATATATATATATATATATACTAGCATCTTCGAACGGGCTTCGCCCGTTCTCGATGCGTCGCTGCGGGTTTCGCCTGCAATCAAGCGGGCTTCGCCCGTAATGAAGCTGGCTTCGCCCGCTTGGCATTCAAGCGGGATTCTCCCGCCCCCTGCCGGCGGGCTTCGCCCGCCCCCAGCTTTTAATAGAAATTTTAATATGAGTTTTAATATAAATTTAATAATTTTATAAAAATTACTTATTATAATTTCAAAATAATTAATTATTTAATAAATTATATAATTAATAAAAAAAATGAAAAAAGAAAACGAAAATCCCCTGCTTCCGCCCTCAGGCTTCCCCGCCCTCCTCTGCCGCCGCCGGCGGCCTGCCCGGCGCCCCCCGGCGGGTTCGCCGGAGACCGGCGAACCCGCCGGGGGGCGTCGGGCAGGCCGCCGGCGGCGGCAGAGGAGGGCGGGGAAGCGTGAAGGCGGAAGCGGGGGTATCGGCTTTTGGATGAAATGAACAGTGTTTTTTCGGAATTTGTGGATATTGGCAGGCCTAGTATTAGGAATCCAACGGCCAGATATCATTTCCTGGAGATCGGACGGTCCAGATGAGATTTATGGTGTGATTGAGATATGCATATTGTATTATATAATAAAGATATATATCTTTACCTATAATAAAGATGTAGTTTGTATTGCATCTACGCCGTTCAAGAAAGTCAAAAGATACATACATTCAATCTCAATCGTTCGTCATTTTAGGATTAAACAATGAAAAAATATAGATCTCCTTATACTACGGTCGTGGAAGGCTCGGGGAGAGAGAGAAAGGGAGGGAGGGAGAGAAAAAAGAGAGGAGAGAGAGGGTGTGAGGGCGGCGGGGAGACATGGGAGAGAGAAAGAGAGGGAGAGGGAGAGAGGGAAAGATAGGAGAGAGGGAGGAGAGAGAGAGGCTACAAAAGTGGATGATGAGAGAGATAGAGAGAAAGTTGAGAAAGAGGGGAAGAGAGAGAGAGAGAGAGAAAGAGACCGAAAGAGAGGGGAAGATAGAGAGAAAGAGGAGGCAGAGCGTCGGCATTTAAGAAGGAAGGGGACTATATATTATTATCATATATATAGATAGATATATATTATTATGCATAGATATATTATGAGCAGCAGCATTTACCAAGGTTGGGGAAAGAATGTGGTGAGAAAGAGAAAGAGGGTTATATTATAATTTATATATTATGTATATTATAAAAAAAGTTATTTTTAATGTAATATAAAATATGATGCTGGTGCAGTTTGCAGCGACGCATCCAACATGGGCTTACGGGCGAATCCCGTGCGGAAACGGGCGAAACCCGTCTGTTTGCGGCCGAAGGCCGCCCGAGAGCATCGAGCACGGGCGTAACCCGTGCAAAAATGCTCATAATATATCTATGCATAATAATATATATCTATCTATATATATGATAATAATATATAGCCCCCTTCCTTCTTAAATGCCGACGCTCTGCCTCCTCTTTCTCTCTATCTTCCCCTCTCTTTCGGTCTCTTTCTCTCTCTCTCTCTCTTCCCCTCTTAGGTCTCCTAAATCTATATAGGGCCTCTCAAATCTATATATTTTATATGATACCCTACAACCCATCAGCCCAATCCAATATATATGCGTGCATGAGAACTACAAAATTAAGCCTAAAATTGCTACAGCCGACCCGCCCGCCCGAGTGCCAGCCTGCCAAGCCAGCAAATCCGCCGCCCCGCAAGACTAGCTGGCCCGCCCAGAGCACATTGTACCTACTTGGAGGACAAAACTATATATACCCAAAATTGCTCCTCAAATGAGCGGTGTGGGACTAAATCCCGTCTGGGATTTATACAATCCCAGGCGGGATAAATTAGGCGAGATTAATCCCTCCTAAACAGGCGGTATTTAATCCCGCTTTTTTTAAAAATATTTTTTTAATATTTAAAAAGTATAATTATATTTTTTAAATATTTTAAAAAATAATTAAATATTATATTTTAAAATATTAAAAATATATAATTAAATATTATATTTTTTAAATATAATTAAATAATATAATTTTTAAATCCCGCCGGGGGGCGGGCGCAGGCAGGTGCGGGCGAAGCCCGCCGTCACGGGCCGGGTACTGTGGCGCGTAGCCATATGGGGCGGAGCCCCGTGTCGGGCACTACTATATATATATATATATATATATATATATATATATATATATATATATATATATATATATATATATATATATACTAGCATCTTCGAACGGGCTTCGCCCGTTCTCGATGCGTCGCTGCGGGCTTCGCCCGCTTGGCATTACGGCGGGCTTCGCCCGCCCCCCGGAGGGCTTCGCCCGCTAGCCCGGCATAAAATTTTAAAAATTTATAACTTAAAAATTTTAATTTTCTGTTTTTTTAAATAATTATTTAATTATTTATTAATAATATAAATTATTTAAATATAAAAAATAAATTTTAATTTTCTGATTTTTTAAATAATTATTTAATTATTTATTAATAATATAAATTAAAAAAAAAAGAAAAAAACCGAGCGGGCAGCCTCCGCCTCCTCTGTCGCCGGCGGCGGAGCCGCCGGCGTGCTGCCAGCGCCCACCGGCGGGTTCGCCGGCCTCCGGCGAACCCGCCGGGGGTTGTCCGGCGGCGAGTGGGCAGGGCCACCGCCGGCGGTGGCCCGTATGCGGAACGGGAGGGGCATCGGGCGGATTTCCTGGATGAACAGTAAATCGGGAGGAGCTGTTTTTAATTGCAGACCAATATGTATGAATCCAATGGCCAGAATCCATTTCCTGAAGATCGGACGGTCCAGATGTCTTTCATGGTGTGATCCAAATATGACTATTGTATTATAATATATATATATATATATATATATATATATATATATATATATATATATATATATATATATATATATATATATATATATATTATAAAGAAGTAGTTTTGAATTCTATAATCAGAACACGATCGATCACGTCCGTTCCATATAAACCAAACATTTGATCGCAACCGTTGATCACGACAATGAATAATGCCCGTTCATATTTTTTCTTAGGTCTCCTAAACCTATATAGGAACTCTCAAATATATATATTTTGTAGGGTACCCTACAACCAATCAGCTCAATCCAATATATGCGAACTACAAATTAAGCCTAAAATTGCTACAGCCGACCCGCCCGCCCGAGTGCCAGCCCGCCAAGCCCGGCAAACCCGCCGCCCCGCAAGACTAGCTAGTCTGCCCAGACCACATTGTACCTACTTGGAGGACAAAACTATATATACCCAAAATTGCTCCCCAAATGAGCGGTGTGGGACTAAATCCCGACTGGGATTAATATAATCCCAGGAGGGATTAATTAGGCGGGATTAATCCAGCCTAAACAGGCGGGATTAAATCTCGCCTAAGTATAGGCGGGATTTTTTAAATATTTTAAAAATATAATTAAATATTATATTTTTAAAATATTTTTTAAAATATAATTAAATATCATATATTCTTAATATATTTTAAAATATTTTTAAATATAATTAAATATTATATTTTTTTAATCCCGCCGGGGGGCGGGCGCAGGCAGGTGCGGGCGAAGCCCGCCGTCACGGGTCGGGTATTGTGGCGCGTAGCCATAGGGGCGGAGCCCGTGTCGGGCACTAGTATATATATATATATATATATATATATATATATATATATATATATATATATATATATATATATATATATATATATATATATATATATATATATATATATATATATATATATATATATATATATATATATATATATACACTAGCATCTTCGAACGGGCTCCGCCCGTTCTCGATGCGTCGCTGCGGGCTTCGCCCGCTTGACTTCTTGGCGGGCTTCGCCCGCCCCCCACATCTTCAAATGGGCTCCGCCCGTTCTCAATGCGTCGCTGCGGGCTTCGCCCGCTTGACCCCCCGGCAAATAAAAATTTAATAAATAATTATTATATTTATATTATATTTAAATCAAATTAAAATTTAATAAATAATTATATAAGAAAATGAAGAAAAATGAAAAAATACAGAAAATCCCCCCCCCCCACCCCGCTTCTGCGTGCTGACGCGGGGGAATTCCCGGCAGCCGGCGGCGGAGCCGCCGGCGGCCTGCCCGGAACCCACCGCCGGGTTCGTCGGCCTCCGGCGAACCCGCCGTGGGTTGTCCCGCGGCGAGCGGGCAGGGCCACCGCCAGCGATGGCCCTGCCCGTGAGACCCAGAACTGGGTCTCACAGGCAGGGCCACTGCCGGCGATGGCCCTGCCCGCTCGCCGCGGGACAACCCCCGGCCGGTTCGCCGGAGGCCGGCGAACCCGTCGGTGGGCGTCGGGCAGGCCGGCGGCGGCAGAGGAGGGCGCGGAGGGGAGTTCGCGGAAACGTGCGGTATCGGGGTATTTCAAGGGATGAACAGTAACTGTTTTGGAATTTTTTTTAATTGCAGGCTGCCATTTAGGAATCCAACGGTCCGATTTGATTTCCTGGAGATCGGTTGGTACAGATGAGATTCATGGTGTGATTGAGATATGTATATTGTATTATATAATAAAGATATATATACATATATATATATATATATATATATATATATATATATATATATATATATATATATATATATCAATTTATATATCTTTCACTATCATAAACGAAAAGTTGTCTTTGGTGAAACATTCAAAAATATCAATTATGCCCTTATTTTTATATTTTAATAACTTGACATATATTATAATCTATTTTAAAGAAATTAAAATACAATGTCCATTCAAGTAATTACACTATCAAAAAATTTCAAGTAATGATGAAAATTCATTTAAATTCAAAAAGATTTTTAGTAGAGTTCTTACACCTACTATGGTAGGTTGTCATTAGGCATGTCATCAGTCTATTCAAGGAAGGTTGTCATTAAGCATATATGTGGTATTTTCGAGGTAATGACATTAAATCAATCAACTTTATTAAAGTCAAAATTAATATTTTGGCAAAACCATCAAATAAGTCCCTTAACTCATGCCATTTTTTGAAATCAGTCCCTCAAGTGTTATTTGCTTGAAATTAGCAAGGTTTTGAGAACCGGACCGGACATAGAACCGGTCATGAGAGAGGTTCAAGGTTTAACCGGTTTGACCGGTTGAACCGGAGTTGAACCGTTTTGACATTAATGACCGCAAGGTCTCCTAACTTTTCACACTTTTATTAGGAGATTGTTAATTTCTTTATTAGGCGATTGTTAACTGCAACCCATTATTGGCTAGTCGCACCCCAAAATCTCCTAATTTTTCACTCTTTTTCAAAATACGTCTTGTACATGCAACTTTAGGAAAAGTGTTCAACACGAAAGTTGTAGATCTCGTCAAGATTTACAACTTTCGTGTTGAACATGTTTCCTGAAATTGCATGTACAAGGTGTATTTCGGAAATGCGCAAAATCTGAGCATATTTCGAAAGTACTGTCTTGTACATGCATTTTTAGGAAAAGTGATCAACACGAAAGTTGTAGATCTTGACGAGATCTACAACTTTCGTGTTGAGCACTTTTCCTAATATTGCATGTACAAGGCGTATTTCGAAAAGGATCGAAAAATTATGAGATTTTGGGGTGCGACTAGCCAATAACGGGCTGCGGTTAACAAACGCCAAAAAATTAATGCTGAGTTTTTGAACCGCCCGGTTAGCCAAAAACCGGCCCGGTTTCCGGTTATCCGGTTCAACCGGCCGGTTTTCCGGTTCTTGGCCGGTTCTTGGCCAGGCCGGTTTTAGGAACCAGACCGGACCGCCCGGAGGACCGGTCGGCGGTTCAACCGGTCGGACCGGCCGGTCCGGTCCGGTTTTTAAAACGTTGGAAATTAGTCCCTCCTTTTTAATTTTTAGGTGATTTCAGTCTCATTTAACTTTGCTGTTAAATATTGGGTTGAGGGTACAAGAGTAAAATACCATTTATTTTAATAATAACCTAAACCCTAACCTTTTCTTCTCCCTTCCGTTAGCATTGCCCTCCTTTTTGCGGGGATTTTATTCCGTCAGGGTTCCGGGGCACTCGCGCGCGACTAAAAGTGCTCGCGCGCGGGGCTTCTCGCGCCTTTGCTTTTGTTATTTTTTCTTTCTCTAAATCGTCATCGTTGATATCTCCACCGGGCAACTCTACCTCTCACCCGGACAGAGATTTACAAACGGACTCCGGTTCCAAAAATTTCTCCTTTTCGCGAGCTGCTATTCCTCACTGGCGAGTAAACATCTGCATTCTCCCTATTTCTTCTTGAAGGCGATCAGAGCAGGCTATCCACTCGACGACTCCTTGGAGCTTGCATGCGATCTTTCCCCTGTTCCTTGGAAAGCCCCTCTTTCAATCGATCTTCGTCCATTATATCAGGAGATCTGCGGCTCCCCGTGCATACTCCTTCAGTGTGAGTACCTTCTTTTTTTTCTTTGATTTGCATCTATTTGAGGGTTTCAGTTTAATGGTTTAGGGTTTTGATGGTTTTAATTTTTGGCAATTTGCAAAATGCACCCTGGAAATATAGGCTTTTGGAAAAATGCACCCCGAAAGTTTAAAATTGGCAAAATGCACCCCTCAAAGTGAGTTTTCTTGGCAATGTGCACCCTCACTAGACAAAAAATGAAACGACCAAAATGTACACTCTAGGGTGCACATTGCCAAGAAAAACCACTTTTGGGGGGGGGGGGGGGGGGCATTTTGCCAATTTTAAACTTTTGAGGCGCATTTTGCCAGAAGTCTATATTTCGAGGGTGCATTTTGCCAATTTCCCTTTTAATTTTTCACCGTGAATATTTGATAGTGTTGATGGTTTAGGGTTTTGATAATTTTAGTCTTTCATTAACTAATTTCTCCTTTTATTTTCTTATATTTACATCTTTTTCCCGCATTTTAGCATTATCAAAATCGGTGATCATCCTATCTTCCATTTTTGTGCATAGATTGCTTATTTTCCTCGACAAATGTTTTTAAAAATGTCTTTGTTTATTTTCAGGTTAGAAATGAATTTTGTTGTAGTAGAAGCTGCATGTTTGAATAAAAGTTACATTTTGGAGTAGAAGTTACATCAAGAATGAGTAGAAGCTGCATTTCTCATAAACATTGAATTTTGTTTTTGTATTTTGTAACTATTAATGGACACAACAAAAGAAGCGCATGATCATCTGTATATACAACTATTCTTCTTAATGTTTTGCTGAATCAGAAAAATGCTATTTTATCCCGATTGAATTGGATAGATGTTATTTATACAAATTAAATTCAAACAGCTTTATTTTGTTAAATTTTAGATATATAAAGCATCAATAAGTTACTTTCCGTTGACACTTTCGTTAAGTAGGACTGATTTCAGCTTTTTGTTAAAGGCAGGGACTAATTTCTTGTTTTCATAATTTGAGGGACTGATTTCATAAAGTGATGAGAGTTGAGGGACTGATTTGGTGGTTTTGCCTAATATTTTTAAGTCAAAACATATATTGTTTTACAAAATAAAAATTGTAATATTTATGTATATTTTTTTACTGTCATTTTGAGTACTCATATGTATATGTTGCGGGCGAAACCCGCCTTGATGGGGCGGACGAAACCTGTCGTCACCGGTCGGATACTGTCGCATATGGCCATAGGGGCGGAGCCCCGTATCAGACACTCGTATATATATAAATAAATATAGCATGGGTGGTGATTTAAAGTCATGCAGAGAGAGAGCTCTCTCTCTCTCTAAGAGGAAAGTCAACATAGGTGGCTATTTTTCTAAAACCTGTAGCCCCGCAGTCTATGATAATTCCCAAGATGGAAGAAACTTGATTTGGATCGGTTTGGTTCGAATCGGATCCAAACCAATTACAACAGTGATCGCACTCTCCTGATCACCTATAAATAGGGGTCCCTAGCCTGTCATTTTTAACGGGAACAGTGAGAACTTAACTCGTTTATTGAACTTGTTGTTAGACTTTGTTAACCACACGACTAAGTAAAGTTGACTGGTGTTGTGCAGACTGTGTGGCTAGCACCGAACGACTAGGCAACTAGTATTGACGGTTTGTCAGTAGAGGCTCAGTGTGGTTCAGTTCGCGGATAGCAGTTTGCGGTTTATCAGCAGGTCACAATTTGTGCGACAAGATGTCTTCTTTCTCGGAGTTTGCGGATTTCGAATAAGCGGTCTAGCGGATAGGCACCTTCAGCTCGCGGATTGCGACTAGGCGGTCTCGAAGTTCTGTCCAGCTGGTTTGTTCTTGCATTGTCTGTATATTTGTTTCCATTGAATGCATTGTGCAATCATGTCCCGTAATGTATATCACGTAACGTCAAGAAGATAATGATTATTATAATTCCAGCTCTTGTTTTTCTATTATTTCTGATTTATTTGACTTTGATTAAATGTTGCAATCTTTGTTAAATTATTAAATTTACACCTGCTTCTAGGAAGGAAGGGCCGAAGGGGTGTGTTTTTACCCTCGTCTAGTCGGGTTGGACTTGGACATTTATATATATCTTTGTTAAATTATTAAATTAAATTAAAACAGTAAAAAATTAAAATTATATCAAAAAATAAAATATATTTGTGAGCTGAGTATGCTGAAAATGTCATTAATTATATGATGATCGGATGATGGCTGTCATCATTTCCCCAGTTGATGTATATATTATTATCTATTTTTAGGAAGCCGGAATGTGTTGTACTGCACTGCGCAGTGTAACACATCTAATGGTTGTTAATACATTCATATCGCACACGTATCTCGGCGCGAGTGCTGGTGTACTGGCAGTCATTCAATGGCACACTGCATGTTGCAATACAGCACCCCCCCCCTTTCCCTATTTTTAGGAACGGATAGCAGCGTTTTTTTTGGAGCTGGTGAAATCCAAGCCACCAAACTTCAAATTCAACGTCAGCCATTTTTATAAAAAAAAACACGTTTTTCAAAGGTGCATCCAATGACTTAACTAATGGGTGGCGTTCCTTCCTCCGAAAATGCTCCCCTTGGCCAAAAATTATTTTTGTTTTCTATTTTTGAAAAAACTAATGACAAAGTCATTGCCAGTAGCTTGGCCAAATTTTATCCTGCATTAAATGGGACAAAATTACAATGAAGGTTAAGGATTTTGCCGCCATATTTTGGGGTCTCCTTTATTTTTCCGTTGTCTTTTGGTGCTTCTTCTCCCGCACCGGTAGCCCACTACCATCTCAAACAGAGCCTAAGCAGACAAGTATGTATAAATGTATAATTTGAACATAGAAAAGGTAATATTTGAGAATTTTACGATATGAATAAGAGAGATGATTCATGTATTCACACAAAATTGTAAAATTAAATGAGATATAGCTAAGACTTTGGTTGGGGAGACTTATTTTCACAGGTCAAGTGGTTACGACCGTATAAATCAAACCTTAATTAAGGTCATGTTCATGCAGTCGTAACCGCTTGACCGGGAAAAATAAGTCCCCCTAAACGGAGCCTAAATGATCGATTTGAGTTGAATTCAAATTATTTTGTATTTTTCTCATCAATTAATGTAGAACCAAAAAATCATAAGGACTTCAAAAATAATAATGAAGTGAGTATTTAAATAATAAAATTTCAACATGCATAAATCCCTGAAATATCTCTCGTTGACGAGCCACAAAATAACGCGCAGCATCCTACGGCGATCATCAATAGATTTTGAAATTCTATCCCCTTTGAATTTCTTCAATTCTTTCTCAATCCTCTTTGAATTCCTCATGTATTAGAAGATGATTAATGGGACAATTTATGATAATATGATGATTTTTTTTAAAGAATAAGTCCACAAGAAAAGATGGGCTAAAGTTGAGGAATTAGAGGAATATAATATGGGTGAATATACTTCTTGAGAAGAAATTTATTGAGATTAATTTGTATTCACAGATAGAACTAAATGGGAAATTCATTCATAGAGTTAGCTTAGGATAGGGAGATATTTTTAGGGCAATGTTAATAACACTTTTTAATTGATTAATAAAATTAGAAAAAAAAGATCAAAATAGCAATATTAAAATGGCTGCTATTAGCAACTTCAGAAGTGCTATTAACATTGCCCTATTTTTAAGATAGTGGGGTAGAAGTAATTTTTTTCATTTGCATTATATATATTTTTTGCTCTAAATTAAAATTTTAAGTGTCTAAATAATTGATTTTTGCAAACAAAAGCTACAGAATGAGTTATGGTATTTTACACTTATTTTTGGTGATTATTAAACCACATTGAACACATATGAAAAAAATTGATCGCCAATAACAAATTTCAATCAAATTTTTCGAGGGATAAATCTATACGTACCTAAAGATTACCGAAATACAATAAAAAGTGAGGCCTACACCCTTATTTTCATAAAAAAAACACCTGACTTGCAGAGTTTGGAATAGTAGTCAGGTTTTTTTGCTATGAAAATAGTGGTATGTGTTGGTTTATTGGCTCCTACTCGGTTCAAGTGAACCGGGCCACACTTTTATAAAAGGCGTAACTGTGATCCTTCTCTTGACTGTAACCGCCTGTGCCCCCTACTTTTCTCTCTCTCTTGTGCTCTCTCTCTCTCCCGTGCTCTCTCTCCCGTGCTCTCTCTCTCTCTCTCTCCCGTTCTCTCTCTCTCCCGTGCTGCCGCTCGTGAAGGAGGAGCGTCCCGCGCTGCTGCTCGAGGAGGAGAAGAGTCGTGGCTCCCAGTCCGTGGAGGAGGAGCGCCGCCGGTGGTCGCGCGGTTTGAGGTGAGGCGGTGTTCGGTTGTAGCCGTGGAAGGAAGAAGGCCGGGGGGGGGGGGGGCTGTTTTGTGGAGGCTTTGGAGAGGAGAAGTTTGCGTTGAGGACGGGCTACACGTTCGTGGCGAGGTCCGGGTCCGAACTTTGTGCGTCCGGTGGTGGCGGATTTTCTCTCCGGTGGTGGCGGTTGAACGTCGGAGATCGACGTTGAAGGTTCCGACGAACCTTGTGCGTCCGTTAGTCGGATTGCAGTCCAGTTTTCTACACTCACGCGGATCGTGCGCGTCTGGCGCATTCGCGGTATTCTTCGGACGGTCCATTTCTCTCTCACCTTATTTTTTATATGTGTATGCATTTATTCTATTAATATACACTGCGTGGTTGTGCCTCGGTGGGATTGCCGAGAATCTGCATTTAATTTCATATTCATGTTGTTTGTATTTTCTGTATTAGTTATTGCAGCGCCGGTTTGGCAGTGATTATTTCTCAGCAGTATGGAGCCCACTTTTTATGATATTTAGATGTATGTAGAATTATCTTTTAGATATCACAAGAATGTAAGCAAATGGGTAATTAAAATGATTATAAAAGTATCATAAATCATATTTCGTGGTATTTTTTGCAAAAAATATATATGATTTGGTGTAAAATTCTGTGATTTTGAGCAAAAGAACAGGGGTAACGCACATAGAGGATGATGTGTTGCACACACCAAAACATTTTCTATGTAGGAGTGACCCTTGTAAATTAAAAAAAAATTGACAAGAATTAATTAATCAAATGGTTAATTGAACTATTATAACAATAGTCTAAACTCGAAATATGTGCGGCGGTTTCTAAGAAAATGTGATGGAGTTAGTTAATGTCGCAGTTAATGGTCCATATGAGGTACTGTTTGGATATCAGGTGTTGGTATTGTAATGATTAAATTCACACAATATTAGCAGCAATGTCCGTTTTGATTCATCCAAGTGTATACTGAGCTGAACCGCACGATTTTGCCATTTTTAAAGGTAGCATGCGAGCATTTTTCAAGAGATCTCGCATTTCATTACTACTTCTATTAGAGCATGCTTAATGTTGGAGTTTTCAACACAATTTCACAGATACGAGTTCTAGTTATTACTTAAACTCAATAGTTTTTTCTCAAATTTCAAAGTGAGATAAGCTTCGTTCCTACAATTTTTTTCACCTAGAAGCATGTCATCCCAAAAGCCTTCTAAAATCTATCTTGTTTGGGTTTCACTGTTCCCAAAGCACTGTAAAAATTCCCAAAATGGGATGGGGAAGCCGTAAGAGGTCGCACGAACACTCATTCACAATCAAAGATAAGTAAAAATCAGTAGCAACAGCAGCACAAGAGTCTCCAATTGAAATTAACTTCCTTACAGAGCGAGACATACATTGCAAGACATGATTTACAATGTAACCAAGGGAAACAGAAATCTACAACACAAGAAGTTAACCGCGCGGACAGCAAGCTGTAACCGTACTAGTCGTCAGTCCGCAAGCCGAGTCCGCCGAGACCGCTGAAGTTGCCTATCCGCGACTAGTCGCATGAACTGCTTGTTATTGAAATGCTGAAAGAACTTGAATAGAACTCCCTGATAGACCGGGCGAACTGCTCGGCTTATCTGCAACTCAGAGGAAGAGATCAAGTCGACACACTGCTATCCGCGAACTTTTCCACACCAAGCTTCCACTAGTTGCCTAGCCGTTTGATGTTAGCCGCACAGCCTACATAGAATCAACTTCTTTAATCGCAGCGATTAGAAAACAGTAACCACAAAAAATAAAGCGTGATCTAGTTCTCACTATTCACTGTTATTTATGACGAGCTGATGACTCCTATTTATAGGCGTGTGGAGGAGTGACGTCGCCACGCATAGCGATAAGATAACCGCTCGTCAAACCTTTCGGCTAACACCACGTATCCACACAAGTGAGGATACAAGAACTAGTTCGCCGCTAAAGAAAGGCTACCCGCAAAGAAGCGCGGACTTCATTCTTTGTCCGCAAGAACAACCAGATCGTCGAGCTTGCGGACACAACTTCAGGCCGCGCAAAACTCCAGTTCGCGACAACCATGCCGTCAACTTGCCAAACTCGGCGAGCTCAAGAAGCAGTCCGCAACACAAACGATCTCGACGAGCTAGACAACAAAGTTGGACTTAGTCACACAAAACCAAGTCAACAACAAACTTCACGGGTCTCCAAATAACCGGGCCACCTGAGACCAAGATCCGCGCCCAAGCTGAACACCAGTCTGCCACCTTGCGGACTGCTCCATCAGACAGCGCTGATTCTAGGCAAACCAGTCTGTGCAACTTTGTGCTGGCCTCCACGATCTAACAACCAGAACGCAAGCATAGAAACAAGCCAGAACACTGACGAGCTCCAGAAGAGTCTGCAACAACAATTATGTCGGACTCAGCGAACTTCAGATGAGTCTACCACAACCGTGGTTAGCCAACTATAACCACTCGGTTTGCTAAGGATATTTGCCGAGCTAGACCACAAGAGATAACCAACATCTACCAAAGGCAGCCCGCCAAAGCTGCTTGCCAGGCTGCGGCGGACTCTGCGGTCTGTGTGGTCTGACCAGTCAAACTGCCCAACTCCACTTTTACTGTCACTTCAATAAATTAAACACTCTCTGATGTGAATGAAGCTCTATTTACAGGCTTTGGGTGTGTACTTAACCATCTCACCCATGATCCCTCCTATTTTGGAGATCATGGATTTGACCGGTCAACCCACTCCACGTAATCTCCACTACAATAGGAGAAATCATGGGGGCCTCCCACTCAACAACTACCGTCGCCACCCACCGCTGCCCGCCGCCACCTACCGCCCGCCACCGCCTACCGCCGCCGTCGGCCGCCACCGCCGACCGCCGCCGCACCAACGCCGACCGCCGCCGCCGCCGGTCGCCGCCGCCTGCCCGCCGCCGCCCGCCTCCACCGGCTGGCCACCGCCGCCAACCGCCACCGCTACTTGCAGGTTGGCCACCGTCCGATCACTACTGAGCATCTGTCGTCGTCCGATCTATAGAGTAACCACCCACTAAACCACCAAGTTAGTATGGGGAACCCGCCATAACCACCTCCTGGAGGCTATAAAAGGAGCCTCAGGTCTCCTCATTTCTCACCTTTTCGCTCTCGGAATCTTCTTCTTCCTCAAGTCTATAGCTATGTCCAAACTCCTCACCTCGGGTCATCTTCAAGCCGCCTATGAGACAAGTCCCCAAGTACGCTGGAGAAGGGAAGAAGACGACCACCGCCAGCACTCAAGCACAACAGCCACCAAGTAGCATCCAGAACTCCCTCGGCGCAGCCTATTGCCCGTGGCGAGTCAGAAACTCTCTCTAACCTCCAAGTTGTAATGACAAACGGCCTGTCGCACTCAATTCTCCAAACATATTGTAACTGTAACCTGATAGTGGACTTTGACCGACACAGATTCGGTCGCGCGGTTTTTACCCAGTTGAGGGGTTTTTCCACACTAAATCTCTTGTGTCAACTCTCTCTGTTCATTGACTGTGTGCGCGCTCAACCGTTCCGAGAGCTAAGGCGGTCCAGTTTATTCCAGTCTGACCGAGACGCCGAGTTAGTCGGCAACAGTTTGGCGCCGTCTGTGGGAACCACGATTCTCAACATCCTTCAGAAGTCAAGACCTCCCTGTTAAAATTCAACAAACCGCAGACGCCCCCTTGGATACCCTGCTGAAAACTCAACAAACCGAAGGAGAATACGCCCACTTATATGTTGAAAGTTTTCCCGGATCGTGGAGTTAACAGTGGTTATCTCAACAAAGCAGTAACAACCAGCAACACATGCAGCACACGCTTCTTTATTGATCAAGAGCAAACTTCTTTACAAGGCGAGACATACATGGCGAGACATGCTTCACCAAAACCCAACACCGGGAGAGCAGAGACAGATACAAAGACAAGAACAAAAAACAAGCCGCGCGGACTCAAACAATTAAGCCGCCGACCTACTGCTGTGGAGTCCGCTCAGTCCGCCAGGTCGCCAGACCGCAACCCAAGCCGCGCGAACTCACCCTTACTCCAATGCTTAGCTCTTCACCGCCGGTCTGCACGCCGCCAGACCGCACAAGCTGCGCCACCGAATGGAACAGTCCGCCAGAAACCGGCGACTTCCTGAACCCCGAACCAAGTCGCCAAAGAGAAGACCGCCTGGCCGCTATCCGCGACCTGCTGTTTACCGCCTGTTGCTTAACCGCAGAGTCCGCACTGTCCCTGACCGCAATCAGAGCCAAGTCCTGGCTTTCCAGCGCTATCCGCACAACCTGCACAGCACAACCGGGTCAACTCTATCCGCGCGGACACAAAGTCCAGGCCGCAGCAACTTACGCGAGCTCAAACACTGTTCACTTACTTCGGTCTAGGTTCCTCTGTTAGTTCTGATGTGACATGGGTCCTATTTATAGGCACGACGATGAGTATGGTCACCGCCCTTCCCGATAGGATCACCGCCACAACCCGCAGCAAGAACTTATGTGTCCGCCAGCCCGCGGACACACATGCCAGTTCGCCGCCCTGTGCAGATAGCCAGTCCGCCCCAGCTTCTCCAAGGCCGGACTCCAATATCCAGTCCGCCTTGCGCCAGAGACCAAGCCAGGGACCACCACAGCCGGACTCCACAAAAGCCGTATCCGCCATTCTGCGGACAAGGCATCAGCCGCAAAACCCGAGCCCGCAACCGCGCCATCAAGGCACCTGCCGGACTCAGCGGATACCCAGCTATCGTCCGCATATCCCAAGTCCATTACCTCATTGCCAAGGCACCTCCGGACTTAGCGGACACGCCAATCCAGTCCGCTAACAGCAGACTCCAGTCCGCAACTCCTGAGTCCATTGCCTCATCACAAGGCATCTCCGGACTTAGCGGACTCCAGCTCCAGTCCGCACGCTCCTGCACGGGCAATCCTCCAGTCCGCATATCCCCAAGCTAGCAAACAAGGCAAAGCACTTCTACTACGCTTGGCGGACTGAGAAACCCAGCCCGCGCTCCACTGCGCGATCTCCCCGGACTGAGCCATCCTGGACTTGGTTCAATTCCCACCAAGTCCAGTCCACTGGCCGCAAGGGCCAGTCCGCACTTACTGGCGGACACTGGATCTAGCCCGCCATACCGGGCGACCTCCAGTTCCTGTCCGCGCTGACCGGCGGTCTCTGCGGCTTCCACTTGCCGCTTCACTACAGCAAGACCAAGGCATCTGCCAAACCGGTCTGCCGAGCTCCAGTTCTTCAGTCCGCTTCAAGCCGGACTCCGCGGATAACATTCCTATCCGCCTGGTTACTTCCTGGGAGTAAACCGCCTGCTGAGCATACACTGGCCTGTCAGACCGCCGCTGCTGTCCGCGCAGTCCGCGCGAACAGACCGCCCAGGCCGCCACAGAGCAAACCGCCTGCAACATCCCTGTCGACCTAGCAGTCCGCCAACCCAGTCCGCGTAGTCCGCGCGGATAGGTTTCCCAAGCCTTTCATTCACCCACTTTCACTTCACAGAATTCAACACTCCCCTTGAAGTGAGAAGTGGTGAATAACTCCAGCAGCTCCCGTAACCTTGCACCTGGTCCTTCCGATAGCATCTACGAAGAGATGTCCAAGACATAGTCCTCGCCCCGCATATCATGGACCATGAGGGAGCCCTCCAGCATCTCCCAAAAGGAGCCATGCTTCCCTCTGCCTTCTTCAGCTTCAACCTCCACTCATGCATCACAGGAGTATCACCAACTTCCTTGGACCCAGAAGCCCAAGCCTCGTTGCCTCTGAGAGAAGTCACCTCATCAGACTTGGTGTCAACCACCTCCTTGATTCTAGTGGGGTCATCACAGCCATAAGTCCCTTGCTCGACCTGAGGGATAACAAGGAAACACGGGACCAAGTCCGCCGTGTTCCCTTCGCTATATCGAGCTGGTGGCTTACTGATCCTCTTCGATCTCCGAAGAACCTGATCATGGCTAACCACCTCCGCTGCTTTTGAACCAGCTCTGTTCCCGGGCAAACCCAGAACAATGCTCCCTTTGTTCCCTGAACAAGACGCCTCCTTACTGGAACCAAGAGCACCTGGAGCAACGCTCCCCCTGCTACCTGAACCAGAAGACTCCCCTCTTGAACAAGAACTGCCTGGAACATCGCTCCCCTTGCTTCCTGAACAGGAAGCCTCCGCCTTTGAGCCAGAAGGTCCTGGAGCATCGCTCCCCCTTCTTCCCGACTCTGACGCCTTTGCCCCGGAGCTAGAACAACCTGGAGCACCTGGTGACTCAGACAACTCCACTTCCTTAGCAGCAGCCTCCTTCAGCCCACCATCTGACCTGCTTATCTCTAGCTCCACATAAGAGCTACCCCAATACGGCGTCAACTCATCGAAAACAATGTCTCTCGACACTATGAGTTTCTTCGTCGCAGGATCCATACACCTCCATCTTCTTCTCTGCTCATCATACCCTACAAAGACTAGCTTTGTTTTGAGAGCACCCGGAGAGTGTAAAATAGCAGGTAGATCCAAACACCCGAAGGTGCTTCACTGAGGGCTTCACTCCGAACATTAGCTCATAAGGAGTCTTCATTATGATCGGACTAAGAGGCATCCGGTTGATGACATGAGCAGCACAGGCCATTCCTTCCGCCCAAAGAGCCTTCGGAACGCCTTTACTCCGAAGCCAACACTTGCAGGTCTCCGTTAACCAACGGATCATCCGAGCTGCAACACTACCCTGTTGTGAAGTATGTCCACAAGAAAGCTCCATCGACGGATCCCTTGCTTCCTGCAAAAGCGTGAGAACTCGGTTGAGGCAAACTCACCACCGAAACTTGTCCTCAACACCTTGATCCTCCGGCCAAGCTGGCCTTCGACAAGCTTCTTGAACTCCACAAACAAGCGTACCATGTTGGACTTCTTCTTCATGAAGTATACCCAAGTATACCCAGAATAGTCATCAACCAATATCAGCATGAACCTGCTGCCTCCAAGACTGGCCGTGACGGTCGGTCCCACCAGAGCACAATGGACAACCGCCAATGGTGCATTACTCCTGGCTTGTGCTTTGTCGACCATGAAGCGATAGGCTCCACTTTCCTGACATCCCGCACACCCCCGACCATCGCCATAGGATGACAATCTAGGCAAGCCTCTTACGAGTCTTCTTTCCGCCATTGCTTTCAGCTTGTCCATCCCTACATGCCCCAGTCTTTCATGCCAGATAGCTGCACTATCAGTGGCATCCAGCCGATCAGATCCAGAACTAGTTGAAGTCCCAACTACGTTCTTCTCCTTCCTCCCTACCTGAGCAACGTTCGCCGAGAGCAAGGTAACCTTGCACTCCTTCCGAAGATGACCTTGTTGCTTGCATTTATAGCACCGTGGTCCTTCCTTCCTCTTCCTATCACGCCTAGGAGAAACACTCCTTTCTTCCTGATATGAAGTAGAGGGACCATCATCAGCAGCAACCTCCTTCACCTTCTTCCTGAACAACCCATCAAGGGAAGTCCAAACCTCCGCAGCTGACCGACATCCACTGATGTGGTCCAAGAGCTCCGATGAGATCACCTGCTTGAGAATAGACTCTGCTTTCGCATTTGCCTCCTTCCAAGCTCTCATCGCCTCAGCATTGCCAGCAGTATCCTCTTGTCTTCCTGCTCCGCATACAACCTCCCAAAGGTCCTCGCCAAGAAGAAAGCTCTTCATACAGGACTTCCACCGTTCACAGTTCGTCTCTGTAAGAAAGATCAATACCAAGACAACTTGCATCCTCCACTGCCATGGTTCTACCACTGGTTTCCTCTTCAGAAGAGCAACTACTTCCATTGAGCACTGCTTGACCACTCCAACAACCTCCCTCTGATACCATGTTAAAATTCAACAAACCGCAGACGCCCCCTTGGATACCCTGCTGAAAACTCAACAAACCGAAGGAGAATACGCCCACTTATATGTTGAAAGTTTTCCCGGATCGTGGAGTTAACAGTGGTTATCTCAACAAGCAGTAACAACCAGCAACACATGCAGCACAAGCTTCTTTATTGATCAAGAGCAAACTTCTTTACAAGGCGAGACATACATGGCGAGACATGCTTCACCAAAACCCAACACCGGGAGAGCAGAGACAGATACAAAGACAAGAACAAAAAACAAGCCGCGCGGACTCAAACAATTAAGCCGCCGACCTACTGCTGTGGAGTCCGCTCAGTCCGCCAGGTCGCCAGACCGCAACCCAAGCCGCGCGAACTCACCCTTACTCCAATGCTTAGCTCTTCACCGCCGGTCTGCACGCCGCCAGACCGCACAAGCTGCGCCACCGAATGGAACAGTCCGCCAGAAACCGGCGACTTCCTGAACCCCGAACCAAGTCGCCAAAGAGAAGACCGCCTGGCCGCTATCCGCGACCTGCTGTTTACCGCCTGTTGCTTAACCGCAGAGTCCGCACTGTCCCTGACCGCAATCAGAGCCAAGTCCTGGCTTTCCAGCGCTATCCGCACAACCTGCACAGCACAACCGGGTCAACTCTATCCGCGCGGACACAAAGTCCAGGCCGCAGCAACTTACGCAAGCTCAAACACTGTTCACTTACTTCGGTCTAGGTTCCTCTGTTAGTTCTGATGTGACATGGGTCCTATTTATAGGCACGACGATGAGTATGGTCACCGCCCTTCCCGATAGGATCACCGCCACAAACCCGCAGCAAGAACTTATGTGTCCGCCAGCCCGCGGACACACATGCCAGTTCGCCGCCCTGTGCAGATAGCCAGTCCGCCCCAGCTTCTCCAAGGCCGGACTCCAATATCCAGTCCGCCTTGCCGCCAGAGACCAAGCCAGGACCACCACAGCCGGACTCCACAAAAGCCGTATCCGCCATTCTGCGGACAAGGCATCAGCCCGCAAAACCCGAGCCCGCAACCGCGCCATCAAGGCACCTGCCGGACTCAGCGGATACCCAGCTATCGTCCGCATATCCCAAGTCCATTACCTCATTGCCAAGGCACCTCCGGACTTAGCGGACACGCCAATCCAGTCCGCTAACAGCAGACTCCAGTCCGCAACTCCTGAGTCCATTGCCTCATCACAAGGCATCTCCGGACTTAGCGGACTCCAGCTCCAGTCCGCACGCTCCTGCACGGGCAATCCTCCAGTCCGCATATCCCCAAGCTAGCAAACAAGGCAAAGCACTTCTACTACGCTTGGCGGACTGAGAAACCAGCCCGCGCTCCACTACGCGATCTCCCCGGACTGAGCCATCCTGGACTTGGTTCAATTCCCACCAAGTCCAGTCCACTGGCCGCAAGGGCCAGTCCGCACTTACTGGCAGACACTGGATCTAGCCCGCCATACCGGGCGACCTCCAGTTCCTGTCCGCGCTGACCGGCGGTCTCCGCGGCTTCCACTTGCCGCTTCACTAGAGCAAGACCAAGGCATCTGCCAAACCGGTCTGCCGAGCTCCAGTTCTTCAGTCCGCTTCAAGCCGGACTCCGCGGATAACATTCCTATCCGCCCGGTTACTTCCTGGGAGTAAACCGCCTGCTGAGCATACACTGGCCTGTCAGACCGCCGCTGCTGTCCGCGCAGTCCGCGCGAACAGACCGCCCAGGCCGCCACAGAGCAAACCGCCTGCAACATCCCTGTCGACCTAGCAGTCCGCCAACCCAGTCCGCGTAGTCCGCGCGGATAGGTTTCCCAAGCCTTCCATTCACCCACTTTCACTTCACAGAATTCAACACTCCCCCTTTGCAACATCCAAGCTCCGCTTCAATCGTGAAAAGCGAACAACTGAAGGATCCGTCCCAGAAGGACACACTGAACCAGCACACTCTCATTCTCTCGTGGACGTGTCATTGACCGATGAGGCCGCTTTCGCGTCTGTCACCGCCCTCGAGGGGCGAGTTCGACAAATGGAGGAGCAGCAAACTGAAATGCTTGCTCTACTCAGGAATCTGGGAGCGCCTCCTGCTCCTCCCCTAGCACAGGTCAACCCGCCACTACCAAATCACGGTAGGGCGCAAGAAGCTTTGAGACAAGAGGCGCCCGAAGAATACTCTGACGCCGCCAGCACCACTCACCAGGCTCATGGAGGAAACGAAACTGGGCGACACCGCCACAACTGGGGGAATGAGGCCCGACTTCCCTTGCTCGAAAGGTTCACCCGGGAAGAAATTAGGGAGGTGATCACAGAAGAATATAGGCAAGCTGATCGACGGGATATTCATGCTCGCCGACCACTCTGCCAAGGCTCCCCCCCCTCGCACCGCAAATACTAGCTCATCCAATTCCTCATGGTTTCAATCTGCCGAACATCGAGACGTTCGACGGTACCGACGATCCGTTAGAACATGTCAACCACTTCACTACTATCATTAGGATCTACAATGCACCTGATCAGTTACTCTGCCAAGTGTTCCCAGCCACTCTAAAGGGGCAAGCCAGTACATGATTTCACTCCTTGAGGGTAGGCACCATTCCCAACTTCAAAGAGCTAACGAGACAGTTCGCGGATCAGTTTATAGCAAATCAGAGGATCGTCCGCGACCCTTCCCACTTATCAGGTATCCGTTAGAACGAAGGAGAGTCTTTGAAGGACTTCTTCTGCAGGTTCTTTGTAGAAGCTCGCCAACTCCCTGGTGTCGACCCAGAACTGTTACAAGGAGTGTTCCTCGGGGGTCTCCGTCCTAGCAGCTTCTACTCAGCGTTAATGAGGGAAATCATCCCTAGCTACCCCGACCTCGTACACCGCGTAGAGGTGCAAATCGCAGCCGGCGAGGCTATTGAAGCTCATCTTCAACAGTTCGACGGGAACCAAAAGCGCAGAGGGAGAAGTAGTCGGCCACTCAACACCAAGAAGGAAGATTCTGAGAAGAACGTCGGGACGGGCAACGCCGACGTAATCGTCAAAGAGATCAGCCACCTCGGGATTATACTCCCCTCAACACCATGCGCCCAACATACTATACGCAATCCAGAATGAGCCAGCCTTGCATCGGCCTAAACAGCCGACTCATAACCCTAGGAACGACCAGTCTAAGTACTGCGATTTTCATCGAAGCATAGGGCACACTACTGAAGATTGTGCTCGCTTAAAGAAGGAAATCGAGTGTCTTGTTCGCCTAGGGTTGCTTAGAAGATTTTTGTAGGGACGCCTACAAGACCAGCAGTATCCACCTAGGCCGCCCAGAGATCAGCAAAATGCCCCGCAAGGAGGAGCCGGTGGTAGGAAGATGGTCGGAAACATCGAGACCATCGCCGGATCACCCGTTCTTTCCGCACAGATACTCTCGGTATGCACACAAGGGGGTGTTCATGAAGATAAAAAGTGCAGGCAAGACATCACCATAACTTTTAGAGATTAAGACCTTGAGGGGCTCCGAACACCTCACCAAGACCCTCTCGTAATCAACGTCGGGATTGGGGATCCTTGCTATAATGTCAAGCGAATCCTCATCGACAACGGAAGCACAGTAGACGTCCTGTTCTCCTCCACCCTTCAGAACATGAAGCTTTCCAAGCAGCATATGACACCAGCCGCGGGATCAGTGTATGGATTCGACAACCATCCAGTCCAGGTGTTGGGAATGATTACCCTACCAGTTACTATGGGAGAGTTCCCATGGCATGACGCTCATGAAGTCCAGTTTGTTGTGGTGGATTCAAGCTCAGCTTACAATGCAATCTTCGGAAGTCCTGTACAGTCCATTTTCAAAGCCATCCCCTCAATTCCCCATCTCGCAATGAAGTTTCCCACAACTGGAGGGATCAGAGTCGTACGCGGGAACTAGGAGGCCGCTAGGACCTGTTACTCGAAGCAGGCGCAGCCCATCAAATCCATGGCTCTAAATATTGATGACTTCAATCTACGTGACGAGGCGATCCTGCAGCAGGGAAAGCCTATCGAAGGATTGGTCGAAGTCCCACTGTCACCAACTGCTCCTGCACGCACCGTCCAGCTTGGCTCCCTCTTGCCATAGCAAGAAAAGGAGGAGCTGACAACTTATCTTTGTAAGAACAAGGATATCTTTGTTTAGGCCCACAAGGATATGCCTAGCATAGATCCTCAAGTCATCCAGCTTTCCCTCAACATAAACCCGGCTTGCAAACCCGTCATCCAAAAGAAGCGAAACTTTGCTCTGGAACGGCTCCAAGCAATTGAAGAGGAAGTACAAATGCTCCTTGACGTCCAGTTCATCCGGGAGGTTAAGTACCCCGCCTGGTTGGCCAACATTGTCATAGTAAAGAAGTCTTCCGGGAAGTGGAGGATGTGTGTAGACTACATCAACCTCAAACAAGCTTGCCCTAAAGATAGCTTCCCTCTTCCCAGGATCGATCAGTTAGTCGATTCGACCGCCGTGCACCGACTCCTCATCTTCATGGACACCAACTCCTGCTACAATCAGATCTGAATGAATCCTGCGAACAAAGAGCACACGACATTCCGAACTGACAAAGGAATCTAATATTACAAAGTGATGCCCTTCGGGCTCAAAACGCAGGAGCAACCTATCAGCGGCTCATGAACAAGGTTTCAAAGAACTAATTGGCAAATCTATGGAAGTGTATGTGGACGATATGCTCGTTAAAAGTATTTGTCGAGAAGACGGAATGGAAGAATTACAGTACTCTCCCGGTTCTTGGCACGGACAGGAGACAAGTATCTCCCGTTCTTCAGGATTCTCAAAGGTGTCAGGACCACAGGGTTCTGGTGGACGGATGAGTGTCAGGCTGCCTTCGAGACTTTGAAACAATACCTGGCCTCCCCTATGCTTCTGTCAAAGCCTACTCCCGGAGAAACACTTTTCTTGTACCTCGCTGTCACACCCGCAGCGCTAAGTTCTGTGTTGGTAAGGGATGAAGGGGGAATCCAGCACCCCATCTACTACCTCAGTAAAATCCTCATAGATATGGAGACTCGGTATCCAACTGCAGACAAGACAGCCCTAGCACTCGTCTTCTCAGTCAGGAAGCTTCGTCCCTGCTTTCAAGCTCATACAATCAAAGTATTGATCGTGCTACCTCTCCGCGCAATCCTCCAGAAACCAGAAGCGTCCGACCGATTGGTCAAGTGGGCGATCGAGTTAGGCGAATTCGACATCCACTTTTTGTCGCACCCCGTCGTCAAGTCACAAGTCTTGGCAGATTTTGTTGTTGAAAATACCCTACCAGCAGAGACAGAGAGCGTGCAAGTCGAACCCGATCAGTGATAGACTCTGTATGTCGATGGAACGTATGGGCTCGAAGGCTCAGGAGCGGGATTGCTTCTCAGAGGAAAAGAGCTTATCACTTTGGAGTATGAGCTCCGATTGAAGTTCCCCGCCACCAACAACGTCGCCGAGTACGAATCTTTAATTGCAAGACTCAGGCTCTCCTTCGACGGCCACATCAAAGGATTGATAGTCTATTCAGAATCTCAGTTCATTGTCTCCAAAGTAGAAGGGGACTACAAAGTGAAAAATGAGCAGCTATCCTAGTACCTCCCACTTGTAAAGTCCCTCCTGCTCAGGATACTGCAAGTTCAGATCCTTCACATCCTCAGGGAACAGAATTCCCGGGCAGATACTCTGTCAAAACTGGCCACGTCACCTTCTCAGTATCAGTCAAGGAGGCACCGAGTAGAAGAAATTGTCTTTCCCAGTGTCCAAGGACCATGGGAAATTGCAGAAATAGACGAGTCGGAAGAATCTTGGATTAGTCCACTGGTTACCTACTTAAAGTACCATCAGCTTCCAGAAGACCCAATAGAAGCATGACTCCTAAGGTTGCGGGCAGCCACCTTTGTGTTTATCAATGGAGAATTGTACAAACGGTCCTTCTCGGGTCCATACTTAAAGTGTTTAGCAGAGAGAGAAGCTGAGAATACTCTGAGTGAAGTCCATGAAGGGATATGCAGTGAGCACTTAGGTGGGAAGGATTTGGCACAAAAATTCCTACGTCAAGGCTTCTACTGGCCCACTATGAAGAAGGAAGCAGCCGACTTCGTCCAACGATGTAAGAGTTGCCAGCTGCACACCAACGTCCCGCAGCAACCTCCTGCTGCCCTCTCCACGTTGCAAGGAGCATGGTCAACAGAGAGAACTCCCACTGGAGAAACGTCGTACAATCTCTGCTACGACACTGAAGCCATCATCCCGGTCGACATCGGCATTCCAAGCCCCGGGGTTTCCAACTTCAACCTCAAGAAAAATGATGAACACTCAGAGACAAGTTGAATTTGATCCCTGAAGTCCTCGAGGAGGCAGCTGTAACGACCCGACCGAACCAGGATCATCCTTATCTACCTGGGCGCACCACGCCGCCATCGGCGTCGCTATAGAGGACTGTAGTCTATACACCCCAATCAAGTCACTGAGCCTGTTTCTCAGCAATAGTAGGTTGTTGGCGCCAGGTTTCGAACCCAAAACACCCTTATTAAGAAACCTCAGGGGTGGTATCATCTCGGGCAACCAAAGGAGCCGCCCCATCCATCATCTCGACACCACTAAAAGAAGTAGCGTTGGTTTTTCTCTTACGACTGCTACCGGAGGGTGCCTCGATACTCTGCGAAGAATCCGAAGAAATGTCGCACTGCAGCAAGTGCTTCTCCTTAACAAATGAGAATGTTGAACAAGTGTTTGGCAAACTCACGGGGCTCCGAAAACCACAACACCGGGGAAAATTCCTGCTCTTTTCCCTTCTGGCCGCGAAAACGATCGGGGAGTGAATTCCACACCTCCGGTAAGCCCCAAGGGTTCCAGATGTAGCCAAAAAGAGTGTTCACGTAGCGACGGTCTATCCGAGCCTAAAAATTGAGCCAACTTTTGTTGTTGTGAATCTTCACGCGCTCCCCACCATCAGAGCGGACATCGCACAACTCTCGGAAGCACTCCAAAGAAAGTCTCCCGCTATGCTCGCGGAAGAAAACAACCATGCCCATAAGACGCACTACTCCCGAAGAGGTGAACTGGGAGATCGGCACACCGCAGAATTTCAAGATCTCGGTCACTTCCTCAAAAGGCGGGAATCGGAAGCCAGAGCTTAAAGTGCTATCGCAAACTGTCAGCCACCCTCGGGGGAGGGGGGGGGGGGATTCTGCACTCTCTCCTCGACATGCGGAATTCTCACTTCGAAATCAGCAGGTAGCCCAAACTTCTTCCTTCAAATGACAATTTGGTCATCGGAAAGAGAAGAGTGTAGACGTAGTGGTCTCGCGGTACGCTTCGAGCCCTGTCACCAGCAAAGAAAGATCAGATACGGTATGAAAAGAACATCTCGCAACGATAAAATAAAATGGTAGGCTCCCTTGAAGCAAGCCAAGGGGTGCCTCCGAGCATGCGCATGCTCAAAAGCATAATACCAACGAGCCCCGCGGAACAGAGCACGCTCGTGCACACTCCGACACGTACTTGCACGCGCGCGGCCCGGTGCGCAGCACGCGTGCTGGGCGCACACTCACAGTGCATCCTCGTGTGCTCGCGCACCTCCTCGTGCGCTGGCCACCGCGTCGCCCGACTGCGAGAGCGCCGGAGGCCCCCTTCTTGGGCGCGCCGACATTTATTTGGGCTCGTCGGGCGCCGCTCTCCGATATTTCTGGCCTTTCACGCGTCGTCGTCATAGTCGAAAAGAATGGGGGGGAATACTTGCTCTCTCGCTCGTATCAACCTCCGACAACAAAGGATTTAGGGGGAAATTGATGAGAATGAAGCCCCATTTATAGGCTTGGGTGTGCACTTAACCATCTCCCCTATGATCCCTCATATTGTGGAGATCATGAGTTTGACTGGTCAACCCACTCCTCACGATCTCCATCACAATAGGAGAAATCATGGGGGCCTCCCACTCAACAACTACTGTCGCCCGCCGCCACCGCCGCCTACCGTCGCTGCCGCCCGCCGCCTGCCACCGCCTACCACCGTTGTCGGCCATCGCCTACCGCCGCCGCCGACCGCCAACAGCCGCCTCTGCCGCCGTCGGCCGCCGCCGCCTACCGCCGCCGCCGCCTACCGCCGCCGCCGCTTGGTCACCGTACGATCACTACTGAGCATCTGTCGTCGTCCAATCTGCAGGTAACCACCCACTAAATCACCAAATTAGTGGGGGGGGGGCATTATTACCACCTTTTGGAGGCTATAAAAGAAGCTTCAGGCCTTCTCATTTCTCACTTTTTCGCTTCCAGAGTCTTCTTCTTTCTCAAATCAGAGCTCTGTCGAACTCCTCCCTCGGGTCATCTTCAAGCAGTCGATGAGCCAAGTCCCCAAGTGCGCGGAGAAGGGAAGAAGACGACCACCGCTAGTGCTCAAGCACACCAGCCACCAAGTAGCATCCAGAACTCCCTTGGCGCAGCCTGTTGCCCGTGGCGAGTCAGAAACTCTCTCTCACCTCCAAGTTGTTATGTGGAGCGGTCTGTCGCTCTCGATTCTCCAAATATATTGTAACCGCAACCTGATAGTGGACTTTGACCGGCACTGATCCGGTCACGTGGTTTTTTACCCAGTTGAGGGATTTTTTCACGTTAAAACCTCTTGTGTCAACTCTCTCTTTGCATTGACTGTGTGCGCGTTCGACCATCCCGAGAGCTAAGGCGGTCCAATTTATTCTTGTCCAACCAGGCCGACGAATTAGTCCGCAACATTCTCCACTCTCATCGAACAGCTCCCATCAAAATCATGATGTTAAAGGTACGATCATTATAGTTAACCAATCTAGAAATTTTTGTAGGCCGCCTTAACACGATAAATTAGTAAGACGTGTGTTGTGTTGAGACGACCAAAACATGATCATATTGTATTGTATGATGGGTCATTATGAATACTATTACTATGGACCTCATATAATACTCTCTGTGGCTTCTGTGATTAGTCAAGCAGAGGTTAGTGTGATTTCCATTGATGGCGGGGAGCTCCACTAGGGCATTAAAATTGGAGAAAGAGTGGCTCGTCATATATTAAAATAGGAATTTAGAATAATATAACTCGTTTGGCATGGTAGTGGTGGTTATTAATATAGGGGTTAAACTGTTGTTTAACGCTCCCCTAAGAAACTTCATTCATTTTTGTGTTCAAACAGATGATGTTTGTTAGACGATTCTTAAAAAATGACAGTTAAACTCATGCGTTTACGACCGCCACGACCATGTCAAATAGAACCTAAGATAAAAAGAGGACAAATAATGAATAAAATTTCGCATAAAATGGAAGAAAATGATCTTAATTAGAGAATGTGATTCAGTTTAGTTAAGAACTCAATCAATTGCGCTAGTATTGGAATACCATCACACTAAGGCTTCATTTGGTTCGGCGGTGGCGGGTTGATCCGGCGGGTGGAAACAGAGTGTTCGAAACGGAGGGGGGAGGTGGCTGCTCCAAACGTAGTTTTTTGGGGCGTTTCTCAAGGCGGGCAAGCGGGCAGGCGGGCAGGCGGGTGGAAACGGAGCAAACGCCGCCGGAGGTTCATTTGTTTACCCGCCTTCCGGCGGCGTTTGCCCCAAACGGAGCAGCGCAACGCTGAACCAAATAGAGTCTAATGCTCCATTTGGTTAAGCGATTTTGGTCTGTGCATTTTGGCAAAACGCAACCGTCCGGTTTTTTTCGTCTATTTTTCCGTCTACTTTTCGAATAGCCGGCGTTTTCATTTGCCATAAACCGAGCGGAACGAAACCGTGGGCAAGAGCTCCAGTTCGTCTCATTGGAGGAGGAAAATGAAGGAAAATTGTGTAAACGCCGCTGTTGTTTTATCAAACGGTTTTCTGTTTTGAACAGCTCTGCAAACACAGACTATCCAAACAGATCTATATTTCCAGCATCCAGTTTACAAGAGCTTCCTTTACAAATCTTTTTTACAACAGCCACTTTTACAACCGCAGCCGCTTTACCAAATGTAGGCTTCGTTTGCCGCAGTGTTTGGAACTCTCTGTTTGGGCAAACGCCGTCGCTCGGTGGGTAACCAAATGGCCAGCGGTGGCGTTTGCTCCGTTTGCACCCGCCGCGCTATGAAAAATGAAGGAAAATGGAGGGATTTCGGCTTCATTTGGTTCGGCGGTGGCGGGTTGATCCGGCGGGTGGAAACGAAGTGTTCGAATCGGAGGGGGGAGGTGGCTTCTCTAAACGGGGCTTTTTTGGGCGTTTCTCAAGACGGGCGGGTGGAAACGGAGCAAACGTCGCCGGAGGTTCATTTGTTTACCCGCCTTCCGGCGGCGTTTGCCCCAAACGGAGCGGCAAAACGCCGAACCAAATAGAGCCTTCAACCGCGGCCTCCCCCCTCCTGTTCCAAAAGCTCTCCTTCTCCTCCCGCCTTCAGAGCAAAACGCCAAACCAACCGAAGTAAGGCTCTGTTTGGGGGGACTTATTTTTACCGGTCAAACGATTACGACCGCATGAACAAGATCATAATTAAGGTCCTGCCGGAGCACCGCCGGCGGCGGACCTATAAAAATACTCCGGGCAACGGAGCTCACAGGGATCTCGCGGCGGCGGGAGAGAGGCGGGAAGATTTTTCTCCTCACAAAACGCTAGCACATTTGCTTTTAATCAAAACTTAATGACAATAAACTCTCAAAGCAAGTCACGAATGACGGTACATAACCACCGCTCACCACGGTGTTGTCAAACGAAGCCTGGGCCTTGCAAAGTTTGATCAAGATATCTACTTTGTAAGTCTAGGAATTGTTTATTATTTTTAAATTTTATAAATTCACATAAAAATTTGAATGTCTCTTCATGATGTCATCATAAGTATCACACGTCATCATCATTGTTGACTTTTTAAACTATCTTCATTGAACCTTGCATTTATTTTTTGCATTCTTCTACCTTATCTTTAGATCATGCTCAATTAATTAGATGAACTTTACGGCCGCACAACCATCCACATGTCTCAATTAAACCAATAATTATAGTGTTATCATTGATCTTCCCCAAATAGAATTTTTATTTGCAAGCATATGGTGGCCATCGACCCCCCGTCATATATTTTAGATCTCTCAAAGTCGTCGTGAAATGTTTGGCCCCATTTGGCACAGTGTTTTTGCTCCGATGAGTTTCGGAAAAAAGTGAAACATTGTAGAATGTATATGTTTTGTATGACAATGGCTATTGCCGTCGCGAAGAAAAAAACTAGTTCTTAACATAAATGTGGATAAAGTTTTTAGGTGAGGCGGGCGTTCATGAACAACGACGATTCATAATCACTGCGTTTATGATCGACACTGTCACGCCAAATGGAGCCTTAGGTCTCCTCTCCAACCTTGTTACTCGATCAAATGTTTCAGGCATTCTATGCCGGTTGTGTTTTTGTTCAAACACACCGAAGCAAAACTTCATGCCAAACAAAATCTTAAGCCAAAATATAACACTACTTTTATTCCATTCTTCCATTAAAACTAAGCCATATTCGTTGTAATATTGTAAAACAATGGTACAGCTCTTGCACTTTTCTGCTGATTTGCATCGCATAATTGGTCAACTATGAGTATAATTATTTACTAATTTCATCAACATTGTATTTTATTGCCTTCCTATTTTGCGATTATTTAGAAACTATAAAATAATTACTAATAAAATAAGAGAGACCGCATAGCGCAGTGGATTAGCGCGTCTGACTTCGGATCAGAAGGTCGTGGGTTCGACTCCCACTGTGGTCGTAGTTTGCTTTTAATTTTTCAGCATTTTTTCTCAAATTAATTAATTCATTATTTATTATTCAATTTAACAAAAACGAATTTAGAAATGGCAAAAATATTTTAACCAAATTATTTTAGGAACGTAAAAAAATAAACAGTTCCGTTGCCGGGACTTGAACCCGGGTCTCTCGGGTGAGAGCCGAGTATCCTAACCAACTAGACTACAACGGAGAGACGTTTTTTGTATAGAAACTGTTTCTCTAAACTATATTTCGAATAGAGATATTTTATTAATAATAATAATGCTATGATAAAGATGCCACCGTGTTTATTTACTTAGATCCAGATTAGTAGACGAGGACTCTAACCAGCAATTTTTTATTGTATTTTTTACTAATGTTATGACTAATGACCTTATTAAATATGAATACCTAGATTATTTAATAATCCATAAATTAATCAAATATTTGACCTCTACCACAAAATCCATCCTGCTGGCAAAGTTTGAGAGTTGATTGTTTGATCTAGAGTATTCATAAATAAAATTTAGGTTATCGGTCGAACACACTTTCCTTTCCATCTCAGCGTCAGCGCTACGCATAATAAACATATAGAAAAGCAAGCCTAAAATTGATGTGTTAAATTTTCTCAACGTGGTCAGCAAGATAGCTCAAACGACAAATTAATATCTTCGGAACTACCCAGTTCGCACGTTGAACCAGCGGAAACCAAGGACTAGAGGAACAAAGGTAAATCACAACAAACAATGGAAGCACAAGCAGGTCTATTATTCATTCACTTCTTTACAATGCGAGGCATACATAGCGAGACATGATTTCGCTAGTATAACAGCTGAAAAACAGAAGCACCAAAAACAAGCCGGGCGGACAGAACCCGAGTCCGCCGAGACCGTGAGGTCGCCGAGGTCGCCGAAGCCGCCCGAACTATGCTGCAATCCGCCGAATACCACGGTGTCCGCCGAAGCCGCGAGGCCGCGCGGACACACCGTTATTCGCCTTCTGCTGAACCCGAACTGAGGAACACCCCTACCCGCCTGAAGCCGGCGGACAGGTTATTGAAGCTGGCAAAGATGAAACAGAACTGACAAGCCGCAGAGCGACCTCCTGCTGAGTCCGCAGAGACCGCACACTTCCAAGCACTTGACCGAAGTCACAGCCACACTCCTGGCTCCTTGAAGTTATCCGCGCGACCTGCACACAACAAACCGTCAGCCTGAAACAATCCGTGCGGACTGGCAAACACAGACCGCACACTTCGGACACCCCTACTTACTGTTCACTCAAGTTACTGTAGATGTGCCAGGGGGGTCCTATTTATAGGCCGGGTGAGGAGTGTGGTCACCGCCCAAGAGATAGCGACACCGCCCTAGCCCGCGCGAAAACAAACCACCGTCCGCTGAGTCCGCGAGGACTTAGCCGGTCACCAAGGAAAACCGCCAGGAGCAAGGAAACCATTGACGAACCCTCTCCAGTCCGCCTAAGCTAAGCGGACAAGGCATCAGCCCGCAAAGCTCCAACCGCTTCAGGACAGCAAACCCCCTTCAATGGCTGTCCGCACCAACCCGAGGCAGTCCGCAAGACACACACCTCAATCCGCCACAAGTCCACGACCAAAGGCAGCTAAAGACAGACCGCCCGGTCATAGCGGACTCGGCGGATACGACGGACACACTGAACTCGGCACCAAGTGTGACCAAGCCCAAAACCATAAGGGGCTAATGCGAGCTTGGCGGACGCAAAACTCCAGTCCGCCAAAACACCACAGCGCAGACCGCCACAGTCCGCGAGATCCTCGCACTCCTGCCCTATAACAGCGATCAATCCCGGACTCCAAAACCAGGCCGCCACAACGATCTCCACAGCAACTCCCTGTTGTGCCACCAGAGCTCGACAAGGCCTCAGCCAAGCTCTAAGCTTAGTCCGCAACAGCCAATACCGCGGACACATTAGTCCGCAAGCTTCCCGCGGACAAGAGCCAACCCGCCTATCAGCACAAGCTTGCACCCGCGACCACTGAGCAAAGCACCAGTCCGCAAGCCTCTCTATCCGCAGATGTCAGGCCGCACCAAACCGCGGACTCCATGCCACAACCCGCTCAGAACACAGCCGGCTTCCACCAGACTTTTCACCAGGCCGCAAACCTCAGTCCGCCCAGTCCGCCCAGTCCGCCAAGGCTGTCCGCCACAGGCCGCGCGGCCTGTCCCGTCACCCACTTCCACTTCACAAATTTCAACACTCCCCCTTGAAGTGAGAAGTGGTGACCAAGCCCAGCAAGCTGCGCAAACGTTCAAAGGGCCCCTTCGACAGTGGATTTGTGAAGATGTCAGCAAAATTATCTTCACTCCGAACATGCCCGACCAGCAGAGACCCCTCCAACACCTTCTCCCTGATGAAGTGGTGATCAATCTCTATATGCTTGGTCCTGGCGTGACACACTGGATTGTTTACCAGTTTGAGAGCACTCTCATTGTCACCCCGGAGTAAAGTAGTCCCTTGCACTTCTTCATGAACATCCTCTATAAGCCTCCTCAACCAAACGGCTTCCCGAGCAGCCAAGGCCGAAGCCTTATACTCCGCCTCCGTGGTTGAAACCGACACTGAGTCCTGCTTCTTGCTACACCACGAGATACTAGCTGATCCGCAAGTGAACACATAACCTGAAGTAGACCTTCGATCATCCGAATCACCGCCATAGTCAGCATTCGTGTACCCGAGCAACGCAACCTCCGCGTCCCTTCTATAGAGGAGTCCCATGTCAGAAGAAGCCTTGACATACTTCAGAATTCCCTTCGCCGCCACTAGATGAGATTGTCTTGGTTCAGCCATATACCGACTTACTCGGCCAATAGCATAAGCGATATTCGGCCTTGTAATCGTCAGGTAAATCAAGCTCCCAACAAGAGCCCTGAACACCAAGGGATCATGAAGAACCCTTCCCTCATCCCGTCGAAGCTTCAGCCCAGATTCCAGTGGAGTAGAGCACTTCTTCCCTTCGCCCATGCCAAATCGCTTCACAATGCGATCAGCATACCCTTTCTGGCTAATGAGAACCCCGCACTCCTTCCTCTCCACTTCCAGACCAAGAAAGTGATGCAACTCTCCCAAGTCTTTCATCTCGAAGCGTATAGCAAGCTCTGCCCTGAGCCTTGCTACTTCCTCCTCCGAGTTCCCTGTGATGATCATGTCATCCACATACAGCAAGACCAAGACTCGTAGCTCTCCCTTCTTCTTGACGAACAAGCTTGAATCCGAGTTAGAAGCCAGGTATCCACAGAATTGCAAGTACTCTGCAATCTTCCCATTCCACGCTCGAGGAGCTTGATTCAACCCATAGAGAGCCTTCCTGAGTTTGCAGACATAGTCCGGATGCTTCTCAGAGACAAAACCAAGCGGCTGATCCATGAAGATGTCCTTGTCAATCTATCCGTAAAGAAAGGCATTCTTCACATCAAGTTGCCACAACCTCCATCCCTTGCTAGCAGCCAAGGCGATCACCACTCTTACAGAAGTCATCTTCGCAACTGGACTGAATGTCTCCTCATAGTCTTCTCCATACTGCTGTGAGAATCCTCTAGCGACCAGGCGAGCCTTGAACCGATCAATGCTCCCATCAGCCTTCTTCTTCAACTTATACACCCACTTGCAAGTAACCGGAGTAACGCCATCAACCTTGGGCACAAGGTCCCAGGTTTCATTCTTCTTCAGAGCATCAATCTCTTCCTTCATGGCATCATCCCACTCCTTCACTCCAGTGGCCTCGTTGAAGTTTGCAGGCTCTCGCTCATCCAGAGGACCTGCAAAGAAGCAGGAGACAAAGCTCACTGCATTCCCATCACAGTACCGAGCCGGTGGCTTAACCACCCTCTTCGATCTCCGAAGACACGACTCCTTGCTCACGGCTTCCGTTGCTTCTTCAGGCTCCACTCCTACCTGGGGCAAGCATTGAGCAGTGCTCCCCCTGCTTCCTGAGCCAGAAGGCTCAGCCTCGGAGTTCGAAGCAACAGGAGCTGCTGGTGAAACAGCAAGCTCCTCTTCCAAGCCTTCAGCAGCCTCCACCGGTGCTTCATCATCCTTGCTACTTCCGGTTAGCTCCACCGAGCTGTTAGAAAGTAGAGAAAGGAAGCGAAAAGAAGAGAACAAGCCGAATAAACTTTTGAATAATCGAAATTTTATTATCCAAAAATGATAACTATTACAAAGGTATGCCCTCCCTTATATAGAATGGAGGAGAGAAGAGAGAATACAAATAAGAGATGTGGGACTAAAATTTACAAGCTAAGCGGACTGTACAAAGTAAACCGCACAGGCCGCGCGGTTAGACAGAAGCACTAACCGCACGGCTTACAATAAGAGATGCAGAGAGGTCGCCTGTGAAGATTGCTTAGACCGCGCGGTTTACAAGACGCCGAGTCAAACCGCCAGACCGCGCGGTCTCTAACCCGCCAAGACAGACCGCCCGGTCTCCAACTTCAACACTCCCCCTCAAGCTGGAGCATATATATCAATCATGCCCAGCTTGTCGCAAACATGCAGAAACGAGGCGGAGACTGGCTTGGTGAAGATGTCGGCTAGCTCTTTATCAGATGTGACAAACGGAGTGCAAATCTGTTCTTTTAAAATCTCTTCACGAATGAAATGGCAGTCAACCTCAATGTGCTTTGTTCTTTCATGGAATACCGGATTTTTGGAGATGTATATGGCGGCCTTGTTATCACAGAACATAGGTAGAGGATGGTTGTACACCTCTCCTAAATCTAGCATGAGAGCCCGCAACCATTTCAACTCACAAGTGGTTGACGTCATACTGCGATACTCAGCTTCAGCACTGGACCTGGAGACAACAGACTGCTTTTTACTCTTCCAGCTCACCAGATTTCCCCCAACAAAGGTGCAAAAACCTGAGGTAGACTTGCGATCCCCTTTGTCATCAGCATAACTTGCATCTGAGTAGGCTTCAATCCTCAGATGACCATTCTTCTGAAACAGTAATCCTTTCCCAGGCGCTGCTTTGACATATTCCAAGATCCGCAAGGCGGACTGAAGATGACAATCCCTGGGCGCTTGCATGAATTGACTCACCTTGCCCACAGCATAAGAAATGTCGGGTCTGGTCACTGTGAGATATATGAGCTTACCAACCAGACGCCTGTATCGCGAACTATCTGAAAGAAGAGGCGAATCATCTGTCCAGGTTTTGTCCTCCCCAATAGCCATGGGACATCGGGCAGGTTTAGCTCCAGTCAATCCTGCCTCTTTTAAAAGATCAAGGGCATACTTACGCTGAGAGAGAACTAAGGAGTCGGGCTTCCGAGAGAGTTCGATCCCCAGAAAGTACTTTGGAGAGCTCATATCTTTAGTGATCAGATGTTGGCGAAGATGTAGCTTTGTCAGGGCTACCCCTTCCTGGTCATCGCCAGTGAGAAGAATATCATCGACGTATACAGCAAGAACAACCAGCCCAGAAGGAGTTTTGCGAATAAAGAGAGAGTGATCAGCAGAGCTTCGCACAAAACCAACAGCCGCCACAATACCGCTGAACTTGTCAAACCAAGCTCGAGGACTCTGCTTGAGGCCATAAATTGCCTTCTGCAGCCGGCATACTCGTGTCTCCCCCTGAGCAACATACCCAGGAGGTTGCTCCATGTAAACGGCCTCGTGAAGATCACCATAAAGGAAGGCATTCTTGACGTCCAGCTGAGAAATTGGCCAATCCCGATTGACGGCCACAGAGAGAAGAACCCGGATTGTGCTGAGACGAGCCACAGGGGAGAAGGTGTCAAAGTAATCAACCCCATAGGTCTGAGTAAAGCCCTTAGCCACAAGGCGAGCCTTATACCGATCCACAGTGCCGTCTGGGCTAAATTTGACCACAAAGACCCAGCGACAGCCAACAACATCAGTGCCAAAGGGAGGAGGAACAAGAGTCCAGGTACCCCGCTCAGTGAGGGTCGCCATTTCCTCATCCATGGCCATCTTCCAGTGAGGAATAGCAAGGGCCTCCTGATAGGAGCGGGGTGTGGCAGTGGCAGAGATAGCCAGTGCAAAGGCCCTGCGAGAAGGAGTAAGACGATCATAGGAAACAACAGCAGCAAGGGGGTGTAAGGTGCACGTCCGCACCCCTTTGCGAAGAGCTATAGGAAGATCCAGGTCAGCCGGGCCCGCGGCATCCGGAGCATCCGTGGTAGAGAAAGCTGGCCCGGGAGAAGAGAGCGACGGCAGCGGAGAGGAGGGAGAGGGTGGTGGAGAAGGGAGAGAGAGATGTGGAGGAAGAGGAGGGGGTGGAGACGGTGTAGTGGTGGAGAGTGTAGGAGGAGACGAGGGAACGAAGGGAATGGCAGGAGAATCAGAAGCTGGGAGAAGAGGAGAAGAGGCATCCGAGAAGTAGGAGGTATTCTCGAAGAAGGTGACGTCAGCAGAGACGAACTGCTTACGAAGGACGGGATCAAAGCAACAGTAGCCTTTCTGAGTGGTGGAATACCCCAGAAAGACACATTTGGTGGAGCGAGGGGAGAGCTTATCACGGGTGGCAGAAGGGGCATGCACAAAGGCAGTGCATCCAAAGATTTGGAGAGGGAGATGAAACGGCTCCTTGCCCGGATACAAAATGGAGAACGGGGTTTGGCCATGGAGAACCGTGGAGGGAATGCGATTGATGAGGTAGCAGGCAAGGAGAACAGCATAGCCCCAATAGGAGCGAGGAACATGCATCTGGGTCATCAAGGTGCGAGCGACATCGAGCAGGTGTCGGTTTTTGCGTTCGGCTACACCATTTTGTTGTGAAGAATAGACACAACTAGTTTGATGAAGAATCCCATTTTGCATGCAGAATGTAGAGAAGTCACGACTGAGATATTCTGCGGCATTATCAGACCGAAAAACTTTGATAGAAACATCAAACTGAGTTTTGATCATGAGATAGAAGGATGTCCATACAGAGAATAATTCGGAGCGATCTTTTAACAGATACACCCACGTACAGCGAGAGAAATCATCAATGAACGTGACAAAATAGGAACTACCCCGACCAATGGTAAGAGTAGGAGAAGGACCCCAGATGTCGGAGTGGATAAGATCAAACGGACGGGTAGAGCTACGAACGTGCTTTGGAGGGAAGGAGGAGCGGTGATGCTTGCCAAGCTGACAGGCCTCACAGTTGAGCGGAGGACTTTGAGGAGGAAGGTGGGGCAGAAGTTGACGAAGAAGACGGGGAGGAGCATGACCAAGGCGGAGATGCCATTGGAGAAGATCTGTGGAGGTGGAGGAGAAGGTGGAAAAAGCAGAAATGTTGTCGAGGAAGTATAAGCCGCCACTCGCAGTCCCAGTAGCAATCGTCCGTTGGGAGTCCGGATCCTGAAAAGAGCAAGAAGTAGAAGTAAATGTGACGGAACACTGTAATTGCTTGCAAAGAGATGTAATAGATAATAAGTTGCACGGGAACTGGGGCACATATAGAGTATCCGCCAAGTGAAGAGACGGGGTGACATGAACTATCCCTGTGCCATGAACAGATGATGAAGAGCCGTCAGCGAGAGTAACTGGGGGCAAGCGAGCATGTTTTTCTAGGAGAGAGAAACACGGGAGATGGCCGGTCATATGATTCGTAGCACCAGTGTCGATCAGCCATTTGCCCTGAGTAACAACGTGTGCACGACCAGAAGACGTGACAACCGAGGCGAAAGCCATGAAGGGAGGAAGAAGAAACTGCAGCGGTCTCGGTGACAGCACACCAGCGGCACGAAGGGCCACGACCAAGGTGCAGAGCACAAGCCGCGCGACTAAACCAGGAGGTCGCGGCGACTAACAAGAGAAGCGGCTAAGAGCGAAGAGGCGGAGAGGCCGCTCAAACAAGGAAGAATCCGCGTGAAACCGCGGCGGGAACAAAAGGGAAGAAGCCGCTTGAACACGAGCGGCTAGGATCCAGATCAAGGCACAGCGGGGAAGAAGTCGCGCGGACTGCAAAGGGCCGGGCGAACAGAAGAGAGGAGAAGAGCAGGTGACCGCGACCAAGATGCGGGTAAGAAAGGGACAACCCGCACGGTCAGGCAGATCACAGCAGTTGCGAGAATGCGGTCAAGGGCACAGCGGGGAAGAGGTCGCGCGGACTGAAAGGCCGAGCGAACAGAAGAGAGGAGAAGAGCAGGTGACCGCGACCAAGATGCGGGTAAGAAAGGAACAACCCGCACGGTCAGGCAGATCACAGCAGCAAACCGCGAGTGCAGAGACAACACACGCGGACAGAGACAGACCGCAGCGACTAGGAAGTCGGAGCGGCAGGAAAGAGCAAGGAGCGCGGCGACACGGAAACAGGTCGCTGCGACAAAGAGCAGGAGGAGAAGAGAAACAAGAAGAGCAAGCCGCGCAAACAGGCAGCGGACAGAAACAAGCCGCGCGGATAGAGACAAACCGCGCGGACAGAGGAGAAGGCAAGCCGCGAACAAGCCGCAGAACGCGGAAGACAAGCCGCGAACAACAGAGAGCGCACAGAATCAGGAGGAAAAGACCGTGTCCTCTGATACCATGTTAGAAAGTAGAGAAAGGAAGCGAAAAGAAGAGAACAAGCCGAATAAACTTTTGAATAATCGAAATTTTATTATCCAAAAATGATAACTATTACAAAGGTATGCCCTCCCTTATATAGAATGGAGGAGAGAAGAGAGAATACAAATAAGAGATGTGGGACTAAAATTTACAAGCTAAGCGGACTGTACAAAGTAAACCGCACAGGCCGCGCGGTTAGACAGAAGCACTAACCGCACGGCTTACAATAAGAGATGCAGAGAGGTCGCCTGTGAAGATTGCTTAGACCGCGCGGTTTACAAGACGCCGAGTCAAACCGCCAGACCGCGCGGTCTCTAACCCGCCAAGACAGACCGCCCGGTCTCCAACTTCAACACGAGCCACCTCCATATGACGTCAGCTCGTCGAAGACAACGTCTCTTGACACCACGAACTTCTTCGTCACAGGGTCCATGCACTTCCATCTCTTCTTCCGCTCATCATAGCCAACAAAGACAAGTTTCCTTGCATTCGCATCCAGCTTTGTCCGTGAAGCATCCGGGACATGCACGTAGCAAGTTGAACCGAACACCCTAAGGTGTTCAACACTCGGCTTCTCCTTCAGCAACAGCTCAATAGGAGTCTTCATGTTGATAGGGCTGAGTGGCATCCGGTTGATAACATAAGCAGCACAAGACATTCCCTCCGCCCAAAAGGACCTTGGGATATCTTTTGCATGCAGCCAGCATTTGCAGGTTTCCGTCAAATGACGGATCTTCCGCTCCGCTACCCCATTCTGTTGTGGAGTGTGAGCACAAGTAAGCTCCCGTTGGATCCCGTGCTTCCTGCAGAAGTTAGAAAACTCGGAAGAGACAAACTCCCCCCCCCCCCCCCCGTTGTCAGTTCTAAACTTCTTAATCCGCAAGCCAAGCCGGCCTTCTACCAACTCCTTGAACTCCACGAACAACCGGAAGGCTTCCGACTTCTCCTTTAAGAAGTACACTCAAGTATACCTTGAGTAGTCATCAACCAAGACAAGCATGTATCTGCTTCCACCAAGGCTGGCAGTAACAGTCGGTCCCATCAGGTCGCCATGAATACACTCCAATGGTTTCTTGCTCCTTGTTTGTGATTTATCAAACGGAAGGTGATGTGCCTTACCGTATTGACAGCCCGCACAAACATGCCCATCACCAAAGGAGGACAACTTCGGCAACCCCCTCACCAGACTTCTACTCGCCATTGCCTTTAGCTTGTCCATGCCAACATGCCCCAGCCTCTCATGCCAGATAGCCGCACTATCATTGACCCTCATTCTATCAACATAAGCACTGGTGGAAAGAACATACAAGCTCTTCACCCTTCTCCCAACATGAGCAACATCAGCCTTTACCACTGATACGTTGCGAAGGAACCTCACGTCTGTTGGCCCAAACAGAACGTGATACCCAGCGTCCACCGCATTGGTCACCGAGAAGAGGTTCTTCTTCATGCCCAGTACGTGATACACACTCCTTAACGTAAGTGGCCCCTGATCACTACCCAATGACACGACCCCATCTTTCTCTACTGCATAAACAGTATTATCAGCAGTGATAATAGCTTCATTACCTGAGTAAGCCTGCATGGAGGTGAACATCGATTTGTCTCCGGTGAGGTGATGACCACACCCGGAGTCCACGATCCACTCGCCGTTGAAGTCCTCAGCAGACAAGGCCCGGACACAAGTGCCCGTCAAGAAAGCTCCGCCCCAATCTGCTTCTTCACTTCTCGAACAAGCTTCCTCCTTTCCCGCAGCATGCCCAGGCTGCAGTTTGACCTTGCAGTCCCGCTTGAAGTGCCCACGCTGATGACACCGGTAGCACTTCAGATTCTTTTTCCAGTCCTTAGGAGCATTGCTTCTCTCCGGCGGATATGAAGTTGAAGTCCCCTTCTCAACAGCGGCCTGCACCTTCTTCTTCTTCCCTTCCCATCCTTTCTTCTTTCCTGAGAAGAGAGCTTCGCTGCCTTCCTGATTCAGGTTCACTCCAGCCATCTGCCTTGCTAAGCTCTCCTGCGAGGCAAGCAGATTCTCCAGCTCCAGCAACGACGGCTGAGTAGCCCACCCTTGAACAGATGTGACAAAGGCCACATACTCCTTCCGCAAGCCGCGGATAATGTGTCTTTTCATCTTTGCCTCAGAGATAGGCTCATCAGGATCCAGTGCCGACAGCTCAGCACACAAGCTCTTCATCTTTAAGAAGTACTTGGAGATGGAAAGGTCTCCCTGAGTTGCCCTGGCCAACTCATTCTCCAGGAACTGAAGCCGCGCCACATTCTTCCTATTGAACAACTCATCAATGGTTGTCCAAATATCAGCAGCCGACTCACATCCAATGATGTGATCAAACAGTTCCGGAGACACTGCTCTCTTCAGAACGAACTCCGTCTTAGCATTTGTTCTTCTCCAGAGCCTCACTTGCTCAGCAGTACCGAAAGCAGCAGTGACTTACTGCCTGTCGTCTCCACCAACGACATCCCACAGCTCCTCGCCAAGAAGATAACTCTTCATGCACGACTTCCACTTCTTAAAGTTAGTCGGCGTTAAGAGTTCAATGCCCAGACCTTTTGCTAAGCTCCCTTCCATTGCAACACCTGTTGGCAACCTTCCAGCAGCTCCGAGCAACAACACAGGTTGATCACCACTCAATCACAAAGTAACAACACTGGCTGACTTCCGCTCACGCAACTGAACCTCAGTAACCTCAGAAACCTTGCTCTGATACCATGTTAAATTTTCTCAACGTGATCAGCAAGATAGCCCAAATGCTAAATTAATATCTTCGGAACTACCCAGTTCGCACGTTGAACCAGCGGAAACTAAGGACTAGAGGAACAAAGGTAAATCACAACAAACAATGGAAGCACAAGCAGGTCTATTATTCATTCACTTCTTTACAATGCGAGGCATACATAGAGAGATATGATTTCGCTAGTATAACAGCTGAAAAACAGAAGCACCAAAAACAAGCCGGGCGGACAGAACCCGAGTCCGCCGAGACCGCGAGGTCGCCGAGGTCGCCGAAGCCGCCCGAACTATGCTGCAATCCGCCGAATACCACAGAGTCCGCCGAAGCCGCGAGGCCGCGCGGACACACCGTTATTCGCCTTCTGCTGAACCCGAACTGAGGAACACCCCTACCCGCCTGAAGCCGGCGGACAGGTTATTGAAGCTGGCAAAGATGAAACAGAACTGACAAGCCGCAGAGCGACCTCCTGCTGAGTCCGCAGAGACCGCACACTTCCAAGCACTTGACCGAAGTCACAGCCACACTCCTGGCTCCTTGAAGTTATCCGCACGACCTGCACACAGCAAACCGTCAGCCTGAAACAATCCGTGCGGACTGGCAAACACAGACCGCACACTTCGCACACCCCAACTTACTGTTCACTCAAGTTACTGTAGATGTGTCAGGGGGGTCCTATTTATAGGTCGGGTGAGGAGTGTGGTCACCGCCCAAGAGATAGCGACACCGCCCCAGACCGCACGAAAACAAACCACCGTCCGCTGAGTCCGCGAGGACTTAGCCGGTCACCAAGGAAAACCGCCAGGAGCAAGGCAACCATTGACGAACCCTCTCCAGTCCGCCTAAGCTAAGCGGACAAGGCATCAGCCCGCAAAGCTCCAACCGCTTCAGGACAGCAAACCCCCTTCAATGGCTGTCCGCACCAACCCGAGGCAGTCCGCAAGACACACACCTCAATCCGCCACAAGTCCACGACCAAAGGCAGCTAAAGACAGACCGCCCGGTCACAGCGGACTCGGCGGATACGGCGGACACACTGAACTCGACACCAAGTGTGACCAAGCCCAAAACCATAAGGGGCTAATGCGAGCTTGGCGGACGCAAAACTCCAGTCCGCCAAAACACCACAGCGCAGACCGCCACAGTCCGCGAGCTCCTCGCACTCCTGCCTTATCACAGCGATCAATCCCGGACTCCAAAACCAGGCCGCCACAACGATCTCCACAGCAACTCCCTGCTGTGCCACCAGAGCTCGACAAGGCCTCAGCCAAGCTCTAAGCTTAGTCCGCAACAGCCAATACCGCGGACACATCAGTCCGCAAGCTTCCCGCGGACAAGAGCCAACCCGCCTCTCAGCACAAGCTTGCACCCGCGACCACTGAGCAAAGCACCAGTCCGCAAGCCTCTCTATCCGCAGATACCAGGCCGCACCAAACCGCGGACTCCATGCCACAACCCGCTCAGAACACAGCCGGCTTCCACCAGACTTTTCACCAGGCCGCAAACCTCAGTCCGCCCAGTCCGCCCAGTCCGCCAAGGCTGTCCGCCATAGGCCGCGCGGCCTGTCCCGTCACCCACTTCCACTTCACAAATTTCAACACTCCCCCTTGAAGTGAGAAGTGGTGACCAAGCCCAGCAAGCTGCGCAAACGTTCAAAGGGCCCCTTCGACAGTGGATTTGTGAAGATGTCAGCAAAATTATCTTCACTCCGAACATGCCCGACCAGCAGAGACCCCTCCAACACCTTCTCCCTGATGAAGTGGTGATCAATCTCTATATGCTTGGTCCTGGCGTGACACACTGGATTGTTTACCAGTTTGAGAGCACTCTCATTGTCACCCCGGAGTAAAGTAGACCCTTGCACTTCTTCATGAACATCCTATATAAGCCTCCTCAACCAAACGGCTTCCCGAGCAGCCAAGGCCGAAGCCTTATACTCCGCCTCCGTGGTTGAAACCGACACTGAGTCCTGCTTCTTGCTACACCACGAGATGCTAGCTGATCCGCAAGTGAACACATAACCTGAAGTAGACCTTCGATCATCCGAATCACCGCCATAGTCAGCATCCGTGTACCCGAGCAACGCAACCTCCGCGTCCCTTCTATAGAGGAGTCCCATGTCAGAAGAAGCCTTGACATACTTCAGAATTCCCTTCGCCGCCACTAGATGAGATTGCATTGGTTCAGCCATATACCGACTTACTCGGCCAACAGCATAAGCGATATCCGGCCTTGTAATCGTCAGGTAAATCAAGCTCCCAACAAGAGCCCTGAACACCAAGGGATCATGAAGAACCCTTCCTCATCCCGTCGAAGCTTCAGCCCAGATTCCAGTGGAGTAGAGCACTTCTTCCCTTCGCCCATGTCAAATCGCTTCACAATGCGATCAGCATACCCTTTCTGGCTAATGAGAACCCTGCACTCCTTCCTCTCCACTTCCAGACCAAGAAAGTGATGCAACTCTCCCAAGTCTTTCATCTCGAAGCGTATAGCAAGCTCTGCCCTGAGCCTTGCTACTTCCTCCTCCGAGTTCCCTGTGATGATCATGTCATCCACATACAGCAGGACCAAGACTCGTAGCTCTCCCTTCTTCTTGACGAACAAGCTTGAATCCGAGTTAGAAGCCAGGTATCCACAGAATTGCAAGTACTCTGCAATCTTCCCATACCACGCTCGAGGAGCTTGCTTCAACCCATAGAGAGCCTTCCTGAGTTTGCAGACATAGTCCGGATGCTTCTCAGAGACAAAACCAAGCGGCTGATCCATGAAGATGTCCTTGTCAATCTCTCCGTAAAGAAAGGCATTCTTCACATCAAGTTGCCACAACCTCCATCCCTTGCTAGCAGCCAATGCAATCACCACTCTTACAGAAGTCATCTTCGCAACTGGACTGAATGTCTCCTCATAGTCTTCTCCATACTGCTGTGAGAATCCTCTAGCGACCAGGCGAGCCTTGAACCGATCAATGCTCCCATCAGCCTTCTTCTTCAACTTATACACCCACTTGCAAGTAACCGGAGTAACGCCATCAACCTTGGGCACAAGGTCCCAGGTTTCATTCTTCTTCAGAGCATCAATCTCTTCCTTCATGGCATCATCCCACTCCTTCACTCCAGTGGCCTCGTTGAAGTTTGCAGGCTCTCGCTCATCCAGAGGACCTGCAAAGAAGCAGGAGACAAAGCTCACTGCATTCCCATCACAGTACCAAGCCGGTGGCTTAACCACCCTCTTCGATCTCCGAAGACACGGCTCCTTGCTCACGGCTTCCGTTGCTTCTTCAGGCTCCACTCCTACCTGGGGCAAGCATTGAGCAGTGCTCCCCCTGCTTCCTGAGCCAGAAGGCTCAGCCTCGGAGTTCGAAGCAACAGGAGCTGCTGGTGAAACAGCAAGCTCCTCTTCCAAGCCTTCAGCAGCCTCCACCGGTGCTTCATCATCCTTGCTACTTCCGGTTAGCTCCACCGAGCCACCTCCATATGACGTCAGCTTGTCGAAGACAACGTCTCTTGACACCACGAACTTCTTCGTCACAGGGTCCATGCACTTCCATCCCTTCTTCCGCTCATCATAGCCAACAAAGACAAGTTTCCTTGCCTTCGCATCCAGCTTTGTCCGTGAAGCATCCGGGACATGCACGTTGCAAGTTGAACCGAACACCCTAAGGTGTTCAACACTCGGCTTCTCCTTCAGCAACAGCTCAATAGGAGTCTTCATGTTGATAGGGCTGAGTGGCATCCGGTTGATAACATAAGCAGCAGAAGACATTCCCTCCGCCCAAAAGGACCTTGGGATATCTTTCGCATGCAGCCAGCATTTGCAGGTTTCCGTCAAATGACGGATCTTCCGCTCCGCTACCCCATTCTGTTGTGGAGTGTGAGCACAAGTAAGCTCCCGTTGGATCCCGTGCTTCCTGCAGAAGTTAGAAAACTCGGAAGAGACAAACTCCCCCCCCCCCCCCCCCGTTGTCAGTTCTAAACTTCTTAATCCGCAAGCCAAGCCGGCCTTCTACCAACTCCTTGAACTCCACGAACAACCGGAAGGCTTCCGACTTCTCCTTTAAGAAGTACACCCAAGTATACCTTGAGTAGTCATCAACCAAGACAAGCATGTATCTGCTTCCACCAAGGCTGGCAGTAACAGTCGGTCCCATCAGGTCGCCATGAATACACTCCAATGGTTTCTTGCACCTTGTTTGTGATTTATCAAACGGAAGGCGATGTGCCTTACTGTATTGACAGCCCGCACAAACATGCCCATCACCAAAGGAGGACAACTTCGGCAACCCCCTCACCAGACTTCTACTCGTCATTGCCTTTAGCTTGTCCATGCCAACATGCCCCAGCCTCTCATGCCAGATAGCCGCACTATCATTGTCCCTCATTCTATCAACATAAGCACTGGTGGAAAGAACATACAAGCTCTTCACCCTTCTCCCAACATGAGCAACATCAGCCTTTACCGCTGATACGTTGCGAAGGAACCTCACGTCTGTTGGCCCAAACAGAATGTGATACCCAGCGTCCACCGCATTGGTCACCGAGAAGAGGTTCTTCTTCATGCCCGGTACGTGATACACACTCCTTAACGTAAGTGGCTCCTGATCACTACCCAATGACACGACCCCCTCTTTCTCTACTGCATAAACAGTATTATCAGCAGTGATAATAGCTTCATTACCTGAGTAAGCCTGCATGGAGGTGAACATCGATTTGTCTCCGGTGAGGTGATGACCACACCCGGAGTCCACGATCCACTCGCCGTTGAAGTCCTCAGCAGACAAGGCTCGGACACAAGTGCCCGTCAAGAAAGCTCCGCCCCATTCTGCTTCTTCACTTCTCGAACAAGCTTCCTCCTTTCCCGCAGCATGCCCAGGCTGCAGTTTGACCTTGCAGTCCCGCTTGAAGTGCCCACGCTGATGACACCGGTAGCACTTCAGATTCTTTTTCCAGTCCTTAGGAGCATTGCTTCTCTCCGGCGGATATGAAGTTGAAGTCCCCTTCTCAACAGCGGCCTGCACCTTCTTCTTCTTCCCTTCCCATCCTTTCTTCTTTCCTGAGAAGAGAGCTTCGCTGCCTTCCTGATTCAGGTTCACTCCAGCCATCTGCCTTGCTAAGCTCTCCTGCGAGGCAAGCAGATTCTCCAGCTCCAGCAACGACGGCTGAGTAGCCCACCCTTGAACAGATGTGATAAAGGCCACATACTCCTTCCGCAAGCCGCGGATAATGTGCATTTTCATCTTTGCCTCAGAGATAGGCTCATCGGGATCCAGTGCCGACAGCTCAGCACACAAGCTCTTCATCTTTAAGAAGTACTTGGAGATGGAAAGGTCTCCCTGAGTTGCCCTGGCCAACTCATTCTCCAGGAACTGAAGCCGCGCCACATTCTTCCTATTGAACAACTCATCAATGGTTGTCCAAATATCAGCAGCCGACTCACATCCAATGATGTGATCAAACAGTTCCGGAGACACTGCTCTCTTCAGAACGAACTCTGCCTTAGCATTTGTTCTTCTCTAGAGCCTCACCTGCTCAGCAGTACCGAAAGCAGCAATGACTTCCTGCCTGTCGTCTCCACCAACGACATCCCACAGCTCCTCGCCAAGAAGATAACTCTTCATGCACGACTTCCACTTCTTAAAGTTAGTCGGCGTTAAGAGTTCAATGCCCAGACCTCTTGCTAAGCTCCCTTCCATTGCAACACCTGTTGGCAACCTTCCAGCAGCACCGAGCAACAACACAGGTTGATCACCACTCAATCACAGAGTAACAACACTGGCTGACTTCCGCTCATGCAACTGAACCTCAGTAACCTCAGAAACCTTGCTCTGATACCATGTTAAATTTTCTCAACGTGGTCAGCAAGATAGCCCAAACGCCAAATTAATATCTTCGGAACTACCCAGTTCGCACGTTGAACCAGCGGAAACCAAGGACTAGAGGAACAAAAGTAAATCACAACAAACAATGGAAGCACAAGCAGGTCTATTATTCATTCACTTCTTTACAATGCGAGGCATACATAGCGAGACATGATTTCGCTAGTATAACAGCTGAAAAACAGAAGCACCAAAAACAAGCCGGGCGGACAGAACCCGAGTCCGCCGAGACCGCGAGGTCGCCGAGGTCGCCGAAGCCGCCCGAACTATGCTGCAATCCGCCGAATACCACGGAGTCCGCCGAAGCCGCGAGGCCGCGCGGACACACCGTTATTCACCTTCTGCTGAACCCGAACTGAGGAACACCCCTACCCGCCTGAAGCCGGCGGACAGGTTATTGAAGCTGGCAAAGATGAAACAGAACTGACAAGCCGCAGAGCGACCTCCTGCTGAGTCCGCAGAGACCGCACACTTCCAAGCACTTGACCGAAGTCACAGCCACACTCCTGGCTCCTTGAAGTTATCCGCGCGACCTGCACACAGCAAACCGTCAGCCTGAAACAATCCGTGCGGACTGGCAAACACAGACCGCACACTTCGCACACCACAACTTACTGTTCACTCAAGTTACTGTAGATGTGCCAGGGGGGTCCTATTTATAGGTCGGGTGAGGAGTGTGGTCACCGCCCAAGAGATAGCGACACCGCCCCAGCCCGCGCGAAAACAAACCACCGTCCGCTGAGTCCGCGAGGACTTAGCCGGTCACCAAGGAAAACCGCCAGGAGCAAAGAAACCATTGACGAACCCTCTCCAGTCCGCCTAAGCTAAGCGGACAAGGCATCAGCCCGCAAAGCTCCAACCGCTTCAGGACAGCAAACCCCCTTCAATGGCTGTCCGCACCAATCCGAGGCAGTCCGCAAGACACACACCTCAATCTGCCACAAGTCCACGTCCAAAGGCAGCTAAAGACAGACCGCCCGGTCACAGCGGACTCGGCGGATACGGCGGACACACTGAACTCGGCACCAAGTGTGACCAAGCCCAAAACCATAAGGGGCTAATGCGAGCTTGGCGGACGCAAAACTCCAGTCCGCCAAAACACCACAGCGCAGACCGCCACAGTCCGCGAGCTCCTCGCACTCCTGCCCTATCACAGCGATCAATCCCGGACTCCAAAACCAGGCTGCCACAACGATCTCCACAGCAACTCCCTGCTATGCCACCAGAGCTCGACAAGGCCTCAGCCAAGCTCTAAGCTTAGTCCGCAACAGCCAATACCGCGGACACATCAGTCCGCAAGCTTCCCGCGGACAAGAGCCAACCCGCCTCTCAGCACAAGCTTGCACCCGCGACCACTGAGCAAAGCACCAGTCCGTAAGCCTCTCTATCCGCAGATACCAGGCCGCACCAAACCGCGGACTCCATGCCACAACCCGCTCAGAACACAGCCGGCTTCCACCAGACTTTTCACCAGGCCGCAAACCTCAGTCCGCCCAGTCCGCCCAGTCCGCCAAGGCTGTCCGCCACAGGTCGCGCGGCCTGTCCCGTCACCCACTTCCACTTCACAAATTTCAACAGGGCAACTAATCAAAACTAAAGTATTTTGTTTTAAAGTGAAAAGTTGTTCTATGGAATTGGCAAAAAAACTTTAATCGTCTTAAATATTGGAAATCGCTCTTCTATCTATAGAAGTAGGTCTAAAGTCCAAGTGTATTTGATGAAGCTTCAGACCTATTTATTTATTAGTCATAATACCTTTTTGTAGTTAGCTTAAATATTAATTAAGAAGTTTCAATAATAACCTTTATTCCTAGCTTATGTTTTTTGGGGTGATGATTGATGGTGTGTGTTCAACACAAATTTTTTATTACCAGATTGCGTAAGGTTCTATATAGTATGGTCATTTTGTTCCGAACTGATCCGGCGAAAACATCACTGTCATTAACATTTGTCTGTCACAACAATGCTTGTGAACACTGACGTAGAAAAATCTCAGTCTGAATCTAAACACGAATGTTGCTCTAAGCGTAAAGTCGGGCACTCATGAACAAAAGTTCATGCTCAATATTGTTAGAAGGGGCTGCCTTCCTTTAACTCCCTTAGTGGGGTGCAGTCCAACCGACCTAACCAATCTCCACGTGACGCGTTCGGCCCAAGCCCAACACTGGGTGACCTACCCTAAATTGATCACGTGGCAGGTTGTTGGAGGCCACATCCTGCCTTAGATGAGCAAAACTCGATACTGAAGCGCACACCACGGGGACTTCTCAGGAGGTCACTCATCCCGTCACTACTCCAGCCCGAGCAGGCTTTACTATAAAGTTTTTCCACCTCTCATCACCAATTGAGCTGCTCAATTGGTGATGGCAAGTGAAAGAACTTTATGGTTAAAATCTCTTGGGATCATGTTTTGATCTGTTTAATCTCCTAAATGACCAATTTTCTCTCTCCGGCCCCACGAGCAAAAAGTGGATGCTAACCGTCCTCTCATTATTCGTCCCGAACAAAAATTTGAAAACAGAGATCGATCCCAAAAATCAAACGGGACCCTAAACAATTTACTGGGTTGGGTTATGACTTGGCCTTGAAATAGTGAACTATTCAAGGCCAGGCTGTTTTTTACATTATACTAGGATACTTTTCATGGATGGGTAGAAAGTTTTGGAACAATCCTGTTATTTTTTTTCTTACAAGAGAGTTTGAAGTATTAATCCTTCGTTGTGGTATTTGTTGAGTGCGTTTGAGTGCGCCACGTGGAATGGACGGTGATGTCCGAGCTTGTGTCGCGACTCATTAAAAGGGGTGATCTAGTCGCACACCATCCAGCGTGCTCCTTGATCCTGGGTGTATAAGCAGGGTTTCCACTCCTCCCCTAACCACGTGATTTTGAAGAGTGGCGTCACAATGCTTTACAGTATCAACATGGTGGATTTCCACAGCACAACTTAGAATCAAACAATGCCATGGAACAGCTTTTTAAAAATTTATATTAATAATGGTGGCTTCATCTTTTGAATGACAAGTCTAGTACACTATTTTGGCTCCATTTGGGGGAACTTATTTTCACCGATCAAGTGGTTACGACCGCATGAACCTGACCTCAATTAAAATTTGGTTTATGCGGCCGTAACCGCTTAACCGGTGAAATTAAGTCCCCCCAAACGGAGCCTTTGTTGAGGCATGAAAAAACAATAAATGGTTAATTCCTTTGGAGAGGGTTGGACTTTATATTGAAATTGAAGGTTCAATTGCAATTCTATCGTAAGTTTGCTAGCTGTGAGACATAATTGAAATTCATAATAAATTTCATGAAATTCATTTTGAAATAAAGCCTGTACTTTTCGATCCATTGAAGAATTGGATAATTTCATGCAAGAATTGCATGCGCAAATCCACGGAAGGTGTTCTTCACATTAATGCAAGATTTTTACTTAGTTTAAAGATGAAACATGTTTGTTGCATCCTGATTATTATTCTTAAGATTTGTTGAGCTGATTCTGTTCGTCAAAAATGTTGACTAGAGACAACAGCTGATGAAGTCTACCATGCCGAAAAATTGAACATCATCAAATCATCAGTTCGTCGATTTGATTTACGACTCTCGAGAAAATATCATTGAATCACAGTCGCTAAATGATACAAAAGTTGTCGAGTCATCCTATTAATTTGACGGAAACTTATTCTCGTCAATTTAAGTTTAGTGATAGTGATGATTTGTCGACATGATGATCAGATCTCCAACAATCAGTGCGCCGACAATTATTGGCACAAAAATCAAATTCGCCGAATCGCCGCCAAATTTTTAGGTACTATATTTTCTCATTGTTCTGAAATAGTTAGTCAATCTAATTGTTGGATCTACTACAATATCTATCGAACCACTTTAAACATCAAAATTGTAGAATTAATAATTTTCATTTATGCATTTTGTGCTCCATTTGGCACGGCAATGGAGGTCACAAATGTGATGACTATGAACCGTTATTCATAAACGCTCAATCTCACGTAAGGAATTTCATCCATTTTATGCTTAGGTTAATTATAAAGCAGATATTTTTCTTATATATTTTAAGTTTTTTGTTTTTTTTTTGATTAAGCATATAAGTTGTCGTTATCTCTATTTTGGGTATTTCTCTAATTTAGATTTTTTTCCAAACAAACAATGTTGATGAATATTTCATTTTCTATTCATTTGATTTTGTAATCCTGAAATAGTTAGGTGATAGGAATTGTGTTCATACAACACTTTCATGTTGGGTGGTTGAGCCTCATTTCATTGCACCATCAATGATCTATATCTATAAATATTTAGGCTTTATCACATTATTTAAACCACCAAAACCGAACCGAACCGAAGTAAACTGAACCGTTACAATCATATTCTCAACTAGTCAGTGACTCCACCAATCCCCTCGAGCAATCTGAGGAATTCCTAAGAAGCCTACTGTACTACTTCTAAACCACATGTAAAGGTAAGAGGTGTAATATATAATTAAGGCATAGTTAGTTTGGCAGGGCGGTGGGACTTCTGCAGAAATCAGCACACCGATGACCGCCTCAATTCCTGCGGTGCGGTTGATTTCTGTAGAAATCCCGGGGCGGGGCAGAGCCCTACCGCGCTCATTCCTGAAGTGCGTGGAGACGGCGGGGCGATGAGGTATGAACGACTGGTGCGTATCCGCCCCGTGAAGCCTAAGACATGCATTAATGAAAATATAAATTAAAGTATAATATCAACCCCAATGCATTCGTGAACGCAAGCCTCATCTCAGAACTTCATTTACTTTTATATTCAAATTAATATTTTTTTTTTGTGAGGGTCACGCCAAACAAATATCTTATGAGGACTTTTTTTATCCAAACTCATCCGACTAAAATTTCCAAGCCAAACAAAAACTCGGCTAGCACGCTAAAGACAAATCCAAGAAGTCCATTCTTGCGCAATTCCTAGTATGTTCGATACTTTAAAGAAATATAAACTCATGAATTCGAAATTAGAATAGCCGTCCGGTCATGATTTGATAATTTTGCTGCTGTCCGATCGAGCTCAATCATACCGTACTATCTCTCCACATTTTACTAGGTGTCATAAACCTACTACTACGGTGTTCTAAACTCATGTGAAATTACATTTTTATCATTTCAATTTTTAAAATTTAAAAGGGCCTGCCCGATATATCGGCCGGTCTAGCCTGCCCGACCAAGTATGGTCCTGCTTAGTACGCCTGGATTGCCCAACTTCAAATATTTATGGTTGAGTTTTGTATTTATACCTGAAACTTCTATCCTTTTACCCGGTGTGGGACTAAACGAAATATATAATTAAAAAAAACACATGTCACTAAGAATTAAATCGCCTGTTAACCCCGAAATCAGCGATCTTTCTCAAGGCAGCCAGCTCGCTCGTCGCGGCTTGCCCCGGGTTCCTCCTGGAGGCCGTGATTCCCTAGGGAGGGCGGACATAATACTCTGTCCGCTCAGGCCGCGCGGCTTGCGCGGTCTCAGCGGACTGACCGACCAGGCAGCGCGCCTTCCCTTGGTCGGCAGGGGGCGCGGACTGCTTCCGCAGTCCGCCTCTGCAGGTCACCCCCTTTTTCAGCTTAACCGCAAAGTTCTCCACAGGACTCTCTCTGCCGTACTCAACTCCCTATCCGCCCAGACCGGCAACAAGCCGCATTCTTTGCAGGAACTAGCCGCTCTTTCAGCCTGCTCCTGCAAGTCATTCTTCAAGAACACCAGATCGCTCCAAACTACCAAACACAGATGGCGACCTGCCCCCAAGTAGCCAGCCAGCTACTGCGGCTTCCGCCTCGCCAACACGCGCGGTCTGCCTCGTCAAGATCGGCAGGTCGCTCAGTCCTTGCCACCAGCAGCATGGGCAGCTGATTCCTCCAGCCCGCCTGCAGGGCGCGGACTCCAACTCCGGCTACCCGCCAAGATCAGCAGCGTCCAAGTTCCTCGCGAGCTGGGCGGACTCGAAGTGCGATCAAGACTTCCAGTCCGCCTCCATTGGTGAACCCCAATAGCATCAACAGCCAGGCTCTCCATTTCCAACGTAAGCGGACTCAGCTTTGCAGCATCCGCGAACTTGGCGGACTCTCTACGCAGCCCACCTTTCCTTAGCCAGGGTCAACTCCTTCTCAGTCTGCGGCCTTGGCGCGGACTCAGTCAGTAGTGGCGGACTCCTTCCAGCCCGCCAGGCAGCAAATCCTCCAGAAGACAGCCCCAGTCCGCATAAACTCATGCAAACTCGCCGGACTCCGCGGGCACTCTCCTGCTCGCACCCCTTACAACTCGCTCAGTTCAGCAGCGGCGGACTCCGCGGATTCGCCTTGCAGTCCGTCGCTTGGCCTCCAGCATCTGCCACCCCATCAGTAGGCGGACAGTCCCAGCTCAGCAGTGACGGACTCCGCGAACCCGTATCGCAGTCCGCCACTAGGTCTCCCATTTTGCCGACAGCAGCACCGGCTTCAGTACCAAATCCCAGTCGGCGCGGCCTAGTGCGGACTCGGCGGACTTCGTCTCCTTCTCGCTCAAGTTACCGTCTCACCGGGGGTAACGTCACCGCAAGCCGTTACCTCCTCGAGCCTATAAATAGACCCTCGTGCCTCTCATAAGGGCATGCGGGGGGGATCATCGCCAAAGTGCTCACGCCCGAAGTCAGCCAGTAAGCCCTCCTGAGGACTCTGTTTCTCAGTCCGCACCCCTCTCAGTGCCTTTAGTCGTGCGGCCTGCCAGCCTGTGGTTCTCCAGTCCGCGCGGTCTCCCGTTTCCCTTAACCGCGCGGCCTGCCGGCTACGCTCTTCAGTCCGCGCGGCCTCTTCTGGCACTTCTTCCTTAGCCATCAGCTTCCTTCTTGTACCCTTTATTGCTTTCTTGTAAAGTTGTGTTAGCAAGTTGTAACTCTCGCTATTAATCAAAGGAAAGCACGTCGCAAGAGTGACATTTAAGCCGCGGCGGGCGAAGTCTGATGTTGCCGCTGCTAGTGGCCCCCTCTCTTTCCCTTCTTCCTAGCTCAGCTCAGCTCCCTCGGCAACCAACCTGCAAGCACAACCGTCCAAGTAACCGTCTGCTCGACAGCTCCTGATCAACCTCCTCCTCTCTTGATCAACCTTCTCTGTTAATCAAGCTTCTCCTATGCTCATCAACCCTCTCCTCTATCCCCGCAACTCCTGAAAAAGCTGTTTGCTCCACTCTCGAGCACTCAGAAGCTTCCCTATTCTCCTCTACCCCCGCAACTTTCATCCTCTTCCTCTCCAAGCTTGTGATATCGAACACTCCCTCTGTGTTAGCTGTCCGGTGCCGTTTTCGCGCATCAACACCGCCAACCTCCTATTCAAAGAAACTTGCATTAACCCTTATGTCACGTGACCATTTGCGTTAGACTTTTAGCGCATATTTTATTTATGACATTCCGCACTTATTAATTAAAATGTTAGCTAACACTCAGCTTAATTACATTAGTCTGGCTCATTTAATATTTTAGATTTTTTACACACGGTTAAATTAAATTATATTGTTTGAATAATTAATTTAAAATTATATTTTTTAACGGGGCGAGCGAAGCCCGCCGGGGGGGAGTGCTGACGAAGCCCGGCGTCGCCGGCCGGAAACTGTCGTGCTTGTCCGTAGGGGCGGAGCCCCGTGTTAGACACTCGTTATATTAAAAAGAAGTATGGTGGCAAGGTAAATAAGGCATGCATTACAAGGTAAATATGACACTGAATCAATCTCCACCGTTGGATCGAGAAGATCAGGCCTGCAAATAAAGTTTTTCTCAAAACCAGCATCACTCCTCTCCTCATTCCCGATTCCAGCAAAAATAAAAACCCGAATTTTTTTTTAACAGCCTCGCCCTCCCACATCTTTCCAATGCCGACGCCGGCGGAGCCGTCGGTGGCTTGCTCGAAGCCCACCGGCGGGGCCGCCGGACTCCGGCGAGCCCGTCGGGTTCGTCCGCCGGGGTTCATTCGTCTGGCGGTGGCCCTGGCCGCCAGACGCCGGACGAACCCCGGCAAGTTCGTCGGAGTCCAACGACCCCCCCGGTGGGCTTCCGCAGGCCGCCGGAGGCTCCGTCGCCGACGGCCGAGGATTCCGCGAGCAAACCAGTCAGCATTTACTGGAAATAGTATTTTTAATTAAATAATTTGATTTTAATTGTTTCATTTATATTTCATAAGTAAAAAGAGTATTAATTAAAAATAAATATATAAAACAAAAAAATATAATATTTCTAATTTTAAAAAGTATACACGATAAATAATTAAAATAAATGATGAACGAAGTCACCGGGGGCGGGCGAAGCCCGCCATCGTTGGCCGGGTACTATCGCGCGTGGCACGAGGGCCGGAGGCCCGTGCCTGCCACTCGTGCGTACTAGCATGTTCGCATGGACTTCGTCCGTGCTCGATGCGCTGTTGCGGGTCGCGCCCGCATTCTGGCAGACTGCACTCAAAATCGAGCGGGCTATGCCCGCAACCTAAATATTTTTATTCAAAACATATGCATGAGTACTTAAGATATTTGTAAAAATATATGAAATATTTTAAATTTTATTATTATTTATAACTTTTTATTTATATAAAAACAAATTTGATTTTTTTAATATTATTTGATATTTAATATTTTATTTATTATCATTGTAATAGGGCCATGTTACGTACAGACAAATCATATTTAGCTATTAGCAAACATTAACTATTAGCAAACCTTTTTTTACAATAATTATTAATAAATATTTTAATTATTAGCAAATCATAACAAAAATAAAAAAAATTCCAAGCCAAACAAATCATAACAAAAATTAAAAAAACTAAATAATTCTTCCCTAAAACTTTCCAATCGGAAATTGAAACCCGACAAAAAATTCCAAGCCAAACAAAACCTCAGCCAGCACGTTAAGACAAATCCAAAAAGTCCATTCTTGTGTCTCTCTCTCCGTCTCTTTCTCTCGATGAGTCGCTGAGTTCCTCTTTCTATCATTTTAATATGGGTGTTGTTATTAACAAATTTAATTTAATTTCTAGCAAATCATCATTATTAGTAAATCCTTATTTTTCAAAATGCTATTTGAAAACCATTTTGTTACTAGCAAAGCAATATAAAAATTTTCGTGTCTCTTTTAACTGCGTTGTATACGTACATTTTCATGAGAAGTGTTCAACATGAAAGTTATAGATCTGAGATCTACAACTTTCATGTTGAACATTTTCTGATTTGAAGCAATTTAGACCACCGATTTGACCCCTGAAAAAAGTCACACCGAACATATATACGGACACCCGGGATCGGCGTGACCTTTTTCGGAGGGCAAATCGGGGACTTAAACGGCTTCAAAATAAAAAGTGTTCAACATTAAAGTTGTAGATCTCGACGAGATCTATAACTTTCATGATGAACACTTTTTGATTTGAAGCAGTATAGACCTCCGATTTGGGCCCCGAAAAAAGTCACGCGAAAATCTGTACAGACGACTCGTTCAGTGCATGTCTTCTTTCGTGCCCAAATTGGAAGCCTAAACGACTTCAAATCAAAAAATGGTAATCATAAAAGTTGTAGATCTCAACGAGATCTACAACTTTCATGTTGAACATTTTTTGATTTGAAGCAATTTAGACCCCCTATTTGACCCCTGAAAAAAGTCACGCCGAACATATGTAAAGACACCCGGGTTCGGCGTAGCTTTTTCGGAGGTCAAATCGGGGGCTTAAACGACTTCAAAATAAAACGTATTCAACATGAAAGTTGCAGATCTCGACAAGATCTATAACTTTCATGTTGAGCACTTTTTGATTTGAAGCAGTTTAGACATCCGATTTGGGCCCCGAAAAAAGTCACGCCGAAAATCGGTACAGACGACTCGTCCCGTGCGTGTCATTTTCCGGGTCCAAATTGGAAGGCTAAACGGCTTCAAATCAAAAAATGGTCAACATGAAAGTTGTAGAACTCGATGAGATGTACAACTTTCATGTTTATCACTTTTTCAAATGAGAAACATTTAAGACTCAAAATTCAAAAATATAAAAATTACAAAATAAACAAGATTGATTTGCAAGTAGTAATTTTTGAGAAAAGAAAGAAATGCAAAAAAATGACTTAATTTTCTGATTTGCAAGAAACGAAAGTAAGTTTGCTAACAACAACACTCTTTAATATTACTATAACTCTTCCCCGCCCCACCCCCCCCCCCCCCCGGTCGGCCTACACTTCAGTCCGACTGAATCGGACTGAAATTTCACGATTCCGGAAATACCCTCCCGCCTCTTCTCCAGCTTTCTTTTCCTCGCGATCTACCCGATACCCCCAGCTTTCCCGCTCTAGTTGCTTCCCTCTCCATCTCCAGCATCGCGCATGGATATGAATCTCATTTCACCGAAACAACCAGCGGGTCTCCAGCATCGCGATCTGCCCGATACCCTCCCGCCTCTTCATCTCCAGCTTTCTTTTTCTCGCGATCTACCCGATACCCCCATCTTCCCCGCTCAAGTTGCTTCCCCCTCCATCTCCAGCATCGCGCATGGTCCAGCGAGTCATCGTGCCTGTGCTCCGATTCATCCCGCCGCGGAAAGGGTGTCAAAGAGGTTGGGCAAGGTGGGGCGAAGCGCCACGGGAAGGTTCTCCGGAACAAATTCAGCTCATCACGAAGCCGGCTACTTGCCTCTTGGCTCGACATGGAGGTGTGAAGGGCATCATCGA